>CM045742.1:20907500-20975000 GCA_024760905.1 Plotosus lineatus
TGAGAAGCACTGCACAAGGCGTGCTCTGAGTGCGAAGGAATACTCGCGGAAGAATACAATGCTAATTGGTCCAGAAAAGCCGTTTCTTCAGCAGAGCTTGTAAATCAAAATTTTGCTCATTGTATGGGGCAGATTTTTGGTGGGATCGAAGCTCATATCATGGAACACTCATAAGTCAAGGTACCACTGTATACAGGTATCTTTCGCTACTTTGCGCTTCAATTCATGCGGCTTTAGTGCATCGCAGTTGTTTTTTTTAATATTCATCGAATTAAAAAAATAACGAAATTAAGGAAGAATAGGTGAAAAAGTTAAAGAAAATGCCACAAAACAAGGCCAATTATGCAAAAAAAAAAACCCCAAACAAACAAAAACAAAAGAACAACCCAACCCCCCGCATCTTTATGTGAGGTGTGCATCTGAATGTGTGCGCTCATCTGTGTGTGTATTTAGATTCACACATTTAGACTACAGTGTATATGTGCTCAGCTATGAATTGCTCCAACAAGAGCTGGAGGTGCCGGATTGATGAAGCCAAAAGGGCATCCTTATCCACAAAAAAAGCAGAGATGAGAGCTGATGGCCACCAAACTAGAACATCTCAATGCCATGGCTGCACATCGAAATTCTGTCCATAAAAACTATGAACAGAAGTGGTGACATAGGACAGCCTGGTGGACTCCAATCCTCACCAGAAATAAATTCATCCTGTTGTTATCAATGCGGCTCAAGCTCTGGATCTGGCGATACAGAGACCTACTAGCTCGGAGTAACAGGTCCGTTACACCATATTCTGAAAGCACTTCTTACACTACACAGTTGAACGCCTTCTCTAAATCAACAGAGTATATGTGATCAGATTGAGCAAACTCCCATGCCCCCTCCAGGATCATGTAGTGTACAGCTGGTCAAGTGTGCTGTAGCCAGAATGAAAACCACAGTGTTTCTCTTTAAACCAAGGGTCAACTATAAGTCATATCCTCCTCTGCAGTACCCCTACATAGACTTTCCCAGGTAGGCTGAGGAATGTGATTCCATGATAGTTGGAACACACCCTTTGGAGCCCCCTTATAAAACTACCACCTTGGTCTGCTAATCCAGTGGTACAGCCTCAGATGATAATGTGATGTTGCAGTGATATATCAACCAAGACAGTCCTACAACATTCAGAGCCCTGAGGTACTCAGGGCGGATCTCAGCCATCCCAAGAGCCCAGTCACCAAGAAGCATCCCCAGTTCTCCATGGAGAGCATGTTGGTGGGATTTAGGAGGTTCTTGAAATATTCCTTCCACTACCCAACAACATCCCCAGTCATGGTGAGCAGCTCCCCATTTCCACTGTAAACAGTGTTTGGAGTACTGCTTCTCTTTCCTGAGGCATCAGATGGTAATCCAGAACCTTTTCGAGGCCAACCAATAGTTGGTTTCTAGGCCTTCACCAAACTCCTCACACAAGAGAAATTTTTGCATTGGTAACAGCCTAGTGTGTAGCACATTTGGCCTGCCAGTATCTGTCTGCCGCCTTGGGAGTCCCACAGGACAAGAAGACCCAATAGGTCTCCTTCTTCAGCTGCGCGGCCCCCTCATCACAGGTGTTCGTCACCAGTTTTGGGGCTGGCTGTCACGACAGGGTCTAATGACCCTACAGAAACAACTTTGGGCGGTCATCTCACCATTAAAGCCCGGAATACGGTCCATTTAGATTCCATGTCCCCTGCCTCCTTTGGGATCTGGTAATAGCTCTGCTGGAGGTGGGAGTTGAAATCCCTTTTGACAGGAGGCTAAGCCAAAAGTTCCAAAGAGACGTTAACTACATTCTTGGGTCTCCCAGATCTGGAGGGCCCCCAGCTATCGAAACCAGCTCACCACCATTTGGTGATTGGTTGACAGTTCAGTTCCTCTCATTACCTGCATCCAAATGAGCAACCCGAAAATGGAATAAGCTTCACCCCTCCAGGAGATGGGTGTTTCCGGAGCTCAAGCTATGTATCGCGGTGAGTCTGGCTATATCCGGTTCATATCTGCCCGACTACCAGGCATTCTCCTTTAGGCTCCTCCCCCAGGCCTGGCTCTAGGAAGAACCCCAGTAACTCGAATCTGGGCAAAGGGAAACTGTCTTCTTGTTGTTTTCCCTTCCTAGGAGTCATAGGAGTCTATTAATTGGTATTGCAGGACCACCTGACAGCAATATCTCAAGAAAAACAGCAGATAAAATATGAAAATATAAATAACTGGAAATGGAATCAAAAAGAATGTGGGCATTAAAAAGAGACATTATACCAGTCGTGGTAGGAGCTCGAGAGGTTATACAAAAGGAGTCCAAAAAAACTCCACACATACAAAAGATACCTGACAACATCAATCAGGAAGAATCGCAGATCACCCTATTGGAATCTGCCCATATAATGCATAAAATAATCTTCATCACTTAAACTTAATGTATTCTTTAGTCTACGGTCAATATTAAGAGTATAAACAAAGAGAATAGTAATAACGATAATATATAACATTGCCCATTAAAATGTTTTAGACGTTCTCTTTGTATTTGTGTTGATTATACAAAGTATTCAAAAGGAAAGTTAGCATAACATACCGTATTTTCCGGACTATACAAGTACGAATACGAAGTACAAGTCGAATGGGCCAAAAAAATGCATAATAAAGAAGAAAAAACAAATATAAGTCTCACTCGACTATAAGTCACAAACTCATGGAAACTGTTTACCTTGGCTTGGAAATCTGCTGGCAGTTTTTGTGACATTGTGGTTCTTGCTCTGATAGAGAGGCGGTGGCATTGCATGAAGCTTGACACACACACATACACGCAGACACACACATATCATCATCGTCCGCCGCTTAATCCAGGTTCAGGTTGCGTGTATGTTCATCATCATCATTTGCTGTAACCTCTTAATCTTATCCAAATTAGGGTTGTGGGGAGGCTGGCGCCCATCCCAGCTGACTGTGGGCGAGGGCAGAGTACACCCTGGACAGCTCGCCAGGCCATCACAGGGCAGAAACATGTTGAAGGCTTTGCAGCCTGCCCTTGTTGAAAGTCAGCAAGAGTTATTTTACATGTCTCACACCATAGACAGTAAGAGACATGGCCGGCCTTTAATAACCTAGTTAGCTGCACATGGGGCTTCAACCTGCAATCTTAGGGTCAGTGATCCAGCACCTTTACCACCAGGCCACCATGGCACATTGTGTGTGTGTGTGTGTGTGTGTGTGTGTGTGTGTATTGTGTGTATGTAATATATATATATATATATATATATATATATATATATATACATACACACACACACACACACACACACACACACACACACACACACACACACACACACACATATATATATATATATATACACATATATATAGATAGATAGATAGAAAGTGAGTTAACATCTTATACATGATGGTATGACACATTCTCTGTGACAAAGATGTGATAATCCAACATGTCTTTTATGGGCTTTGATTTGTGTTTCTGGCAATAGTTAGTGACATAAATGAAGGTGGCAGCTTTGCTAAATCATCTCTCACCTCTTTTTCACGCTTAGTGACCCTTTTATCACACATTGGCAGTGACTCACTGTGTTACTGCATCATGTCTCTTAGCATAACATCAATATGCTGCTCTTTTCCCTATCACCTTGAGTTTGCCACTATATCCACCATATAACGTGAGGTCAGTGTTATTTTTGGGTCAGAGAGCTTCCAATCTGTTATTGTCAATATGCAAAGTAGTTATAAAATAATGTTTCAGCGCTCATTAGTTACTCATTATTAATACATGAAATTTTTATATTCAAAGATCGCCTTTGTTTGCATCTTTGTTTGCATACACGTAATCATATTTACGTTTAAAGAAAAATCAGGTGTGCAATTGAACTGTTTTTTGGCCTTTTAGTGCAGGTTTCTTTTTTATTTAAATATTTTATTTATTTAAAGAGAATAAGCCTACTGTGCAGACCAAAAAAAAAAAAAAAATCAGAATATAAATGAAAATCCAGGTTCACATACTCTCTCAGGTCACTATCTGCTCATCTGCTGGACTGCACTGAACTGATAATTTGTTGGAATTGTGTTCATAATGTGAAGTAATCCCATTAGATTCCCTCCAGAGAAGGCAAAGCATATTAGCGATGTCAGACTAATAAGAATCAGCTAGCCGTGACACGAGCCAACAAGTCCCAATAGTCAGATTTGTTTCTACAGACACAACGATGAAGACAGTAATATAAACATTTATAAGCTTTATTAAAAGATGCAACTTCAGGTGTGGTAAACAACATGATGCAGTAGCAGCAAGTGTTCTACCTGTTCAGTAATCTATATCAAACATGTGAATATGAGAAAGGATTGAAAATATGGTGAGTTCTTTTTAAGTCTTGATGAATATATTTTAGAAAAAAATACCCTGAAATAATGGATAAGGCTATTAGTGAAGGTGGGGCACACCATGAGCGGCTTCAAAACACACACACACACACACACACACACACACACACACACACACACACACACACACACACACACACACACACACATACACACATTCATACACAGTCACAACTAGGGGTAATTTATAACAGCCAGGTAGCTTAATATGCATGTCTCTGCACTGTGGAAGGAAACTGGAGTAACTGGAACAAACCCATTAAGGCATACGGTGAACATGCCACCTTCATACAAAAAGCTCCTGTCTGGTGTGTGAATCAGACCCAGAACCTTCTTACTGTGAAGCGAATGTGCTAACCACTATGCTACCTTGACAGTGATAACCACAGACTGTATTATGTGAAAATAAAAATTAAAAAAATAAGTGAAAGTGTGTAAGAGCATATTAGATTAATAACAATTATTAACCTGAAGGCGAGGTGGATATCATTAAATGGTCACAAAGTGGAATAATATAATTAATTGAGAACATAGTACTACAAAGAGAAAGTAAATTAAAATGAGATTTGTAAGGTTAGAATCTCTATTCTTAAATTGGGAGACTGACTGGCTGAAGCAACTGTTTCTTTAGTTGGTGCTGTGACATGATCTCTGTGAAAGGTAGTATAGACTCTTGAGGCATAAACACTAGAAACATTACAGCACCATTGTTATTTCTCTCCAGTTGGGACCTTGCTTAAGTCACTTTTCTGATAAATGTCACGTGTTTATGGGTCATAACTCAACTCTGACAGTGTCTCAATGAGACCACTGAGTAGCGGCATATTGTTTTACACACTCATGCTCATATTTTTGGACGAATTAGTTTTAGTCTGTTTCTCAAGACTGTAAGTGTAGCTGTGTGCCCAAGCTATGAGACTTGGGAAAGAGCTGTAAAATGGATGCATGTGACCACTGATATGATCATCAGCCTTTTTATGGCCACAGCCAATAAATTCTACACATTACATTGGAAAGACCATATACAAGAATGTTTACAGGACAAGGGGCATATTGTCATCGACTTAGATAACCAGAGGTGTTCAAGTATTTATTTACATCTGCAGAACTGCAATTCTAGTCAATCTAGTCATCAAACAGGGCCAGAAGAAGAAATGGGTTATTATACTGTTTCACACTTTCTTGTATGAGGCTGTACATTAATTCCACACATTGATCTCCCATTTTCAGGCCCACGGAGGAACTCCAGGACCTCTCCTGAAATAATAGCGAAGGCAGGACGCACTCTTCATCATTCAACACATTAGTGCCCAGAAGTAGAGCACACCATAATAATTTGACATCTAAATATTTCCTCATCATTATAACATTCGAATCAGAGAATACAAACCAGATTCCAAAAAAGTTGGAACACTATACAAATTGAGAATGAAAGATATGAAAGTGACATATTTCAATATTTTATTATAGATAGATCATAGATGACAGGTCAAAAGTTTAAACTGAGAAAATGTATAATTTTAAGAAAAAAATTGTTGATTTTAAATTTCATGGTGTCAACAAATCTCAAAAAAGTTGGAATAGGTAGCAATAAGAAACTGAAAGGCTGGGAAAGTCAATTGCACTTATAACGGACAACTGGACCACTAACAAGATCCATTGGCAGCATGGCTGATAGAAAAAGAGCTTCTCAGAGTGGCAGTGTCTCTCAGAAACAAAGATAGGTAGAGGATCACCAATTCCCCCAATGTTGTGCAGAAAGATAGTGGAGCAATATCAGAAAGGTGTTTCCCGGTGAAAAATTGCAAAGAGTTTGCAGTCATCATCATCTACAGTGCATAACATCATCCAAAGATTCAGAGAATCTGGAACAATCTCTGTCCATGAGAGTCAAGACCAAAAAACATACTGGATGCCCGTGATCTTCGGTCCCTTAAATGGCACTGCACCACAAACAGGAATGCTACTGTCAGGAAAATCACAGAATGGGCTCAGCAATACTTCCAGAAACCATTGTCGGTGAACACAATTCCGCCGTTGGCAGCTGAAACTCTACAGTACAAAGAAGAAGCCATTTCTAAACAGGCCAGGGATCATTTAAAATGGAATGTGACAAAGTGGAAAACTGTTCTGTCGTCAGACGAATCACGATTCAAAGTTCCTTATGGAAAACTGGGACACCATGTCATCCAGACTAAAGAGGACAAGGACAACCCAAGTTGTTAATAGTGCTCAGTTTAGAAGCCTACATCTGTGATGGTATGGGGTTGCATGAGTGTGTTGCATGTGGCATAGGCAGGTGCACATCTGGAAAGGCACCATTAATGCAGAAAGGTATATTCAGGTTCTAGAACAACATATGCTCCCATCCAGACTTCGTCTCTTTCAGAGAAGACCTTGCATTTTTCAACATGATAATGCCACACCACAGAGATTTCCTTTTGGCTTTTTCCATTTATCAGGGGTCGCCATAGCAAATGATTTGCAAGTTTGATTTGGCATAGGTTTTTACGTTGGATGCCCTTCCTGACACAACCCTTTAGCAAGGGACAGAAACATGCTGACAGCATTGCAGCTACTCTTTTACAAAAGTCAGCAATGGTTCTTTTACATGCCTGTCACCACAGACAGTGAGAGACATGGCCGGCCTTTGATAACACAGTTAGCTGCACTAGGGGGACAGTGACAACCTTGTGGAGAGTGGGACTCGAACCCCCAACCTTTGAATCAGCGATCCAGCGCAGTATACCACCAGGCCACCACTGCCCTGATAATGCCAGACCACATTCAGCATTAATTAGAACATCATGGCTTCGTAGGAAAAGGCTCCGGGTATTGAAATGGCCAGCCTGCAGTCCAGATCTTTCACCATGTTCAAAGAGAACATTTGGCACATCATAAAGAGGAACGTGCACCAAAGAAGGCCCAAGACAGTTGAACAGTTAAAGGCCTGTATTAGACAAGAATGGGACAGCATTCCTATTTCTAAACTTGAGAAACTTGTGTCCTTGGTATCCAGATGTTTGCAGACTGTTGTAAGAAAAGAGGGAATGCCTCACAATGGTGAAAATGACCTTGCCCCATCTTTTTTACATTTGTTGACACCATGAAATTTAAAATCAACACATTTTTCCTTTAAAATGATACATGCTCGCAGTTTAAACTTTTGGCAGTGTCATCTATGTTCTATTCGGAGTAAAATATTGAAATTTGGCACTTCCACATCATTGCATTTGGTTTTTATTCACGATTTGTATAGTGTCCCAACGTTTTTGGAATCTGGATTGTACTTTTGGAGGGGAAAACTATGCAGAGTTGGTAACAGTGTTTTAGTTTAAATAACATAATTTATTATTGTGTAATAGGGTTTACCTGCAATGGTCCAGCACGCTGTTCCTGTCTACCCCACCTTCCCTCAGAGCAGCTGAGATAAGCTTTCTTGTGATCATAATTGGGATTAAGTGGCTTAGAAAATGAAAGATTGACAATAGGGCCTAAAGTTAGGTTACAATTCATTACCTAAATGATGTGTTTATGGTAAACTGCTAATAACATTAATACTGTCATGACAGTCGCTACTATGACATTAGTGGAGAAATAAAAATTTAAAAACTTACCTCCTCCAAGTATTCGGACACATATGCTTTGTCTAACATGAGGACAATGTTGAACTTCTAATTATCTAAGCATGTATCTCAGCCAATCAGTGGTTTGCTAAACTGAATTAATGAATAACTTACTTGGACTGGGCGCACACTTGTGGACTGCAGACAGACAAAAACACATAATTTCTTGTGGGACAAAAATTGACACATCATGCTACCTTCCAGGTAACTTTATGAACTAGACATGTGATTCTGCATAATATTCCAGGAAAGCTTTCTCTCTGTTATTTTCTCTCTCCACCTGCAGTACAGTATCAGAGCTGCTGAATATGTGTACATCACTGTCACAGAAAACACATTCACCTTCTGCAGGACATAATTTCTGGTCTCCAAATAAAAAGTGCACGCATCCGATTGAATGCAAAATGCAGTTTAGGAATTCCTAGTATAGTAATTATGGAAGGAAACTCTTAATACAATGGCAGTGGTGGCCTAGTGGTATAGGGTGCTGGATCGCTGATCCTAAGGTTGGAGGTTCGAGTCCCACTCTCCACAAGTTTGTCACTGTCCCCCCAGCGCAGCTAACTGGGTTATCAAAGGCCAGCCATGTCTCTCACTGTCTATGGCGTGAGGTTCATGTAAAAGAACCATTTCGACTAGAGTGACTGACTTTCGACAAGAGTAGCTGCAAAACCGTCAGTGTATTTCCACCCTGCGATAGCCTGGTGAGCTGCCCAGGGTGTACTCTGCCTTCACCTGGAGGCGGCTGGGATGGGTGCCGGCTTTTCCGCGATCCTAATTAGGATTACGTGGCTACAGAAAATGAACTGAACTCTTAATACAGTCAGAAGATGTCAGTTTAAGCTCTCAGAATTCTTTCTAAAGGTTTTAAAAACGTAACTGACCATTTTAAACCTGACAATTAACACTCTAACTAGAGCAGTGGAAGAGCGATGAGTTACTGAGGGAAAAAAAAACACATTGAAAAAATAAATATAATCTGAAGTGACATTTTCTGAGAACATTTGGAACATTATTTCAGATGAGAGCCTACAGTACTGTTTCAAAATCCAAGACTGCTCTTTTTTTTCTTCAATAAAATGGTAATTTAATATGTTTATTTATTTATATATTTATTTTTGTTTCAAACAATAATAAATTCAAATATGTACAGTGCATTAACTGCAATTTTAGTCAAACAGCTATACAGTACTTTGTCATTATGTTGGTCAGTATAAAAGTTCAACATGACAAATATCAGAAAGTTTTATCATTTGTCTCTTGTTTGGTTCATAGAGGCAACTGAAGCCCATCCCTGCCACCTCCAGGAGAATGCAGTGTACACCATTAACAGTTTGACATACCACTGCAGGGCCATCATACATACAATCAATCAAACTTACATTCACACCTAGGGGCAACTGAGATATCCAGCTAGCCAAATGTGCATATTTGACCTGTGGGCGGAAACTGGAGGACCAAAAGAAAACCCATGCAATCAGGAAATAGGAGGAACATGCAAACTACACAGAATCACCCTTGCTGGGCTCAGGGCGTTACCCAGGACCTTCTTAATGTAATGCAGAGTGCTAACTGTTTACTGTCGCACTCTCACAATTAATAAATTTAAAAAATATATATTTTTTATATTTTTAACTTTAAAATATTAAATATTTTGAATCTTAACCTAAATTGCCCCAAAACAAGTAGGCTGATGATGTCAGATTGGACATAACATGTGATGCGAGAGGGGAAAAGGTCATGGCATCTAATTAACAAACTATGATTCCACATGTACATAATAATCATGAAATAAATATGTGCTGAGGTGGAGAGTGGAACTTATTCCACAGATGAATGTCAGTTTCATAAACCTTTGTATACCTACACACATATGCTCAGTTTACATGTGGTGTGTGTGTGTGTGTGTGTGTGTGTGTGTGTGTGTGTGTGTGTAGGTCTTTTTCAAAATGCTATAAATCCATTTCTATTGTTTCAAAAAACAAAAAAGATTTTTCTATCCACTGCCCAATATCATTATAACTCCTTTGTTCTTTTTTAAATACTTTATTTGAATTTTGGTTTTTAACATTTTCAACTAAAAAAACAAAAAATTAAATCAGATGTGATGTCTAAAACTCCCACTGCTGTGCCTGATACACTTATAGTATCTTCATATTGTTATCATTAATATCTATAAAGCAGCTCTAGTAATGTGTGTGTGTGTGTGTGTGTGTGTGTGTGTGTGTGTGTGTGTGTGTGTGTGTGTGTGTGTGTGTGTGTGTGTGTGTGATTGTGAGTGTGCCAAAATGGCCGATATTTCAGGTTTACCTATTAAAATGGCTAATATGTGTAGCTACAAGGTAGACAAAATAAAACATTAACTCAGCATCTCTGAAAGTTAGAATTTATGAGACAGAGATAAACAGTTGGGAGATTTCTTAATAAAGTTCCCAAGCACCTTCTTTTTCAAAAATCACAAACAGGTATAACCTGTAATTTATTATGCATGTAATTTTAAACTGGGCAATTACACAAGTGCAATTAAAGTGATTACTGTATGTGGAATACAATGAGTAACAATACCAGAATCAAGAAACTGCTTGATTATGATAATTACAGAAATAATTTCAAGGTGAGTTTTTCTTCAGAAATACTTTAAACTGCACCCAAGATAACACATCCAAAAGAACCCCAAACACACAGCACAACTCTTAAAGGTTATTATGAATTTTACACAAATTCACAATACGTCCTCATATAATTCTGTAATTCCGATTTCACTGCGTGTGCATTGTGCACATAAATGTTCATCGGTGTAAACAGCAGGATGAATCCGTCAATATAATCATTCATCTCATTTTATACTTTTATATAATTTTGTTTGTAATGCATTAAATCTCTATTTCATATACGCATCATTAATGGACACATAATATACAGTACTATGAATATTTTAATCATGGTAATCTAAAAAAGGCACGTGTTAGGAAACAAAAAAAAAAAAGAATTAAAAAACACACGCAGTGAATATATTCACACTTTAAGAAAACTGTCATCATGGGAGATATGTGACATTGTGATGTGACTTTCAAGGTTGTTACCTTGAAAACAAAAAACCCTTTATGGCGCTACACTTATGACCAATTCACTTTCATTTATTTGAAGAGTAATTCTGCAGTTTTTGTTGGCTGAGCCTTCAGAAACATCAAAAGAATTTGTCGCAATGTTTTTTCAATAAAACTGCATTTATAATCGCTCTCTGTGGAGAGAGGTTCATGTAAAAGAACCATTGCTGACTTTCGTCAAGAGTAGGCTGCACAGCTGTCAGCGTCTTCCTGCCCTGCGATGGCCTGGTGAGCTGACCGTGGTGTACTCTGCTCTCACAAAGAGTTGGCTGAGATGGGCGCCAGCCTCCCCCTCGACCCTAATTAAGATTCACTTCACTTATCCCTTAACACCCGAGGATGTCGTTGGGGCGCCTTCATGGCGAGACTTGGGCTGATTTGGCCTGGCGGAGCCCATCCCTCTCCAGGTCATAAAAACACGCTGACGGCTTTGCAGCCTACTGTTTACGAAAGTCAGCAATGGTTCTTTTAAATGCCTCTCATCATAGACAGTGAGAGACATGGCCTGCCTTTGATAACCCAGTTAGCTGCACTGTGGGAATTAAGATTAAGGGTTTAAAAAAAAATGAATGAATGAATTTATAATCAACAACACAATGATTAGCATATCTGTCACATAACTAGGAAGTCCTGGGTTCCATTCCCAGGCTCAGGCACTTCTGTGTGGAGTTTGCATGCGCTCAACATGTTTGCCTGGGTTTCCTTTTGGTAATTTGGTTTCCTCCCACAGTCCAAAGACATGCACATTATACTAATTGGGTATTACAAATTGTCCCGAGACATGAATGTGGGTGTTAATGGTTGAGTGAGTGTGTGTGTGTGTGTGTGTGTGTGTGTGTGTGTGTGTGTGTGTGTGTTGACCAGCAATGTTTGGGTGAGTTGTTCATGGTGTACCCCAGTGCCCAGTGTTGGCTTAGATAGGCTCCAGTTATTATGTGACCCTTATGGAATTAAGTGGTTTCAGCAAAATAGTGGATTTAATCATAATATTTAAATTAATTTTCACACTTCATAACACCGTAGCCCACCTGGTTTCCTGGAAAATATCTACAGGCCTGAAAAATCAAACTGCATCCAAGATTTGCATTGTAAGGGACTCTGTTTTAGTAACACTCATTTATTCATTTGCTAAAAAAATTCAATTGTACTATGGTCCTGAGGAGGCTGAAGCCTAGCTCAGCCATATTCTGGGAAAAGGTGGGATATGTCCTGAAAAGCTTGCCAGTCTATTGCAGGGCCAACACATTCAACAATTCACACACATACCTCGAGACTGTTCTGTAAAACGATCTGACTGCATAAGCAAAGCAGCCTTGTCTGGTTCTTCCTTTTTCATTTGTTTACTGCTTCTGATATTTTGTCATTCTAATACAGAGCTTTGGTTCATTGCTTTGGGAGAGTGGTGGCCTGGTGGTAAGGTGCAGGATTACCAGTCCTAAGGATGGAGGTTCAAGCTCCACTGTCAATGTTTGTCACTGCTGTCCCCCACGCAGCTAACTGGGTAATCAAAGGCCGGCCATGTCTCTCACTGTCTATGGTGTGAGGAATGTGAAAGATTCATTGTTGACTTTCGTCAAGAGTAGGCTGCACGGTGGGTGGTGTGTCTCTGCCCCGTGATGGCCTGGCGAACTTTACAGGGCATACTCTGCCCTTGCACAGAGTCGGCTGAGACTCCCCGCGACCCTAATTAGGATTAAGCGTTTCATAAAATAAATGAATGAATTAAAGTTAATTAAACTAATATGGCACACAGAAATTAAGAGACAACCCAAACTACAAACAGAATTTAAGAATAAACCAACATTTAATTTCTCCAATCAATCAATCAATCAATCAATCTGGGTGCCGTGCCAGAATTCTGGCATAGGCGGCAGCCATAACAGCCTTCTCTTTGCGGTTCTTTAGACCCTGAGTGAGCACGCTGTCGGCTCTGGACCTCGGCCTTCAGGTTCTCCGAGTCCTTTTGAGTGTTTGTTCTTCTTGTCATGGCGGTATACGAAGAGCAAAAAAATCCGCAGTAGTGGCCCAAAGTTCTTTCTGCAGGGTGGTTTTATTGAGACACCATCTCTAGCAAGCTGGCCGTTGACTCTAAAGTGTTCATCTGCCCTTTGCTAGGTTTTGTTTTTATTCCTACTCGGTTGCTAGCCACCCTACTCACCAAATTTGGAACCTGGTGGGGCAGCCGGTTTAGTCGCCGACCACTCGACCACGCAACATGTGGGCCTGGCTTACATGTTACCAGTAGCAGGGCAAAACCTGACCTGACAATTCATTTATACAGAAAAAATAATATAGCAACATGATCAATTAAACATAAAATAACCACATACATAAATCAATAAAAATAGAGTATAACTGCATCAATAAATAATGTATTGAGTAGATTCTTCATTTCTGAGCCCCTTTCCCCTCTCACTTCTTATAAGACGTAATTTTTGTTAATTATTCAAAAGCACTCATTTCTATAGATAATAGAAAACTAATAAGGTAACTAAGTCTGTTTTGCTTTCTTTTTAATTACACTCGACTGGCTCATCAGGCTGGTATTCATCCCCAGTTTCTGTAGAGAGAAGCAACTAGAAGCTCAGAACCTCTTGGATGCGATACTGGTCCATTGTAGATCACCTTCCCAGTATTTTTTAATAAGTACTTATTTATATTATGGGGTGGACAAAGGCACAGTTAAGGTTAAGACCTTGCTCAGACGTACCAACACAGTAGGAGTCTAACGGGGATTAGAACCCATGACCTCCTTATCATGAGCCCAGCACCCTAACCACTACACCTTCACACCTTCTAGTATGAAATCTTTTCTTCTAGTATGAAATCTTTTACACAGAATAAGACTGTAAGCAGATTTTTTCTATTCTTTTTTTTTTTTTTTTTTGCAGGTGATGGACTATACATAATGCACCGTTTCTGTTGAGTCATAACTATCTGGCATTTTGCTTCAGATTCTGTTTTTTGTCTTTGGACTACAGTATCTGCACGCCTGAAACAATGCTCAAGCTTTTAGCATTTTATTCAGCAAAATGTATGTAAGGTAGGAATATGGAGATGATCCAAGAACTTCCAGCAAATAAATTTCTACCCGTGGACCAAAAGAGAAACTTCAGAACTGACTTTAAAGGCTCAAGATTGTGAGTCATCATGAATTCGCACCGAGTGCTCAGGGAGCAGCGCAAAATGTTAGCTTTTGTTGTTTCATTTCTAATGACAAAATTGTGACCAAGCTGTCAAGTTATCTTTTAGAATATGACTTACAGTACTGCTTTTAACTCTACATACCGACAATGGGTGCATTTCTTTGGTGAGCTGAAACACCCTGATACAATTTTTTTCTCTCCTCCAACAGTTATTTTTATTGAGCACCTCTACTGCGCATGTACTATGGTTTGTACTTAAGCTTTCTGCCAAATGTTTTGTCTTTCATGTGCTGTTTATACTAATCATGATCATCCATTTCGCTTGTTATAAGAGTGAAATAATTATACCAACTCAAACACTGCTAAATATTTCTGTTTGCCCTCAGCGCAGCTCATTTCCCCAATCTGCTTTGAAGTGCTTTACTGAGTGCCAGTATTGTTGCAGTGCAAACCTACTTGGTTGGCTTTGTTCTTATGACCTCAGGAATAATGCACAAAACACCCGTGAGAATTTTACTGTTCAGCAGTTCTTAAATTCTCTTTTTTATTCGTTATTAAAAAGCAATCACATAGAAGTAAGAAACAACAAGCTGTTCGATGGAAAAGATTACGTTTCAAATAATGCATTCTTCTTAAGGGCAGTGGTGGCCTGGTGGTGGCCTAGTGTTATAGGGCGCTGGTTTGCCGATCCAAAGGTTGGGGGTTCGAGTCCCAACTCTCCACAAGGTTGTCACTGTCATGTTCCCCCCCCTCCTCCTCCTCCTCCCCCCCAGTGCAGCTAACTAGGTCATCAAAGGCCGGCCATGTCTCTCACTGTCTATGGTGTGAGGCTCATGTAAAAGAACCATTACTGACTTTTGACAAGAGTAGCTGCAAAGCCGTCAGTGTGTTTCCACCCTGCGATGGCCTGGCGAGCTGTCCGGGGTGTACTCTACCCTCACCCGGAGTCAGCTGGGATGGGTGCCAGCCTCCTTGTGACCCTAATTAGGCGGTTACAGAAATGATGAGCATTCTTCTTTGCACAACAACCAAATGTTTTAATTTTAGAAGAATTCACTCCGGCAATTCTTCATTCATTCTTAAATAATAAACTCACCATTTTGCCTGAACCCTTGTATTTTCTGAAGATGGACACCATTTAAATAAAATATGAATATGCCAATATTCAGTTCCAAAATATAGCAGAAGTCTTCCTCATCTGTTGTCAGGAGGCAACCAGATGGATTCAAGTAATTTTTATTTATTTACTTCTTTTTTTTTGCAGTAAACAAAAGCATGAGGCAGACAAATAGTCTGCCAATGTGCAAACAGGAATAAATTAGACTAAATCACTAAACGTGAAGCAGGTTATGGTCAGAACATTAATCAAAACAGTCAGATACCTCCGGCTGGGAATCATCACGGGCACAAAGCTGAACCTCGACACTACGAATGAATCCTGAGAATTTGGATTATTCATAAAGTGTGGTGTGAATTCAAACAGGTAAATGTGACTATTAATCATTACATTGTGACATGAATATGAACTTCTTTTGAAGTCATGAGGTCAAGGGTTGACTATCTTGAGAGATGCAACATCTGTATACTTCTGCATCAACACACACTGCATGAATACAAGTGAAGAAACAATGCAGGCATGATTACGTTGTTATGGGCAGTGTGCATTTGGCTCTTAGTAAGGTGAAGGTGGGCGATTTCATTTGGAACCCATTTTGTTATATTTCTTGAAATTCTCTTTCCATCCTAACAGCAATGAATAAATCAAATGTGCTGTCAATAAAAAGAAAAAGAACATCCATCATCTGTGGAAGTCACAGGACAGTAAAAATCCTGTTCAATTATTTCTTCCATTCTGAATGAAATAACTGAATTGCTTACCTGTCTACCTCCTTGCCTACCAGCATGCACTCTGCCTGTGTATATACTGTATGTGACCACAGGATTCTTCTCCAAGGCTAGTTAGATATATTACAGACATATTGCTAAAGCTAGCATGCTAATCTACAGGTGTAAAAACCCAGTGTCTGTTATAGTTATTATCATAATTTTAGGTGATTCTTTATATGTAAATGTGATATACAGTATTAAGATGTGTTATGGTTTCATGAACTCATCGTCCAGCAGTCATCAGACAATGTGGTGTCATCTTTTGGAAGAATGGCTTACAAAGAGTCTGAAAGAAGGGGCAGGATTTTTCACTTTCCACATTTAAGTTTGCTAATTAAATGTAGATGGGACAGTGGTGGCCTAGTGTTATAGGGTGCTGGATCACTGATCCGAAGGTTGGGGGGTTCGAGTCCCACTCTCCACAAGGTTGTCACTGTCACCCCCAGTGCAGCTAACTGGGTTATCAAAGGCCGGCCATGTCTCTCACTGTCTATGGTGTGAGGTTCATGTAAAAGAACCATTGCTGACTTTCAACAAGAGTAGCTGCAAAGCCGTCACCACGTTTCCACCCTGCGATGGCCCGGTGAGCTGTCCAGGGTGCACTCTGCCCTCGCTCAGAGTCGGCTGGGATGGGCGCCAGCCTCCCCACGACCATAATTAGGATTAAGCGGTTACAGAAATAATTAAATATAGCACATATAACACCCTCAGTCTTCCAGCACACTGCCAGCTGACATGTACAATCCTCTGCACTGATCATACGTACTTGACTCCTGACACGTGACACCAACGGTTTTTGTGTATGACCTGTTTTTTTTTTATTTGTTTTATTCTTTCTGGATTTACCTCTGTGTATGATCTTCATCACATTGCTTTGATTACATCTGATCCACCAGCGTTCTTATCAAATGATCCTCTCCCTCTTTTTGACTTTGATTGTGGATATTGTCCTTTGGATTTGTTTGCTTGGATCATTTAATAAAGCTATTGATCTGTATGTGCATCCCCTCATTGCTCAGCCTTGTATAAGAGACCGCACTCACAGGTGCATTGAGAAGCTTATTATTTTTATTATTATTATTATTATTATTATTATTATTATTAAAAATAATCTGTTATCTATACCACTTATCCAAGTGTTAGTAGGAGCTGGAGCCATTACCAGTTGACTTTGGGTAAGAGGCAGGTATCACAGCCAGCGAACTACAAACCAATAAAAATGAGTATGCTTCAGTTCAGTTCAGTTCATTTTCTGTAATCTCTTGATCCTAATTAGGGTCGGGGGGGTTTGGCTGGCGCCCATCCCAGCTGACTCCGGGCAAGGGCAGAGTACACCTTGGACAGCTCGACAGGCCATCGCAGGGTGGAAACACGCTAACAGATTTGCAGCCTATTCTTGTCAAAAGTCAGCAATGGTCCTTTACATGAACCTCACACCATGGACAGTGAGAGACATGGCCAGCCTTTGATAACCCAGTTAGCTGCACTTGGGGGGTCAGTGACAAACTATGGGGAGTGGGGCTTGAGCCCCCAACCTTAGGATCAGTGATCCAGCACCTCTGCCACTAGGCCACCACTGCCCTCATAAGTATGTTTCATTTTAATTTAAATAAATAAATAAATAATCTAATAAATTTTTATGAAAATGCTAGGCTTTTTCTGATTTACTTTGGTTCTATTTTCCCATCTTTTGAACCCAAAACCAGTCTTGCATTAGAATGCAAACACTGCAGTGCTGAATTTAAGTATGAGAATAGAAACAACCATAGACTGTAACACTATGAGAGAAAAATATTTGTCAGAGAAAACCACTTGTTTCCACCATTGAGAGGCTTATAATGTCCATAATATGTCTGACAACATAACAAGGATCCCTGCAGAGATACAGCTGTGCTTGTTTATCTCAGTCACTGTGAAGGAATCAAAGGAAATTACTTTATCAACATTCACCATTTTACGTTTCTTTTCTTCCAGTCTCTGAAACAGTACCCTATTCAGTGCATGCAGTCGAGTATCACACAGGGGATGTTTTCTGATGTTTACAAATGAAGAAGTCATGAAGAATTCATAAAGAAGTCTCTTTCCAACGTAACAAAGGAAGGTTTACCATTACTTTGAGAATAGGCTTCTTGCTAGTTACACGTGCAGAAAAATGGAGCCCAAGATACATTTGAGTTGCATCACCACCAAATGAGTCCAAGTCTATTTTCAGCAATCTTAAAGAAAATATATTAATTTAAACAAGAGTGTTAAAAAATTACCTTCTCTGATTTAACCGTAAAACATTTCATACATTTATCATTCATAAAAGTATTACACAGTTAGAGGACAGGTGAATATGTTTTTATAGGCCAAATAAATGTGGGCTCTGCATGAATTTCAGTTTACATGAGAAAATGATTTCAGCTGTTTTCAGCAGAGCTCTGTGGAGTTCAATACTTATGCAAATGTTGTAAATCCATGAACTTGATTGTGTTGTTGCGTCCACTTTCACTTTGCAGAAATGTTCTTTTTTGGTCATGGGTTTTCTTCTTAAGGAAAAAGGTTTTCGTATAATGCTGAAAAGACAGTAATTTATATTATGGCTGTTCACATGCTGAAAATAAATGCAAATAATTTTTGGAGTTCCTCTTTTAGACGGTGCATAAATATTTATTCATTTTCTGTTACCGCTTAATCCTAATTAGGGTCGCGGTGAGGCTGGCGAGGGCAGAATACACCCTAGACGGCTCGCCAGGCCATCGCAGTGCACAAATACGCTGACGGATATGCAGCCGACTCTTGTCGAAAGTCAGAACTGGTTCTTTTACAGAATCTCACCATAGACAGTGAGAGACATAGCCTTTGATAACCCAGTTAGCTGCCGTAGCCCCTGCTGAGATGGGCACCAGCCTCCCCGCGACCCTAATTAGGCTTAAGTGGTTGCAGAAAATGAATGAATGAAATGATTTTTAGCTCATTCAACAGCTTGACTGGACTATTTTAACAGTTGGCCTGTTAAGATAATTTACATGTAAATTTTAGTGGGAGGCGTGTCCGAAGGCAGAGAGAGAAGAGGAAAGGCATGAGTCTAGGACTGAGTAGGGACTTTGAATGTTGGAACTATGGCAGGAAAAGGTAGAGAGCTGGCTGACATGATGCAGAGGAGGAAGGTGGACATACTGTGTGTTCAGGAGAGCAGGTGGAAAGGCAGCAAGGCTAGAAGCTTAGGAGCAGGGTTTAAGCTGTTTTTTCATGGTATGGATGGGAAGAGAAATATAGTCGGAGTCATCTTGAAGGAGGAGTTTTCAAGAATGTTCTAGAAGTGAAAAGAGTGTCAGACAGAGTGATGAGTCTCAAGTTAGAAATTGAAGGTGTGATGTTCAATGTTGTTAGTGCTTACAGGCAGGATGTGAGCGAGAAGAGAAGAAGGAGAGATTCTGGAGTGAGTTAGATCAAGTGATGCAGAGTACCCCCAGAGGTGAAAGAGTGGTCATTGGGGCAGACTTCAATGGACATGTTGGTGCAGGAAACAGAGGGGACGAGGAAGTGATGGGTAGGTTTGATATCCAGGACAGGAACACAGAAGGACAGATGTGGGTAGATTTTGCAAAAAGGATGGAAATGGCTGTGGTGAATACTTTCTTCCAGAAAAGACAGGAGCATAGAGTGACTTATAAAAGTGGAGGCAGGAGCACACAGGTAGACTACATCTTGTGCAGGCGATGTAATTTGAAGGAAGTCAGTGACTGCAAAGTAGTAGCGGGTGAGAGTGTTGCCAAACAGCATAGGATGGTTGGTGGTGTGCAGGATGATGCTGATGGTGAGGAAGGTGAAGAAGGCAAAGGCAGAGCAGAAGACAAAGTGGTGGAAGCTGAAAAAGGAAGAGTGTCGGGTTGTCTTCAAGGAGGAGTTGAAACAGGCTTTGGGTGGTCAGGAAGTGCTTCCAGATGACTGGACAACTACAGCTAATGTGATCAGGGAGACAGGTAGGAGAATACTTGGTGTGTCATCTGGAAGGAAAGTAGATAAGGAGACTTGGTGGTGGAATGAGGAAGTGCAGGAGTGTGTACAAAGGAAGAGGTTAGCTAAGAAGAAGTGGGACATTGAGAGAACTGAAGAGAGTAAACAGGAGTACAGGGAGACACAGTGTAAGGCGAAGGTAGCGGTGTCAAAGGCCAAACAGAGGGCGTATGATGACTTGTATGCTCGGTTGGACAGTAAGGAGGGAGAAAATGATTTATACAGGTTGGCACAGCAGAGAAATAGAGATGGGAAGGACGTGCAGCAAGTTAGATTGATAAATGACAGAGAGGGAAATGTATTGACTGATGACAGAAGTGTGCTGGGAAGATGGAAAGAGTACTTTGAAGAGCTGAGGAATGAGGAAAATGAGAGAGAAAAAAAGAGTAGAAGAGGTGACTGTTGAGGACCAGGAAGTAGCAAAGATTAGTAAAGGTGAAGTGAGGAAGGCATTGAAGAGGATGAAGAATGGAAAGGCAGTTGGTCCTGATGACATACCGGAGGTATGGAAGTGTCTAGGAGAGGTAGCAGTAGATTTTCTGAGAACATTTAACAAGGTCTTAGAGAGTGAGAGGATGCCAGAGGAATGGAGGAGAAGTGTCCTGGTGCCCATTTTTAAGAACAAGGGAGATGTGCAGAGTTGTGGCAACTACAGAGGGATAAAGTTGATGAGACATACGATGAAGTTATGGGAAAGAATAGTGGGCAGACTGAGGGCAGAGGTCAGCATTTGTGAACAACAGTTTGGTTTCATGTCAAGAAAGAACACCACAGATCAGATCAGTGTTTGCCTTGAGGATGTTAATGGAGAAGTACAGAGAAGGTCAGACAGAGCTGCATTGTGCCTTTGTGGATCTGGAGAAAGCATATGACAGGGTGCCGAGATTGAAACTGTGGTATTGCATGAGGAAGTCTGGAGTGGCAGAGAAGTATGTTAGAGTGGTGCAGGACATGTATGAGAGATGTAAGACAGTGGTGAGGTGTGCTGTCGGTGTGACAGAAGAGTTCAAGGTGGAGGTGGGACTGCATCAAGGGTCAGCTCTGAGCCCCTTCTTGTTTGCTATGGTGATGGACAGGCTGACAGACGAGGTTAGACAAGATTCCCCATGGACTAAGATGTTTGCAGATGACATTGTGATCTGTAGTGAGAGCAGAGAACAAGTGCAGGAAAATCTAGAGAGGTGGTGGTATGCCCTGGAAAGGAGAGGAATGAAGGTTAGCCTCAGTAAGACAGAATACATGTGCATGAATGACAAGGACCCAAGCGGAACGGTGAGATTACAGGGAGCAGAGATAAGAAAGGTGGAGGATTTTAAGTACTTAGGCTCAACAATCCAGAGCAATGGAGAGTGTGGAAAAGAGGTGAAGAAGCATGTACAGGCAGGTTGGAATGTTTGGAGAAAAGTGTCCGGTGTGATGTGTGATAGGAGTGTATTGGCAAGAATGAAAGGAAAAGTGTCCAAGATGGTGTTGAGGCCAACGATGTTGGATGGTTGAGAGACAGTGGCCCTGTGGAAAAGACAGGAGGCAGAGCTGGAGGTAGCAGAGATGAAAATGTTGAGCTTCTCTTTGGGAGTAACAAGGATGGATAGGATTCGGAATGAGCACATCAGAGGGACAGCACATGTAAGATGTTTTGGAGACAAAGTCAGAGAGGCTAGATTGAGATGGTTTGGACATGTACAGAGGAGGGATAGTGAGTATATTGGTAATAGGATGCTGAGGCTGGAACTACCAGGCAGAAGGCCTAGAGGAAGACCAAAGAGACGATTCATGGATGTGGTGAAGGAGGACATGAAGGTCGTTGGTGTAAGAGAAGATGCAAAGGATAGGGTGAGATGGAGGCAGATGATTCGCTGTGGCGACCCCTGAAGGGAAAAGCCGAAAGGAAAAGGGGAAAACTCTGCAATCATTGAGGTATAATAGTATAATACCCAAGACTGTTGAAGTTTGTTAAACTTTTCTGACCTCCTTGGAGTCATACATGAAATGGATGTATTGGTTGTGGGCCCAAGGCACATATTCAGGCACCTGCAAAAGAACAGTATAATAGAAAAAACTTTAGAATTTTAATGTGAAAGTTCTACCTTACACGTAATAATTCTTTTATAGCAGCAGTCAGCTTTTTTTTTAAAAAAACGTATCATAAAATTGGGTTCCATTCAACTGTAAATGCACACAGGAACTTGTTAAACCTTGAAAAATGTGTTTAAAATGCTTTCTCCCCCCCCCCCCTCTCTCTCTCGCTCTCATAAATACCCTTCATCTCTCATAAGCTGTAAAGTACATGTAACTTTTTACCATATTTACATGTCCTCCATCAGAAATGTCTCAGGACTTACATAAATTTACAAAATTTTAAATTATCTCAATTTCAGGATGAGTATTTATCTGCCTAAAAATTAAATTATGATGCGGAGAAACAGCTGTACTCTTTAAGTTTAAATTACATTTATTGATCTAGATGTCTCTACAGTGGAGTAGAATCTCATCTGCCAATGTTTCTGCCTTGTGCTCAGTGTTCCCTTGATCTGTCACCACCCTTCCCATGCTAATGGGTTTACTGGCCATCAGTAAAGTAATACATAATCTAGACAATTTAATAGATCGTTAAAATAATTAAACAAAATTCAATATTAATCCAAATCCTCTTTTAAAGATGTTTTTTGTTCATCAAATAAAAATAGGCAATAGATATTCATAATCTAACACACTATGTTAAAAAATATGGAAATTCCCACCTGTAAGAAGCGGATAAACACAGTAATTGGGGCATGAAACTAGAACAAAGGAGGAACCTCATTTATTCATTCATTTTCTGAACCTCTAAATCCTAATTACAGTTGTGGGAAGGCTGGCGTCCATCTCAGCCGACTTTGGGCAATTGCAGAATACACCCTGGACAAGTTGCAGACCAAGGCAGGGCAGAAACACACTGAGGACTATGCAGCTACTGTTGATGAAAGCCGGCAATGGTTCTTTTACAAGCCTCTCACCATAGACATGGCCGGCCTTTGATAACCCAGTTAGCTGCACTGGAGGGACAGCAGTGACAACCATTGACAATAAGACTTGAACCCCCAACCCCAGGGTTGGAAATCCAGCACCTTACTACCGGGCCACCACTGCCCGGAGAAATCGCATATTAATTATGAAACAGACAATCTTCTGGAAACAATCTTCTGGAAACAGACAATCTATTCTGTTTCTGGATAAATTATCATCGTCTAATTTGCATTTTAAATGGCATTAAATAGAAATCTCGGTGAAATGAAGCAACTTCAGGTACCATGGTGTTGTAGCGGTTAGCCTACTTGTCTAACTTCAAGAAGGTTATGGATTGACACCCAGACTCAGCAAAAGCGTTTCTGTAATTTTCTCCAGTTTCCGCCCACAATCCAAAGACATGCAAATTAGGCTAATTGGCAGTTTAAATTGTTCTGAGGGTTGTGTGTGTGTGTGTGTGTGTGTGTGTGTGTGTGTGTGAAAGGTATGTTGACTCTACAATGGACTGGCAAGCTGTTCAGGATGGACCCTGCCTTTGCCCAGAATGTCGGCGGGCTCCACAGTCCCCATGACTCTATCACGAAGAAGCTGAATAAATAACTAATTAAACCAATGACTGTTTAAATCCCCCCATCTCCATGTATTTTAAAATATTTCGAAAACATGAACAATTTACAGGAAAAAGCTTTAAATACTACCATCAGGTAATGAGGTTCCCTCCATACAGTGACCTCACAGTTCATTCCAGATCTGAACTGATTCTGCAACATTTTTCTTGAAAATTGAATTGATGTTACTTTAAATAAAATATTGTGGGAATAACTTCAATATTTATTGTGCACTGTTTGGATATCATTGACTTTCATCCTTGGTCTCTGTGTTGCTCTTTTGCGATAACCAACCTGTCATTTTTTTACCGAATAAATAACTTTTTCTTATCTCATCCATAAAATGGATCATTAATTCTCATTCATGACTTTTGCTCAGTATGAGCTGTAAATTGTCACTAGAAAGCTTTTCAGAAGCCGACCCCTGCTTTGAGATTAATGACAGAGGGTTACGTCTAACAGTGAATGAGCTGTTTTTTTTTCCCATTTACTGTATATTTGGGAATAAACGCTGATTTACTGTGCACTATGCTGTTGGGATTTGTGGATTTATTGAAAGTACTGTATGCTGTATGAGAAGGAATGTGAGTAGAGGGCATAAAAGGAATATAAATTAATGGACCACTCTAGTTCTTATAGATTTCTATTCGGAGACCACTTGAAACCCAGTTTTGCTATTAGTTCAGCCCTAACATATTACAAACATCTGTCACTCTGCCCATGTGCTTATCCACTGGGTTGCATTTTTGCCCTTGTGCATGAGTGGAAATGAACCAAAGAGTTTCTGCCTGATTAGGTGTACTGTAAAGACTATTGCACACTGGTAAAAATCAGTGCTAAAAATCCTATTAGTTATGACAACTGACTGCACTAATGTTTATCGAACAAACCCCCAATGAGCCACCTATTTACGCTGAAGCTCAGTGGAAAGGGACCGAACAGCTTCTGCTCAGTCTGTGCCAGTTGCCTGGTAATTATCAATGCATCACTTAATGCATCCTTAAGCAGCTTCATTATCAGTCAATGCAAGTGGAAAAAAGAAAGAAATGGAGAGAGTGGGAGAGGTAATATTACCTCTGTTCTCTGAAGCACCATTGAAATGATCTCTCAAACAAGCTCCTTCCCCTCGAGAACTGAAAAGTTCTCATCAATGCCATGTGAAGACGTTTTGTGTATTGTCAGTGGTGAAAAAACCCAACACGTGTGAATATCCGGCACTTTCATCAAAGTTGTTACTTTATAGGCAATTCCCAAACGAGATAAACACCAGATGGTCATGTTTGCCACGTTGTTGTGCACTGCTTGTTTTATTTACCACTGAACACAGCCTCAATCATCAGGTTTTCCGTCATGAAGTATTTACTGACTCCTGTGCAGTTGAGATGCATAACAAATTGCCCTGCAATAACTTCAGGTGGCTAGGTGGGCCTCGTTTAACAACCCATCTGTTTGTGTCTGGGATTTATTCAAATTTATACTACAGTCATGTTGATTTCTCAAGTCTGATTGGCTGGAAGGTCTTGATAAAATTTCCAAAATAGTGCAGTTGATTCAGCCCCAAATCAAATTAAAGGTTATACAGTAAATAACTGTTTCTAGAGTAACAGTTCATAAATCAGAAATGATATCGATGCTCCCACACTATAGACAAAATTTATAAATAGATGTTGGAATTTTAGACAGAAATTTGTTAATATTGTTATTGTATATAAAATGATTCTAGTGTTGCAAGAAGACCAACACTGAGCAAAACCAGGGTACACTCTGAACAGCTCACCAGACCACTGGAGACCAACACGCACAACCATACCTAGGGCCAATTTCAAACAGCCAGTTTGATTACTGTGCAAGTCTTTGGACTTTCAGAGGAAACCTGCTCAAGCACGGGAAGAACAAGTTAACTCTGAATTAAAAAAAAAAAAACAAAACACCCCAGGCCAAGACTTGAACCCAGGGCCTTCATGCCGTGAGGCGGCTATGTTCACCACTGTGCCAACATACTGCCCCTAAAACATTCACGTACACTATATACAAAATAAATGAAGCCTAAAAACTGCAAAGATGTTCACTGTTCAATAGAAATACTGATTCAAGAGTCTTAAAAGAGCGGTTTTAAATACAGTATCAAACATTTCTGCATTTTGGAACTTTCTGGAGTGATTTAATTAGTCACAATTTAAAAGAGGATAATCCAACTTGCAATTAAAAAAGGAATTGCTCATATGAAATATTCATCCTTTCCTGTTAAGGTTCATATGTGGCTGTTATTGAATAATGAAGTGCATTTAAAATTAGAAGCACAACTATTCCTTTAACCTCATGTTAGATGCTGACCTCAACCATAATTAGCTCATGTGCTGAAATATGACATACCTTGATATTCTACTCACTGCACTAGACTGCTGACAATAAAGAAAGCATCCTGTGACCAAATCAGCCAATGTCAGCTCTGAAAGCTCTGAAAATATCCAGCATGACTCATTGTGTTATGCTAAAAAGTATAAACTTCTGCCTAATACCACAAGGAACACAGAATCCCTGAGTTCATACTGACAGCATTTCTAAATAATCCCAGCAGCCCCTAAAGTGTTTTGTTTTTACTGGTTTGCTGCGACACTTGTACATAGCTATAGGCTTTGGAGGGTCTATGAGACTCAGGTGTGATCCTTGAAAGCTGGTACCAAAAATCCAGCTGAGTGTTTTCGCTCCAATATGGTCTGTTTCCTATGCAGCCCCCTGAGAAACTGAGAAAAGCCTGTTGATGACTCCAACCTCACTGTATACAACCATAAAAATATATACTGTACTGTATTAGACATGTGATCTTACGAATAACAAATGACGTTGGCACAGTTATGGCACAGTTATGATTCTGAGTTGTAAGTCACCATCAGGCTGCATTAATGGTATCGTGTTAACAATCATGTTTAGTAATTCCTACCGGTTAGGTTATGAAAAAAACATAAAAATATAAATGCACTGTTACTGTTCCAGGCCCGAGTGGCTCATGGTTGTGTTCTACTCAGTCAATATCAAACATTATGCCGCATTTTGGACTGACATTTCAGTACAGGGGTGGCACTGTCACAGTGGTTAGTACATCCACCTCACAGCAAGAAGGTCCCAGGCTCAGTAGGAGGGTATGTGGAGTTCACATGCTGTTTGTGAAAAGGGCTTAACCCCTTTTACGAACCTTTTCAAGAGATGCCGATACATGTGGAGGGTATTTCATACCATCTAGAAAAACTAATCCTAAAAAGGAAATGGGAAGAATGCTCCCAAAATTTGTGGCTTAAAGGGCACCTGTAGTGAAAGCACTCATATACCGAATTTGATGTATTGTGTATAGCTAGTGACAATACACCTATAAGGCGTTTATTATATTCTCTCACAAACCAGCTTTAAGTGATTTAAGGGTTTCACTAACGTCAAGCACAGGAGTTTTAAAACGGCACATTCGAAGTGACGTCATATCGTTGACAAAGCCTCGACCGGAACTGTGAGATCGCAATGTAAACGTAAGGCTATATACCTGACATATACAACACAAGCTCACAGAAACTTGTGGGGCCAGTGGCATAGAGGTTAGGGTGCTGTGTTTATGATCGGGAGGTTGTGAGTTCAAATCCCACTGAGACCCTCACTGTGCTAAGACACCCTGGGCAAGGTCTCAACCACAAGTGTGCCTCTGTTCCCCCAGCAGTATAAATGGGTACCAGTAAAATATACTGGGAAGGTAACCTGTGATGGACTAGCGTCCCATCCAGGGGGAGTTGAACTCTGGGTTGCGTCATGCTATAGAAACCGGGGATAAGTACCAGCCTGATGAGCCACTAGGCTTGGGTGTAAAAACCCAGACTTACCTTTACCTCACGGAAACTTGGAAAAAACAGACATTATAGTAGTTTTTTTTTTAAACCATGGACAAAGACAGTTTTGTAGAAGGATTAGAAGGTTATTTATATGAACCACTGAAGAAAGACTATCCACATTTAGTGAAATCGGACCAGGAAAGTGACGACTCGGAGGATGATATTGGAGAGTCGGCAGAAACTCTTACACGGGAAAATCGTAGCAAACAACCAGCAAATATTTGTTGCTCTTGTGGAAAATGATTGCGTCAAAAAACCGATCAGGAGTGCTATTGTTGTAAAGAACATGAATTGCTTGAGGAAAATATACTGACATTCTGCAATTGGCTATACGACTGTCAACGATGTTACATCACAATGACCTTTAACCCCGGTGAAAAGAAGCCAACATGTCCGCGCGCTCAACCTTCGTGAGCAAGGAATGCCATATAGAAGAAACGGAAATGTGGACTTATAAATAAACTACCGACATCACGCGATGTTTAAAAGTTAATAATAAAGTATAGTGGGTATTTTTTGAATGCTGTAAATTTTGGGTACAGATACCCTTTAACTGTGGGTTTGCGATAGAAGTGGATGCTATTTTAATAAAACAATCATGGAGTTAAAAACATAATGACATCCAGGCTGTAATTTAAAAACATTGTTCACTGAGGTTATGAAATATATCCAAGTAATACGATTAGACTCCTTATGTACTTTTTAATCCTATCAAATTACACAGTGAAAAAAGAAGCAATACAATCTTTATTGTGAAGGGATCAGTGCACCTTTTTTGACACAACATCTGAACCTTTTTCTAGTGGTTGCACCTCAGTGAATGACAACCTTCTGCACTACATTATCTTTATTCAACACACTGACCTTTGGTTCCTCAGAAAAGTGTTATTTTAGGAGAAGATTCAATTATCACAGATTCTTTCAGTATGTTCTCTTTGGTTTTCTTTCTCTACAGCCATCAAATTAGCAAGCTTACTCAGGTCAGATCAATGTGAGGTGTGGCTGCTTTTGAGGTGTCTGCTTTTGTTCCGCGCAGGCATCTTTAAGAGATAGCAGACAAGGTCATCTTCATCAATAAATTACCTAAACCTTCAAGGTCTTAATCTTGAGATAGCACTTTCCATCGAAATCAATGGACACTTGGTCAGCAGCACACACATGTCAGGACTGCTCTATAATATATTTAAGAAGGTTATAATTAGACCTTTGCTCATGCAAAACATTAACAGGTGAGCATCTTAATGAAGAAGATACCAAACAGCAAACTGCTAATTAACCTTTTGGCAGTTTGATGTACCAGACTAATTTAATTTTATTATTACAGTCTCAAATGCACTGGGTGAATTAACATTTCACTGCAGCACAAATCAATAAATTGCACAAAAGTCTCAAACTGGACAATTGATTTTCTCATTGCTAGAGAGGAAATCCAGTAGCAGCTGCTTATGTTGTGTTATAGTTGTAAAATCAATAGTAATAACAACTTACCTTTGAGGGATATTTTTCACCACTGAAGTAGACATGCCAACAGCAAACTCAGCAAATCAAGTCACACTTTCTGCAGAGACGTAGACAGAAGCATAATGATTTCATAAAAGCTGACTGGAGTGGTTTTAAGGTTGTAGGCCAGAGAATTAGACATAGAAAATCCTGGCGCTAACGGGTTTATTCAATTACTACGGAAATATCAGTTAGCACAGACGCTTTAGTTATCCAACTTTTCTTAACTTTTTCAGCTTGTTTAAAACTTCACATTAATAGCTACAATGGTAAGAAATGATAATTGTTCAAAACATATCACAGAGTGTCCTTTTTACTTTATATTTTCTCCAGCTCCTGTCTCAACAATTCCTTTGCCAGGCTGCCTGATTAATATCTTGTGATTCCATAGTAATGTAATATAATAACAGGGCTGGTGAGTGTCCATATATATATATATATATATACACACACACACACACACACACACACACACATTTTTTTTCTTTTTTTACATAACACTTTCACAGCCCCCAGGGTCCTTTGTCTGATCTTGAGGAGGATTTATTGTCTGTACGGAATTTCATAATTTCATTTGATGATCTTTGACTTTTCATGTAGGATTCATGTCCTCCCACAATCATGGAAAAAGGTGAACTGGTGGCTCTAAACTGACTTTAGTGGTGAATGATTCTACAATCATGTCTGAAAGTGTGATAATACTGTACAGTGATAATTGGTAGTCCTTATGAAAAGTTGTATTAAAAGCTATCACTATTGTATAAGTCATTGTTGGTCTATTGGTATAGTGCGCTGGATCGCTGATCCTAAGCTTGGCGGTTTGAGTCCCATTCTCCACAGGGTTGAAATTGTCCCCCCAGCGCAGCTAACTGGGTTATCAAAGGCGGGCCATGTCTCTCACTGTCTATGGTGTGAGGCATGTAAAAGAACCATTGCTGACTTTCGTAAAGATTAGGCTGAAAAGCTGTCAGTGTGTTTCTGTCCCTTGTTAAAGGGTTGTGTCAGGAAGGGCATCCGACTTAAAAACCTATGCCAAATCAAACGTGCGAATCATTCGCTGTGGCGACCCCTGATAAAGGGAAAAAAGCCGAAGGGAAATCTCTCACATCACAAAAAACACAATGAGAAAAACCCAATGTCAGTTCAGTTCATTTTCTGTAACCGCTTAATCCTAATTAGGATCGCAGGGATTTTGGTGCCCATCCCAGCCAACACCGGGCGAGGGCAGATTACACCCTGGACAGCTCGTCAGGCCAATCGCAAGGCAGAAACACGCTGACGGCTTTGCAGCTACTCTTGTCAAAAGTCAGCAATGGTTATTTTACGTGAACCTCACACCATAGACAGTGAGAGACATGGCTGGCCTTTGATAACAAAGTCATCTGCACTAGGGGGGACAGTGACAACCTTGTGGAGAGTGAGACTCGAACCCCACAACCTTAGGATCAGCGATCCAGCACCCTATACCACTAGGCCACCACTGCCAAACCCAATGTCTTTTTAATTTAATATATTCGGAGAGCTTATCCGCTGTGTCACCTCATATTTGCACCCCAGTTTTTCAGAAATAGCTATAAGAGGTGCAGAATGTTCCACAGATCATAAATGGGGTGTCTTAAATTGACTGTCCAGATTAAGCAGCAAAGCAAGAAGAAATCCTTAAGCTGAAGCATAAAATGAATACTACTGTTCTGAAAAATCAGGACATGAAGGGACGGTTCAAGGCTGAGATGCAGAAGAGACTATACAAGATAGAAGAAAGCACAAACCAGACCGAAGAAACTGCCACTGACGCATAGGTAAGTTGCCATGACTCACAAAATTCATGCAGCACAGGCTGGCAAATATGCTGATGGAGAATGAAATATCTGAATCACAACATGGAATGCAGAGAAATCCTGGGACAGTAGACATGATATTCAGAGCTGGGCAGGTACCGGAGAAATTTATTGAGCAAAACAGAGGTGTATGTGCTATATTCACTCATCACTCAATCATTTACTGCACCACTTTTTCCTAGTATTATGGTTGAATGAAGGCTGGAGCCTATCTTAACCAATACCGACAGATAGCTGTGCAAGCATGGAGAGAACACTACACAGAAACGCCTGAGCCCGGAACTGCAACTCCAGACCTTCTTGCTGTGAAATGGCCGTGCTATCCACTTCACCACTGTGCCACCCTCTGTGTTCAATGACTTGACAAAATCAATTGATTCGGCTCTCTAGGATGTCCTCATGAAGCCTGGCATGCCCCTCTTAACTGTTCTGAAACAGTTTCATGATGGCATGAAAGGTTGAGTCTGTGTGAATCGTGCTTTTTCTGATACTTTTCTGATAGGAAGCTGCATAACACAGCAACTTTGCAATGCTCAGTACTCTGTCTGCTCCAGGAGCTGCTAGGAAAGAGGGCACTAGAATCAGATGCTGGTTTGACTGCTGATTGTTCAACACTGTTTCGATAAAGCACCAACTCAAGCCGGCTACATTCGCAGATGATTGTGCTCGCCTGGCTCAGTCCAACTATAAATCACAGAACGTAATCATACACTTTGCAGGGAAAACAGAGAACTTTGACCTGACTGTGAGTGTAAAAAAGACATAAGTCATGTTTCATTCACCTGGTTGTCGCTGATACAGATATGCCAGCTCAGCACATCACTGTTGGTGACAAACCATTGGTGAGCCCCAATTCTGACATTTACCTAGAGTGCATTCTAATCAGCCATGGTCAACGCTTCATCATTCATGTTCAAAGTTGTTTAATCTGAATTAGGGTTGCCCATCTCAGCCGACTTTGGGTGATAGTGGGGTACAGCATGGACAGCTTGCTTGGGCATGGTAGTGCCAACATAACCATTCACCCTCACACACTGGGAATATTTAGAACAGTCAGTTAGCCTACTGTGCATGTGTTTGGACTGTGGGAGGAAACCCACACAAGCACAGGAGAATATATAATGTCCACACAGAAACACCTGAGCCCGGAATCAAAACACAGGCCTTGCTGCTGGGAGGCAGATATGCTAACTACTGTGCTAGCATGCGCAGTGGTAAAAGTCCATTTAAAATAGACAACAGAATTGGCAAAGCCAGTGCATGGTTTGGATGTTTGTACGGCTGAGTCTGGAAAAGGCACTACCTTCATCCCAACATGAAGATAAAAACTTCTCTGCAGGGGTTATGAGAACCATGTTATATTCTGCTGAGATGTGGACAGTGTACCATAGACGTGTCAACAAGCTAGAAGCATTTCAACAAATAAATCTTGATAAAATGATCTCTGGAAAATTATAAGGATCAGTTGGTGTAAACAGTGCACACTGGGCTTTTGCTGCCACACACATTGGGGATGCCCAGAGAGCAGTTGCTGGTTAGGTGCCTTTCTCATGGGAACTGTATCCATGAAGGTGAAGTGAAAGGAGGTGCAACGTATCCCTTCACCCCACACATTTTTTTTCCTGCTGGTTTTCTACTGGTTTGGGAATCAACCAGCAACATTTCTGTCCCAAAGCCGCTTCTCTAACAATGCGCCATGCTGATGAACAACAGTATATATATATATATATATATATATATATATATATATATATATATATATATATATATGATTTTCTGAGTAGATCCTTCCGTAGGAGAGTGCTCAATACTTTTTGGTAGAGCAAATAATAAAAGGACAGGACAAAGACTTTCTATTGAAACTCCATTTATCACTACAGATCTGTTTCGAGGGGTGGTGAAACCATCCTCTCTCTTCAGGTGATTATAGAAGAATTTATTTATTTATTATTTTTTTTTTTACAAATTAACAAATTAATTTATTTAAAGGTTGGATTTTTTTTCTTCATTTTTTCAGTGTGAGATGAAGCTTCTTCTCCAAGAGGTGAATTCTTTTTCTAACTGCCCCCTCAGTATTTACAGGCGGTGCCAAAATTTGTGCCGAATACCGTGTGTTAATTTCACTCACTCACTCGCCCAGCAGCTTGATCACAGATAATGGGGAAGCTTACGCTCAATGCAACTGACACTGAGAAAAGTCGGGGTACACCCTGAACAGCTCACCAGACCTTTCAGGACCACATTGACTTGAAATCAGTGTGATTGTAAGTTAACTTTTCCATCAGTTTTTCTTTTGGTTTTCTGTTTTTAAATAATGATACACTGATATTATAAAACGTGAAATCTATCAGTGTGTATACTTACAGAATTTGTAGTGTTGACTCTGGTTCATCCACAGCTTGATATTGTTTTTCCCCATTTTGTCTGGATTACTGAGGAATCCACATAAAGGAAAAGTGTATAAGACGGTGATGAGGCCAGCGATGCTGTACGGTTTAGAAACAGTGGTGCTGAGGAAAAGACAGGAGGCAGAGCTGGAGGTAGCAAAGAAGAAAATGTTGAGGTTCTCTTTGGGAGTAACGAGGATGGATAGGATCAGGAATCAGAGGGACAGCTCATGTAAGAGGTTTTGGAGATGAAGTCAGAGAGGCTAGATTGAGATGGTTTGGACATGTACAGAGGAGGGATAGTGAGTATATTGGTAGTAGAATGCTGAGCTTGGAACTACCAGGCAGAAGGCCCAGAGGAAGACCAAAGAGAAGATTTATGGATGTGGTGAAGGAGGACATGAAGGTAGTTGGTGCAAGAGTAGAAGATGCAGAGGACAGGGTGAGATGGTATTCTGCAGATGAGATGGTATAGGCAGATGATTCGCTGTGGAGACCCCTGAAGGGAACAGCTGAAAGGAAAAGAAAAAGAAAGAAGACTTAGCAAAAAAAAAAAAAAAAAAAAAAAAAACTGTTGAAAGCACGCCATGTCATTTATGTTATGACAAGAAAAAATGGATAAATAAATCACACTGATTTTTTTTGACAGAGCTTTGGGGATGCAACCTGCAACCAATTTCTAACACATTAAGCTAAGTTAAGGTCTAGACAGAGATTTCCTTCATGTCTATAGTATCAGGTCACTCCAAAGCTTAAAAATAGATATTGAAGTGCGACAGCAGATTGTGAATCATCACTTCGTGCTCTGACATTTCACTGCACATTGTGTTCAGTGTGCATCCCCAGGGAAAGAGACTAATTAGAGTTCCGACTCAAACAGATAGACTCAGGGCAGACTGTTTATCGTCCAGCGTTCTCTCTCTCTCTCGCTCTCTCTCTCTCTCTGTATGTGTGTGTGCTTGTGTGTGTATGTGTGTGTGTGTGTGTGTGTGTGTGTGTGTGTGTGTGGACGCACTGCAGATGTACAATTCATACATATGCTAGTTACAAGCAATTTTAAATGATCAGCCTATGAGTAATATTTCATATTTTATGTGAATGAAATATGAGTACATCTGACTCCTTCAACAATACCTGGCTGATAAAAAGTCCATTTTTTATTTATTTATTTTTTATTATCAGTCAGTGTTTGCCTTAAAGTATGTAATTTTCTGTTTGGAAGCCTAGTATTTAGGCTACTATATCATTCATACAGGGCATATAGAAAAGATTATGACCAGGAAATGTGATAAAAATGTATAATTAAAGACTTAATTAGATCTCGTTAGAGCCATAAATGACTGTACATGATCCCATAATCATTAGAAAAATGCCACTTTTAAATATACACTGACTTTCACAAGGTAATTGGTCACTGTAAAGTCCACATCCTCTTTTGTGGCCTGTATCTGTGACTTATAGTCCAATTAGTCCATGTGTTGACAGCAAAGAATACTGAAGCTGAGACAAAAATGCCTGGGGAGAAAAAGAACCGAGGTTTGTGAGATGGGTAGGAAGTTATTGCCTTATTGCTCGACAAAGGGAAATGTGATCACTTTGAGTTCACTATGTATTCACCCATATATGATCATCACCGCGGAAAATAATAGCCAGTGTTATAAAGCAATTATATCCATAAGGAATGCCAGTTTTAAAGTGCATTTTAAAGAAATGCCGACCAGTCTCACAAGACCCATTAATGTCTGGACAAGCTTCATTGCCTTTCGCTGGAGTTTGTTAATGGCTCAGTTCACTGTATTTCCACTGAGAATTCACAGTCATATTGTAGACTATTAAGTAAATGCCAAGGATTTCTTTTGTTTACTCACAAATAGGCAAAGATATATAAGACCTGGCCTCACTGGGCATACCATCAGAATCACATTCTTGGTAAAAACAACTGTTACAAGGATGCAACCATACAACAGATGTTTGAAATATGATTTTAATATAGAAATACTTTTTTATCGTATGTAATACTGATTCTTGCAGACAGCCAATACATCGAGGCAAAAAAATGAGAGAAGTGTATATTTCAGAATGATTGAATGACTTTTTATTATAAAATGTAATTACACAATTTAGACAAATTGGAATAAATGGGGTAACATGGGTTTGAGCCTGCAGTCCTTTTAGCATTTAAATTGATAGTGTTAACCACCCATTTTCCCTCTCCCAAGCCAAAGTATATATATCATACATTTTCTGACAGCTATGCAACTTACTCTTGATGAAACTCAGCAGTGATTCTTTTAAATGCTTCTCACCATAGACAGTGAAAGACAGCCAGCGTTTGATAACCCAGTTAGCTTCACTGGGGGACAGCAGTGACAACCGTGAACAGTGACAGTGGGGCTTGAACCCCCTGCTCCAAGATCGGTTATCCAGCACCTTATCCCCGGTCCACCACTGTCCTGGTGCCAAGGCATTTAATATATCCATTTTCTTTTTACTTTATTTTATTTTCAAGCATGTAAAACAACTAAAAATGCCAGAACATATAATTGTTTGAAAAGCCTAGCTCCAAGCAGAATGAGTGCACAGCCGAGATACAAGAAGTTATAAAAAGCAGTGGAGCACATATATGCTGGTGCTGGAGCAAACCACAAAATTGAGCTTGAGGTTTGAAGCAAGTGTACAGCAAGTGTACGCATAAAGACAGAATGTTTTACAGAATGTACACTGTGGGGTGGAATCGGGGTGGCACACTGGCAAGAAGGGTTTTTTTTTGGCAAATTTCAAGAACCTTACTGTGGTACACCAACCTGGCAGTGGTGGCCTGGTGGCATAGGGCACTTGAGCGATGGTCCTAAAGTTGACGGTTCGAGTCCCACTCTCCACAAGGTTGTCACTGTCCCCCCAGTGCAGCTAACTGGGTTATCAAAGGCCGGTGATGTCGCTCATTGTCTATGGTGAGAAGTTCATGTAAAAAAACCATTGCTGGCTACAGAAACCGGGAATAAACCCAGGCCTGATGAGCCATTAAGGTAGGTAAGTCTGTTGGGTTTTTACACCCAAGCCTAGTGGCTCATCAGGACGGTGCTTATCCCCAGTTTCCGTAGCGTGAAGCGACCAGGAGTTCAACTCCTCCTGGATGGGACGTTAGCCCATCGCAGGTTACCTTCCCAGTATATATATATATATATATATATTTTTTTTTTTTTCTGGTACCCATTTATACTGCTGGGTGAACAGAGGCACACTTGTGGTTGACACCTTGCCCAGAGGTCTTGGCACAGTGGGGTTCTCTGTGGGATTTGAACTCACAACCTCCCGATCATGAGCCCAGCACTCTAACCACTACACCACCAGCCCCACTGATGAGCCATTAGCTCGGGTGTAAAAAGCCCAACAGACTTTTAAAAAAATTATTAATAATGAATATTTTTTAAAAATAGCAAAAAAAAAAAATTAGATGCACCTCAATGGAGAGTGGTGCTGTGGAGTCGCGATCTGAGCTAAAAATAGCAGTGAACAGGACCGTGGGCTACTCATGTTGTCCTTGCGGGCGACCTGGTGCTCGCGGGCACCATGTTGGTGACCCCTGATTTAAAGTGTCTATAATTGAGAATATGAGTGTGACTGGATTTGAGGATGTGTTAGTGCTACAATAGACTTTGTTCAGGCATTTCCCCAAAGACAGGTGGGATTTACTCTCGCTTCCTTCATATCACTGAGGATAAGTTGTATGTATGCATGGATTGTTGTTTGTGACTTTTGCTCTTAATTTTATGCCAAAGTAAAGGTAAGATATCTTATTGAAAAGTCATCTGACTGAGGGTTTATGGATTCCATCATGCTCATAATAAAAAGAAAGACCTAAGACACGTTGGATAAAATAATTCTGATATAACACTATACTATTGTTTAAACTCTAAATCTTCCTTATCACATACATTTGATACCAGTTCCATACAGCTTTCTTACTTCTGATCTTGTGCTACTGGTAAATGTTTTCATGAATATTTTTCATTCATGTTCAGTAAACACTTTATTCTAGTCATGGTTATGGTGAATCTGAATTCACCCCAGATAGGATGCCAGTTCTAACACATCTACACCTGGGGGAATCTACCTTCTCGACAGCTGCAAGTAATTTATTTAATTGAACATGTTCTTCATTCCCCTAATGAATATGAAAATTCATCCAGGATTTGCTGCTAATGGCTCAGGCAGCCTTAGAGTTGGGAGTTCAGGTTTTTGTTAATGATAAAATATTCAGTAAGGCCCCAAACAGCGTCTTGCATCATATACAAAACTTTTTGCTGTTGCTCATGAAGTATGTCACTACTATTAAACACAAGCCCGGCTAAATACAGAGATTATCTATCTGGTTTACCTCTCATCTCATCTCATCTTCTTCCGCTTATTCCAGGGTCGGGTCACGGGGCAGTAGAGAAAGCAATGAGGTCCGGACATCCCTCTACCCAGAAACTTCATCCAGCTCTTTCGGTGGGGGGTGGGACACCAAGGAATTCCCAGACAAGCTGAGAGACATAGTCCCGCCAGCGTGTTCTAGGTCGACCCCAGGGTCTCTTCCCAGTTGGACATGCCCAGGGAGGCGTTCAGGAGGCATTCTGACCAGATGCCTGAGCCACCTCAACTGGCCCCTCTCAATGCGGAGGAGCAGTGGTTCTACTCCGAGCTCTCTCTGGATGGTTGAGCTTCTCACCTTATCTTTTAGGGAGAGCCCCACCATCCGGCAAAAGAAGCTCATTTCAGACACTTGTATCCACGATCTTGTTCTTTTGGTCACAACCCAAAGCTTGTGACCATAGGTGAGGGTAGGAACGTAGATCGACTGGTAAATTGAGAGCTTTGCCTTGTGGCTCAGCTCCCTCTTCACCACGACAGACTAGTACAGGCTCCATTTTACAACAGAGGCCGCAGCGATCTATCTGTCGATCTCTCGCTCCATCCTAGCCTCACTCATGAACAAGACCCCGAGATACTTGAACTCCTCCACTTGGGGCAAGACCTCATTCCCGACCCGGAGGGTGCATTCCACCCTTGTCTAACTGAGAACCATGGCCTTTGGACTTGGAGGTGCTGATTTTCATCCCGGTCACATCGTACTTGACTGCGAATCGCTCCAATGAGAGCTGGAGGTCCCGGCTTGATGAAGCCCAAAGGACAACGTCATCCGCAAAAAGCAGAGACGAGATCCGATGGCCATCAAACCAGAACCCCTCAATGCCTCGGCTACACCTAGAAATTCTGTTCATAAAAATTATGAACAGAATCGGTGACAAAGGACAGCCCTGTCGGACTCCAACACTCACCAGAAACAAATTCAACCTGTTGTTTCCAATACTTACCAAACTCTGGCTTTGGTGATACAAAGATCGAATGGCCCATAGCAACGGGCTCAGAATGCCGTACTCCCCGAGCACGCCCCAATAGATAGCCCAAGGGACATGGTCGAAAGCCTTCTCCAAATCCACAAGACACATGTGGACAGATTGGGAGAACTCCCGGCCTTCCTCCAAGATCATGTGGAGTATATAGAGACGATTAAGAGTGCCACAGCCAGAATGAAAACCACATTGTTTCTCCTGAGTCTGAGGTTCAACTAATGATCGGATCCTTCACTCCAGTACCCTGCATAAACTTTCTTGGGTAGGCTGAGGAGTGTGATCCCACGATAATGTTTTTTTAATAAATTGAGATGGTTTATAGTAATGTAAATAGGCCTCACTTATGAATTATTGGTGTTTTTTAATTATTATTTTTTAATTCTAATCATATTTGTAAAATTTGTAATAGTAGTGATCATGTGTATGTCAAGTTGCGTTAGATCATGTTAATAAATGCACTGGTTGATTAAAGTACACAGATAGCTGAAAATAACAAAATGACAAGTAAATGGGCTAGTATCCCATAAAAGAGTGGAGTTTGGTACATATTTCAGTACTTTGGATTCTTTAATTTATTTGCTGTTAGGACTTTCTTGCAGTCTAGCCAGTCTATGCACTACACATCCCAGCATTTTCTGCAAAACTCCCAATGATCTGACTTCTAGAGTCCCATCACATGATTCCAGGCACACCCATCATACATGGTTTCGCCAAAGTACGAATGGACACTAAAGTTTGCCGTCATTTTGTGAAGTATTGCTCCTGTGATTTCCACTGTGAACCAAGCCATCCATTTGAGTCTAAAGTTTTAAAGTGTATTAGCTCGGTCTCATTTTGAACTTGAACTTGATTTGCCTTGCTGACACTTACCCTGATTATGTATTTGAACTCTGCCTGCCTCACATTTGTGATCCCTGTCCTCTGCCTTTAATGCTCTATCTGCTCAATGGGTCATAACCATGCCTGTTTATAGAACACAAACTCGTGCTGTGATCTATGTGCACATTGAATCCTCTCTGCTCCTTTCTGCCAAATGGTGTGATGTTTGTCTTCACTTACGGATTTGTTTTGGATCGCTTTCTTAGAGGTCAAAACATTAAAAAAGCAATGGAATCTTGATGATTATAATCAATATGTCAGGGTGTTTGTCAAAAGAAAGGCAGGATTGATATGTTGAGCATAGGGTATAAGGTTATAAGGGGTTTCATGGTTTGAGCTTTATTGTCACTGTCAAGGACACAGTAGTTGTTGTTGCAAGTCCAAGGCAGACAGGCACAAACACAGAAGGTATTTCTACAAACGGTTATTTTTGTGTGGCTCGAGTCCCTTCAACCTCACGACTCGCTTGCTAGACATACAGTATTGTTATGGAGCTTCAAAAAGGCAATGGCAAAGTAGATGCAATTCCTCACAATCTACAACAGACTCAGAGAGAACAGGTTGGTTGTCCTTCCATGGAGAAGACTCAGTCATGAGTAATATAAAATACAACACACACTTTTTCAAGATACTTTCTGGTCCACAAGGTGGAATCCACGAGGTGCCCTGTGGGTGGGTGGGTTGGGGGAGACCTCAAAACATAATTCCTTAAGGCTTCATAGATACTGCTTCGGCAATTTTAGAGACGTATCTGTATATGATCTTAAATAATTTAGTGAACCCATGATTGATTGAAGACCAGTCACAGTAGTAAAAGGCTTAGGAAGATTAAAGGGAGCTTGAAAATTCTCAATCAAGAATGCTGACCCAAGAAGTGCACCATTGAGAAAAGTGTACTTTAATATATTAGCACTGAACTTGAATTACTAGTATATACAGTATATTGCATCAAAAATGTTATTTCACTGGTTCTCCATTTAATACTTTTCTGGCTCATACTAAATCTGCGTTTGCAGTCATGATTTCGTACTGATGTGTTTTCTAAAAATGTATATCATGTTTCATCACATATTGTAACTTTAGTTTTGGATATTTGTAAGTATAAAATACAGTGGGTATAAAACCTTTGAATCGATTATTTTTTAACCTACCTCTGACTGTTTACAACTTTCTCTTTGAGATCTTTGACAATGCCTTGCTAGCCATGTTGATAGTTTGTTTTCTGTTATATAGTTGTATCGTATTGTAGTAGATTTATATAGCACTTTATCCATACTGAATATTATGCTCAAAGCACTCTTTGGTGTTTTTTGTGCTCCGGGCACCTGTCGCCACTGTGCGGCACCAGTTATTGTGTTGTTCTATCCATTGATGCTGAGCGCCAAGCAGGAAGCAACAACTACCAAATTTTAACGTCTTATGGTATGACACAGCCAGATTTGAACTCCGACCTTCCGGAGGATAAAGTGGACGCTCTACCAGCTGAGCTAAATCCCCCACCTGAAATCTTTTAGGAATATCTCCTTTAGCTGAACTAATAAGAATGATTACATTGATCACAGGTGGAAGTCAGCTTGCTTGGTGCGCAATGGAGAAGATGATTAGTTATACAGGGATCCCTCGCTACTTTGCGCTTCAAATGTGCTTCAGTGCATCGCAGTTTTTTTTAAAAATATTGCAAATAATGTTGCAAAAATTATGGAAAAAAAAAAAAACAGAAGCAAGCAAAACAAACAACAATCCAAAACCCCCTATCAAAACTAGTTACATTTTTGTGAGGTGCGCATCTGAGTGCTTGAACACACATCTGCATGTGTGCGCACACTTGTGTCTGTATATGTGTGTATTTGTATTTTATTTACATCATGTGCATTATTTTTTAATGTTTAATTGTTATTATGAGTATTTATAGCATTGAATATGTATTTATTGATATTATATAAACATATGCATGTACGTATATGTCTTGGGGGTGTGAGCCTACTTCGTGAAATTCGATGGTCGCGGGGGGGGGGGGGGGGATCTCAGTCCTAATTTACCGCGAAAAGTGAGGGATCCCTGTACTTGATTGACCACAGAGATTCTGTTTTTTTAATATATTTTAAAACTCTTATTATTAACTCTTTCACTTGGTCTTTATATTTTGTATTGAGCAAGTATAGAACAAATATGCATTGAGTAAATATTTTCACCATCTCCCAGTCACTCAGCAGCAATATGGTTGAGTTAAGACCGCACTTTAATTCACGCCACATGGATTATTGTGCAATGGTAATTTTTTGAAACTGGTTGGACACATTCACTCCAGACACTGCGATTGAGCTTGCAGGCCATACTTCCTTCAGAGCGGCCAGAACCAGAAGAGGAGGTCTGTGTGTTTATATAAACAACAACTGGTGTTCCTACTCCATAATCAAATATCCATATTCACTGCTATATGGATATAGAGTATCTGATGGTACAATGTAGAGCTTTTTTATCTGCTGAGAGATTTATACATCTAGTTATAATCGCAGTTTAAGTGATGCCTCAAGCTGATGCTAAGCTAGCCATGGAGCTACTACACCACTCCATTAACAGCTAACAGCAAAGTGTAAAACTGTGTTATAATCGCAGCAGGAGACTTTATTCATGAAAAACTGAAGTCGGTCCTGCCCAGCTTCAATAAAAATGTGAGTTTTCCACTGAGAGAAAGAAACACACTGGTCCAGGTGTACACCATCATCCCAGATGCCCATAAAGCCATCCTTCTGCCACATCTCAGACTCTCAGTTCACCTCTTTCTGTCTCTGATTCCTGCTTATAAACCTAAAATCTGCAGCCAAAGACCAGTAGTTTTAACTACTGCTCCCCTACACAATCTACTGTATAGAGAATGAGACCACAACAAGGACTGTTTCAAGCATTCCTGAACCAGAAACCATGGTTTATCGATGAGATACACATCCTGCTTAGAGCATGACATGATGCTTTCAAGTCAGGAGACCAGCAGACTTACAGAAAGGCACACCAGGTCCTACAAAAAGGTATCAAAAAAGCTAACTTCAACTATGAACAACTCATCAAGGAGCAATTTGATGAAAACAACACCAGGAATATGTGGAAGGGGATTAAGACACTCACTGGCTACAAGGATGCACACACGTCAGCAAACCGCGCGGACAGCGCCCTACCGGACGCACTGAACTAGTTCTTTGCTCGCCTTGACCAACTCAACAGAGAGGCGCTCAACTGCCCTGCTATTCCTGAAAGGGTTACCAAGCCCTTCCAGCTACAGCAGCACCAGATTATAGCCAACCTGTGGAGAGTCAACTAGAGGAAAGCTACTGTACTGGTCCAGCTGGAGTAACGGGAAGGGCTCTTATAGCATGTACTAATCAACTAGCAGGGGTTTTCACAACCATCTTTAACTTCTCGGTACTGTAATGTATGGGTCCCACCTGCCTCAAAACAGCCATCATCATTGCGGCATATAAGAAGAAACAGCTAGCTGCCTATACGACTTTTGTCAGTTTTGACCCAGTTGTCCTAACCCCCATCATCACCAAATCCTTTGAGAGACTTGCCTTGTTTCACATCAAGGGTGCAGACTGCTAGGAGACGCATTTCCTCCTCTTTCATCCTGAACCTTGGAATACCACAGTGTTCTTAGCCACCTTCTCTTCACCCTCTTTATACACGACTGTACCCCCCACTCGCACCATCATCAAATTCGCTGATGACCCCACCATCATAGGCTTGGATTATGGATGACAACGAGTCCGCCTAAAGCAAGGAGATCCAGCATCGGTGTTGGTAGTGCAACACCAATAACCTGGAACTAAACACATCCAAAACCAAGAAGATGATAATAGATCTCAGGAGATTGAAGCAAACTGAGCACTCTGTCCTCTACATTGATGGAGAGTAGATAGAGAGGGTAGAGTATGTCAAGTTTCTTGGAGTCCACATCTCTGCTGACTTCACCTGGACCACTCAGTAATCTCCGACAAGCTCATCTACCCTGACCCCTACTGACGAACTTCTACCGCTCCGCCATAGAGATCCTCCTGACCTACTGCTGTACAGTGTAGTTTAGCAGGACAGGAAGGCCTTGCATTGGTTGGTGTGTATGGCAGAGCAGGTAATTAGAACTGAAGTACCCTCGCTCAGTGACATTTACACTGGTAGACTTCAGAGGAGAGCCAGTGGAATTATCAGGGACCCTGAGTACCCTGGACACCCCATTTTCGCCCCGCTCCCCATCTGGAAAATGGTAGAGGACAATAAAAACAAAAATTAACAGACTCAATAACTCAATTTTTATATAGCTGAAATGTTCATTTTTATGTTGTATTTATCTGCATTTCAAGGTGTAAAGCCAAAAAATGTTAATGTTTCGAAGTTAATTAATTATTTTCTGTACTCACTGTATGCTGTTATTTGATTGCCTTTTCAGATGGGAAATCATTACTGCAGTCAGTTTGATTGCCTTTTGAAAGCCCCTATCACATAAGTTATATACCAGTTAACACGTCCATAAGAATAAAGGTGGGTGTGTCATACATTTGTGTTTTAATACACATATAAAGTTCATATGCTTTTTGGGACATCTGATACGCTCAGAATTGTACTGTGATATTACGATATTTTTACAAGCTATAGATCTGCCAGCAAGACATTTTAGAATGCCAATAAGCGGACGGGCGGGTGGGCGGACGGACGGACGGGCGGACGGGCGGACGGGTGGGTGGGCGGACGGGCGGGCAGACGGGTGGGCGGGCAGGCGGACGGACGGGCGGGTGGACGGACGGACGGATTCTATACATCATAAAGTGAGGTCCCATGATGAAGCCTACAACAGTAAAGCCTTAAGCAGAACATGTTCTGCTACATAACGCTGTATAAGGAGGCTGAAAGAGCATTGGTGGCCTGGTGGTTAGGGGCTGTATTGCCAATCCTGAGGTTGGGGGTACGAGCCCCACTGTCAACGGTTGTTACTGCTGTCTCTTCCAGTGCAGCTAAGTGGGTTATCAAAGCCCGGTCATTTCTCTCATTGTCTATGGTGTGAGACATGTAAAAGAACTTTCGACAAGAGTAGGCTGCATAGCCGTCAGCGTGTTTTTACCCTGCGATGGCCTGGAAAGCTGTCCAAGGGTGTACTCTGCTCTTGACCAGAGTTGGCTGAGATGGGTGCCAGCCTCCCCATGACCCTAATTAGGATTAAGTGGTTCAGTAAATGAATGAATGAATGAATGAATGAATAAGGAAGCTAAATAAAATTCATCTGAAATAATGTGCTACAGATATTGGGAGTCTTCTTGATAATGTTTTAATAGTATACAGTATATAATAACAATAGTATTGAGTTCTTTTAAGCCAAAGACAGTATAACCTGGGAAATATGTGACCCATCACAGCAAAGTGAATGTTAAGTCAGAAATCAATTTATTAGTTTTTAATTATTGGTACCATTTTTATGGCTGAGATCTTAAGCTTTAATATAATATCACATTTTTTGCTGTGATTACATATACATTTTATGGTGTGATGTAATTACATGATTAGACACAAAAAGACAAAAGCCTACTTCAAAACATAGGGATCCCTCGCTACGTCACGATTCAATTAATGCGGCTTTAGTGCATCACAGTTTTTTCTTCAAATATTCATTGAATTAAAAAAAAAGGAAATTAAGGAAGAATAGGGGGAAAAAGTTAAGGAAAATGGCACAAAAACAAGGCCAATTATGTAAAAAAAAAAAAAAAAAAAACCCTAAACCAAACAAAAACCCCAAAATCTCCCATCAAAACTAGTTACATTGTTGTGAGGTGTGCATCTGAGGGCTTGCACGTGCATCTGCGTGCGTCTGAATGAGTGTATTGATATTTTATTTACATCTTATGCATTTTTTAAAGTTTAATTGTTATTATAAGCATTTATATCATTGAATATGTATTTATTGATATTGTACACACATATGCATGTATGTATACGTCAGTTGGGAGAGCGGGGGTGTGTGATCCTACTTCGCGGATTTCAAAGGTCGCGTGGGGATCTCAGTCCCAATGAACTGTGGAAACTGAGGGATCCCTGTGTGTATATATATATATACACACACACACACACACTCTGCCCTCCATAATTATTGGCACCCTTGTTTGCTTCCAAAAAAATTCAGGGTTTTTTTTGTTTTGTTTTGTTTTTGTTTTGTTCTTTAAATAATATTGGATTACAATGAAATAAAGAGGAAAATCCAACCTTAAATTTAAGTGCATTTATTCAGTGGGGGGGGAAAAATCCCACAGAAAGAAATAATTCTTTTATATCAAATCATATGCACCACAATTATTAGCAACCCTGATGTTAATACTTTGTAGAACCCCTTTTGCCAACAAAAACAGCAACTAATGTCTCCTATAATGTTTCACAAGATGGGAGAATATAGAAAGAAAGATCTTCAACCATTCCTCTTAGCACAGTCTCTTTAAATCATCCAGTGACCAGGATCCTCTCCTTTGCACTCTTCTCTTCAGCTCACCCCACAGATTCTCAATGGGGTTGAGGTCTAGGCATGATATGGCCATGGGAGCAGTTTGATTCTGTTTCTGGTGAACATTACGTGTAGATTTGGCAACATGTTTAAGGTCATGGTGCTGAAAGGCCAAATACAACCGATCTTCAGCACTCTGATTTAAAACGCCCTGGTATTTCAAAGTGTTTATGATGCCATGCACCTTAACATGGTTCCCAGGGCTTCTTGAAGAGAAACAGGCCCAAAGCATCACCGATCCTTCCCCCATACTTCACAGTGGGCACGAAGTGCTTTTCTGCATACTCAGCTGTTGTTTTCTGCCAGGAACCACTTAAAGTGTTTGTTGCCAAAAAGCTCTATCTTGGTCTCATGTGACCAAAGCACACGGTCTCATTTGAAGTCCCAGTATGGCTTAGCAAACTGAAGATATTTGCGTTTATGATTATGAGTGAGAAAAGGTTTTCCCTGCATATCTCCCAGAATGCTTGTTGGCCTGTACATGGCGCCTGACGGTTGTTTTGGAGACTTTGTGACCCAAAGATGCTGCCATTTATTGCAATTTTTAACAGTGAGTTTTGGAGAACTTTTTATTTCTCATACCATCCTCCTCACTGTGCGTAGTGGCAAAATAACCTTGCCTCCTTATCCAGGCTTGTTAACGAATCTCCCAGTTGTTTTAAACTTCTTAATGATTGCTCGGACAGTTGAAATGGGCAGGTGCAGGTGAGGCGCTATTTTCTTGTAGCCATTGACTGACCGGTCAAGGTTGACACACATCTGCATTACTTGAATGGTGTGTTCCTTTATCTTTCCCATGCTGAAGAAAGGATAAGAGAAATGGCCTCTGTGTCACATTCATACGGCAAGGAAACAGGAAGTGACGCATTACAAATTAAATGTTCCTAGATATTCTGAAATACAGTACTTCAATTACAATATATAGTTCCAACAAACTCAAAACCTTTCTATAATTTTAAAACACCTTCTGAGTTTTGTATACCTGGTTCTTGTTTATATTTACATGCATAGTTATAATGTGAAATTATGGAAAGCATAAACATTGTGATAAAACTTTTGACTGGCAGGGTGCAGTTATGCTCATATATAGCTGTTCAGATAAACATCTACCCAAGACAGCGTTGTCTATCAGAGTGATCAGCTGAGTCATTGAAATGTGCAATAAAAGGCATATTTTCATCAAAACATAACAGAGCTGTCATTAAATTTAATGCATCACTGTTTTGCAGTGCTGGGATGAATGATGCTATATGCATTACTCCAGTAATCAAGCTGTCGGATCAAGAATACAATGTGACACATATAAATATAATTAACATATTCTACACAGAAACAGTGCAATCCTATTGGCTTGCTATCTGCTGGTTAATAGACATTATCCTGAGTGTATATTGCTTGAATTAAAATGATGAACCAACACTCATGGTCACTAATTTCGAAATCCTAGAAATTCAACAAAATATCATCCAAAAACAAAACAAAGAATGTTTTTCATATTATGGCCCTTGTGTTTTGAAAAGTAAAAGGGCCCTTATTCAGACCTTGAAATAGTTTGAAAGTACAGTATGTGGTCATGAAGTTGAATATTGTGACAGAGCAGTAGCTATAATTTCACTTTCAAAATCAAAAAAATAAACCATAAAAATATCATTTTAGATTGCTTTTCTCATGTTTCCTCGTATGAATTATTTAAAAACTGATGCTGTTACAAAGCACACTTGCGCTCTGCTTGCGGAGTGTGTGAAGCTCACCTGCCACTGTCATAGTTTAAAAATATGTTTTCCTTTGCCTTACTTTTAATCTCATGATCAGTAGATGCCCCGATGTTCCATAAAGTGGACTATTCAGTGACACCAACCTCACCTTTGGTGAATAATTGTTACATATACAGCATCTTAAAATTTATATATATTTTTTATTTTGGAACATAATCCAAATACAGCAATTTGTGTATACGTAATTTAATGCAAAATATGTATGGCTAATCTATGCCTAATGTCAACATCATGTCATTATAGCAACAATAGATGATCTGATTTATTTGATGTTTGTACCTGTTACAACAACAACAACGACAATAATAATAATAATAATAATAATAATAATAATAATAATAATAATAATAATAATAATAATAATAATAATAGGCAGGCAGTGGTGGCCTGCTGGTAAAGGTGCTGGATCGCTGATCCTAAGGTTGGGGGTTCAAACCCCACTCACCACAGGCTGTCACTGTCCCCTCCAGTGCAGCTAACTGGGTTATCAAAGGCCGGTCATGTCTCTCACTGTCTATGGCGTGAGGTCTAAAAGAACCACTGCTGACTTTTGACAAGAGTAGCTACAAAGCATGTTTCTGTCCTGCCATGGCCTGGCGATCTGTCAAGGCTGTACTCTGCCCTCACCCAGAATTGGCTGGGATGGGTGCCAGCCTCCCTGCGACCCTAACTCGGATTAAGTGGTTACAGAAAATTAACTGATAATAATAATAATTACGATTCTTCTTCTATTTATTATTATTAATATTACTGATTCTCATTTTTGTATTTTTGTTTGCTTGCTTTTGTAAAAAATATTTTATGACATTAATGCTAGCTTCAATGATGCTCGCTAGGTCCTTAAGAACTAAACTGTAATTAGCACTTCCCCTGCTGCATAACAGAGCAACAGCTCTGAGAGCATCATACTGGCAATGTTTTCACTTTTAGGAAAACTGCTGTCAGAAGATCTGAAGTAGCAAAATATTAAATATCTGGCTGGATTTTAACTATACAGTAATTGTTTGAGCCATGAATGGAGGCAGAGTGTTAATCATTAGTGAGCTCTACCTATGAGGAGAGATAATTGGCTGCTGTCCAGTCTTGGACAAATATAAAAAAAAAAAAAAATCTTTTAGATCACACAGTCTCATGTGTCACAGCTAGCCAATTAAGTGTAGTGGGCTGAGTGACACCACAGACCTCACAAGTATTATAAATAAATTTCTTTTGTAAGGAGATATCAAAGTGTTAATCCAAGTGAATGCATGCATTGTCGTGAGAGTGGAAGCTGTCTAACTTAACATGATCAGATTCTCAGCAGATTTATATTGCAATCTTTTACAGTGTGTTTACACTCGGGAAAAGGGACCTGCCTGCAGCACAGCAACATTATTCAATTATTAAAAAAGAAGCTTGCAAATTCTGCTCGGAAAACAAAAATGGACTAGAATGGTGAAGTGATATCATTAAGTGTCTGGGAGCAAGGCCAAAAAAAAAACCCCAAAAAAAAACAAAAAAACAATTGAATGTGGCTTATCAGAAAACAAAGACAACAAGTATAATATGCACATATATTGTAGTATAACATACACATATTATATAACTAGTATAACATGCACATATACTAGTATATTACCTTACTAGCTTTGAAAAATGTTTATCACCATCTTGCATGAGTCCATTCATTCATTTTCTGAGCCATTTAATTATAATTATGGTCGCAGGGAGGCTGGCAGCCATCTTCGCTGAATCTGAGGGAGGGTGGGGTACACCCTGGACAGTTTACCAGACCATCACAGGGCTGACACTCACTCAACCACTCATACTTGGAGTCACACCTAAGGGTGATTTGGAAAAGTCAACGAACCTACTGTGCATGTTTTTGGACTGTGGGAGGAAACCGGAGTACCCCGAGGAGACCCACGCAAGCACGGGAAGAACTTGCACAGAAACTCCTGAGCTGGAAATCAAACAAGGACCTTCTCGCAGGATGTGCGAACCACTACACCACTCTGTGTGAGCACATTTGCTAGTTATGTTAGCTCATTCTATGATGAAATTGCAAATTAAAAAATATATATAAATACAAGAAAACGTAATAATTGAAAAGAATTTAAAAGTAAACCACAAACCAATGCATGCAAGGTGACTTTGTAAAAACTCAAGATTGTTGGAAGAAATGGGTTCACATAAAATTTAAATGCATTCGTTCAAAAACCATAACATGTCTAGAGAACAGCATCGTGACTGAATATTAAACAAATCTTTCATTACACATTGCTATTCGAATTATATTATTTACACGGAAAGAATGGCTGACATGATCTTAAGATCTGTCGTTACTGATTAGCTGAGGTTTAAACCAAACGTGTTTGCCACTTGATAGTCCAGAGGGATATGGTTATTGTGCTGCTATTTAACTTGGACGCTTGTTTATTACGGGTGAAAAATAAGACCTAGATTCACAGTGGAACGAAAGAAAACCAGGACCAGACTGTTACAGATACACATATCACATTTTAATATGCCCCAAGGCAAACTGATGCTGGTTGGAATAAGCATATATGACTTTTAAATATAACTTCGCCAGCATATAAAGTTCACAGCGATGCTTATACCTAGCCTGAGGTAAAGACACATACTTTAGTACCTCACAGCTTTAAACTGAAGTGTATGAGTTTAAAAATAGTTTAAAGAGTTTTAAGTGTCCGCTTTTCATTTCTTTTCCTTAGTTTAAAGAAACTATTTACAATTAGTTCCTCTTCATTTAACCCCACCCCCATTGTCTTCTGAATGCAGGGCACCATTATATATTGAGCTGCATACATAAAACAGCAATGAGAAGATGGGAAGGAATGGAGGAGTGTACTGTATACTCCAGACAGAGCAAATCTGAAAAGCTGAGCAGATGCTATATTTGGAATACAGTACTGCAGGTCAGTGACGTGCGATGAGGTTTACACCTGCTGAGGCACTGGCTCTTTTCGAGTCAGATTTACCAATACAAATGAAATCCAAAGAGTATATTATTCATCATTTTATTGACAACAGACCGCGTTGTGTTTTGTATCTCATACCAGCATTTTTTACACAAACATGTGGCACATATTTCATTTGAGGTTGAAATTTATTCCAACTGTGTTGGTATTCCTTTAGTTATTACCTCTTGTTTTGATTGAAAGTCTAGATTTGCAAATTTGATCAACCCAGAAACGTAATCTTCCATGTCTCTGAGGTGAATTGTGAAAAAAAAAAAAAAAAACTACAAATGAAAAAGATTGTAGGTTTCACAAGAATCTGTGGGCTCACTAGCGCCCTCTGCTATGAGTCAGGGATACTATCTGCCTCACTAAGTTTTTTTTTTTTTTTTTTTTTTTTTACTGGCTTTTATGATTAATCTGCAACCTAAAAAGAAATACGTTTTATGCATTATCCAGATTATGAAAAGGCAGAGCATTTAATCAGAGTGTTTGAAAGCATTTCGTCTGCAATGTATAGAGGGACATACTCTTTTGCATCACATACCAGCACAGTTTGTGAGGGACGCAATCTACTGAATGGCACAGAAAAGCGCTGTCTCACCATGCAGCTCCTCCCTGGATTTGAATAGGATATATGGAAATTCTGTTATCCTTTATTGAAAAAAAAAAGAATTTCAACAGTAAAATGGTTTGTAATGCATGTCAGCGATAAATATTAAAATGTATTATATTTTATGATTAGTTTTGTTTTTCTTTTCAAAATTGACAGGTGAGGCTCTGCCTCACCTGCCTCCCCTGAATACACATCACTGCCACAGCTCATAAATAATCTCTTGCCAGCCAAGCTATTTGCTTGTGCCTAGGCTCACCTGCTAAAAAGGTAAAAATATACTGAAAAATCTCCAGGATCAGTAAAATATTCTGATTCTTAAAAATATGTAGTTCTCTCAATTAAAAAAAAAAAAAAAGTGTTTCATGCAAGTCATTTGAGCTTCATTAAACCACAGGTATGTAGCGTTTCTAATCCTTACTTTTGTTGGAATAATAGTTTGTTTATATAAAATTCAGATTCAACTGTAGTTTTTGTAGTTTTTCTGGATGACATGTGTCGATGTTTGACTTCCAATGATTGTGAAACTGGAGGGCTTTAAAGAAACACAATATGTGACTGCTCATCCAAGATCTCTAGACATCTCAAAAACATTCCTTTATTATAAATAAATTATTTGTATAAAAATCAGGCATGCTTCAACCATGGCATATACACACACTAATCAAATCAGCGCTAATTGACCAGAGTAGCTGATACAAGAGACAAATGCATTTTCCAATGCAATCTCACACTGTGGAACAAGAATAAAAAATCTGCACGACCACAAAATACTTACAATTACAATAACAACGAACATGGTTGACTCCAACATTTCCTTAATTTTCTTTTCTTTATTTATTTTTTAAATATGTATATATTATTTGTAGATATATATATATATATATATATATATATATATATATATATATATATATATATATATATATATATATATATCTATAGATTAATATCCCCCCCCCCCCCTGCTTCAATGAAGTCCCATTTCCATGTGTTGTTACTTCAGCAGTGAGTGCTGTTTCAGTCACTCTGTTGTACGGCCAATATGATTAAGTGTAAAAAAAACAGGCAAGATTTGTCTCAGTACAACAAACACTCGCTTTATCATGAACAACATTAAAGTCTCATGCTTTAATTCCAGTCAGTGCCAGAAATCTTTGCCGGAAGCCTTTACTCAGGAGGTATCTTCACATGGCATGATTGGTATAGCTGACATACGTTGTTTTGCTGGGTAATGCTGCAAAAGACAAGAAGAGAAAAGGTTTTGTGTCCTGTGTAGAAAAGTCTTGAGGCTTTATAATGATTCCTTATAAGGAGTGAGAGAAATACAGCTTCTATTTTTAATGCAGACTTGTGACATCACTTTCGGAAAGTGTGACTTTGAACCACCAATATCACACTTCTCTATAACAAATTAGATTAACTGAACACTCAGTAATGCTTCGTACTTATGTGAGCTGCAGGAAGACAAAAGAATTACGATTGTCTATATTCCTCACTTTGTTCTTTTGAGAATTAATTTGAGCTGATAAGATGAAATCAACTTCTTGACCAAATGAAAATAATAAATAAATATCTTACAAAAAATATCTATGATCTCTAGATACTGCAAAAAATATCCGGCTATGTCTCTCGACTTGTCTGGAACTGCCTCGGTGTCCCCCCGGGAGAGTTGGAGGAAGTGGCTCGGGAGAGGGACGTCTGGACCTCTTTGCTGAGGTTGCTGCCCCCGCGACCCGACCCTGGACTAAGCGGAAGAAGATGATGATGATGATGATGATGATGACAAAAAATATAAATATAAGCTTAATGTATGCCTTTTGATTTTTCGGTCACATAAGATGTAAATTTATAATAACATACAATGACACGGTTCACAGGTCATAACCGATAAGATTAATGTGAATTACTATACAGGGATCCTGCGCTACTTCGCGCTTCAATTCATGCAGCTTCAGGGCATCGCGTTTTTTTATTTTTTTTAAATATTCATCGAATTATAAAATAAGGAACTTAAGTAAGAAGAGGGGGGAAAAGTTAAGGAAAATGCCACAAAAACAAGGCCAATTATGCAAAAAAAAAAAAAAAAAAAACCTAAATAAACAACAACCCAAAACCTCACATCAAAACTAGTTACATTTTTGTGAAGTGCACGTTTGAGTGCGTGCACGCGTGTGTCTGTATGGGTGTGTATGTACTTATATTTTATTTACATCTTATGCATTATTTTTTAATGTTTAATTGCTATTATAAGCATTTATAGCATTGAATATGTATTTATTGATATTATATACACATATACATATACGTGTACGTATATGTCAGTCGTTCGGGGTGGGGGTCGGGGGGTGATCCTATTTCGCAGAATTCGGTGACCGCGTGGGGATCTTGGTCCCTATTAACTGTGGAAAGTGAGGAATCCCTGTATACCTCACAGAAACAGGTGATCTAACGGGCTTGATATGTTAAAATATTAGGCTTTGGTATATACTACATGAAAATGGCATGATCTGATTTGTACATCTTAAGTCTTCAGTCTCTCTGAACATAATCATTATTTTGAGTGGATAATGCTTGAGTCACAGTTTAGCACAGGCACTCAAGCAGTCAACAACATCGCTGTCAAACTATCTTGTTTAAGCTTGTTTTTCTTATATTTCCTTGTAGAATATACTAACATGATAAATTTGTGTATTAAAGAGCCAGTTTTCTTCAGTGTTCATATCTTTTAAAGGCTAAACTTTGAATGAGGATGCATTCCCGTTAGCTCCATAGCACATATTCAATTAGCTCTTTTCAAACCGCGTGGCCCGCCTGAATAGTCATAGCTTTGGTTAGAATATTAAATATAAATTTTTTAAACCATTGTTGTTTATACCAGAAATTTACATTAGCGTACAATCACACCTTTATGGAGCCAGTTTTCTCGTGTGCGTGCGTGCGTGCGTGTGTGTGTGTGTGTGTGTGTGTGTGTGTGTGTGTGTGTGTGTGTGTGTGTGTGTGTGTGTGTGTGTGTGTGTGGCCGACTAAACTCCATTGCTTGTATTAATCAGCTGAAAGCTGAGAACTCACCTTAACAGTCTCTGTCATGCTTAAAATATGTATTTTTTCCCCCTTTTTCTCAGGGGCCACCACAGCGAATCATCTGATTCGCACATTTGATTTGGCAGAGGTTTTTACGTCGGATGCCCTTCCTGTCACAACCTTTTTAGCAAGGGACAGAAACACGCCGACGGCTTTGCAGCTACTCTTTTACGAAAGTCAGCAACGGTTCTTTTACATGAACCTCTCACCATAGACAGTGAGAGACATGGCCTGCCTTTGATAACCCAGTTAGCTGCACTGGGGGGGGGGCAGTGACAACCTTGTGGGGACTCGAACCTCCAACCGTAAGATCAGCGATCCTGCGCCCTATACCACGAGACCACCACTGCCCCTGAAAAATATGTAAATATAAACTACAGAAAAATTAATTTTTACCATTTATATTTATGCTAAGTACTTCATTCATTCATTCATTCATTCACTAATTTCTATGTTTTGTGAACAAAAATGAATAGCAGTAAACCATAAAAATCAACTTGTAGTTTCAAAATTTGAAACACCCTTAACCAGAGGACCTTAAATGTATTTTTTTTAATATATACAAACAACTGTGCACTCGAAGGTTAGGAATCCAATGTCCAACAGTGGCATCAGTGGTAGATGTCCGACAGTGGCATCAGTGGCAGATGTCCAACAGTGGCATCTGTGTGGTACTGGGGCTTGAACCGCTTTAGTTCAGTAACCCAGTGCTTTAAGCACTGAGGCACCACTGCCCACTGTCTGTGTTAAACAGAGTGTGTCTGTGCTGCTGGTGGAGTGTAAACTAATAATCCCAACAAAAAAAATATTATAAGTTGTTAATTTTAAATGCCTTCACACCCTATTACATAATTTTCATGCTACCGATTATGGTTTGGCTTACCAACAAAGCCTCTTTTGGCACAGGTAGAAGAACCTAAGCATTTGCTTTTACTCTAATCAGGCCATGTGGGGAAAAAACACAATGCATCTTTTAACGATCAAAGCCTTAACTATATAAATGAATATAATTCCTGTATTGATGGGAAGCTCCACATCCCCTGCCCTCGTTTTATGAACAAACCAAGTTGACATGCACCCACTGAATTAAGAATGATTCTTCTTCATCTGTATTTTTCTCAGTCGAGCCAAGGTTCGTACTATAAATACCGTATATCAAACGCTGAGCGAATTAGGTTATCATCAGTTCAAATGGCATGAATTAAAAAAGTAGATTCCTCATAATGAGAAATAAGCTGATTTTAGAATGCAAATACAAAGCATCTGCCATAAGAGGATTTTGAATAAATGTGAACTATACTCACTGCTGCTGTCCACACTCTCACAGAGCTCAGTTTTCACCTCTCCGTTTGGCCTTTCACTGGCCAGCTGACTGAGTTTGCTGGACATGGTGGCAGCTGTAACAATAGCCTTGAAGCTGCGTTTGCGTTTGGGCACATTTTGCTCAGGGTGAAAGATAATTATATAGACTTTGGGCATGTAGAGCATTCCCAGTGACACAGATGCACTCAGGCTCAGAGACATGGTCAGAGTCGTTGTCTGGATGTACATCTGTGATAGAGGGAAGAAGAAGAATATTAGCATATAAACATCTTTACAGCTGTTATTCAACAAGGTCTGTTTATTTTCTCTCGTCTGGGAGCCTGTTTTGCTCCCTTTGTCCTTTTAAGGTCAGAGTTATTTAGAATCACTCTCAATATCCTGTACCTTTTTCTAGTTCTTAACCTGTAGTTTGTTCATTGTTTATGAATACGATACATACAGTTGTGTTCAAAATAATAGCAGTGTGTTTTAAAAAGTGAATAAATCTTAAATTCCTTATACTGTAATAGCTTTTATTTCCATACACGCGAATGCATTGGGAACTCTACACATTCATTCCAAATCAAACCATGAAGAAAAATATATCAAGTTTGATTTATTCCTGAAAAGAAATTGAAGAAAAGTGAATATGAGGCTGAGCAGTGGTGGCCCAATGGTAATGTGCTGGATTACCGAGCCCAAGGTTAGGGTATCAAGTCCCACTATCAACGGTTGTCACTGCCCCCCCCCCCCCCCACACACCCCACCCAGTGCAGCTAACTGGGTTATCAAAGGCCGTCCATGTCTCTCACTGTCAATGTTGAGAGGCCGTAAAAGAGCCATTTCTTACTTTCGTCAAGAGTAGGCTACATAGCCATCAGCATGTCTATGTCCTGCGATGGCCTGGCAAGCTGTCCAGGGTGTACTCTGCCTTCACCCAGAGTTGGCTGTGATTGTCGCCAGCCTCCCTGTGACCCTAATCAGGATTAAGCAATTTAGAAAATTAATGAATGAATGGATGAATGAATATTAGACTGTTAAAAAAATTAGCAGTGTCTGCATTCTTCTTTACAAACTCAAACATTCACTGTATAAACTGAAAAATATTTTAAGATTCTGTTTTCCTTTGAATCACTGAAATAATATTTAGTTGTATAGCCACTATTTCTCAGAACTGCTGTACATCTGCATTGCATGGAATCAACCCACTTCTGGCACCTATGAGCAGGTTTTCCATCCCAGGATAATTGGACTATATTCCACAGTTGTTCTGTATTTCTTGGTTTTGCCTCAGAAGCTGAATTTTTGCTGTCACCTCACAAGTTTTCTATTGGATTAAGGTCTGGGAATCGGGCTGTCCAAACCATAACATCAATCTTGTTGGTCTGGAACCAAGATGTCGCCCATTTATTGGTGTGTTCAGGGTCATTGTCTTGTTGGAACATCCATTTCAAGGGCGTTTCCTCTTCAACATAAGGCAGCAGGGCCTCTTCAAGTATTTTGATGTATTCAAACTGACCCATTATCCCGGGTATGTAATAAATGGGTATGAGAAATAACCCCATGTCATGATGCTTGCACCACCAGGCTTCACTGTCTTCACACTATACTGGGGCTTAAATTCAGAGTTTGGGGCTCGTCTGACAAACTGTCTCTGGCCACAAGACCCAAAATGAACAGTCTTGCTTTGAACACTCAACAAAATGTTGTGTCGTTTCTCTTTCGGTCTGTCAATGTGCTCTTTACCAAATTGTAACCTCTTCAGCACATCTTTTTTTTTTTTTCCAGCTGTGGGACTTTGCGGGGGCTTCTTACCGATAGCTTGACTTTTTTTCATTCATTTGTTCACCTGTCTATATGTTTGGTGTGCAATAGCTATTATGACTGAATAAGAAACATACATGTTTCATACATCCTTTACAACTCTTTATTTATTATTCTGCTGATTAAATTGAAACATGTTTAAGAAATCATATTTTCTTTAATTTGACAAATATATTTTGGTGTTTGCAATGTAAAATTGCACTCAAGTCTATTTCAGTATTAATGCTACACAGTTAGCTTTAAATAACATTAAAGTAGTGCGTTAACTCAAACTTTCAAAGTGTGGGTATAATCATTGGTCCTGCCTGAAAAGTCCTCTTTGGACGTCGATTCTTTTCATAATCTTGAAATCTCTGACATTAGTGGTACTTGGTCCAGCATCACATTTAACTGTAATTCATGATGTCAAAGCAGACAAAGTTAACTGGCTTTGTAAAAAATCAAAAACTGACAAAAGTGATGCTGGACCAAGTACCACTAATGTCAGAGATTTCAAGATTTAGCGGATTAGCGGCTAACCCGGAAGTTACTGGCACATGATTCAAATTTAAAATTCTCCTGTAGCTTCTGGTAAGGTTTCATTGAAGTGTCATATCTTAGGCAATGGCGGATTGTTCATTTTATTGTAAAGGCCTTCTGCCTGACGCGGGGGCCGGAATTGGGATAGATTTTTCCAGACCTCTCACAAAAATGCTGGTGGGCCTGCGCTAATTTCGCGCCCTGCGTGGGAGTAATAAAACAGCACCACTGCAGTGGTTTGCTTTAGGAAATGAGTTAAATAAGGGCAATAATTTGCAGCTGTTTTTCAAATAATGAAAAGCATCACAAATTGAATTCCACACTGCTATTATTTTGAACATGATTAGTGTTTCAGTTACACATAATCAGCAGCATGCATGTCATAACTGTTGGGTTTGCTGGATATTATTACTCTCCTACACCTGCTAGTAAATTATTTGCCATGTAGAAATTATATATAATATATAATATACATATAATTTAACATTTAAAAAAATCCCTTTAACGTTACACTAAGATGGTCTTACATTGCTTTTTCTTAAAACAGTTCTTGCCACACGTTTATTATATTTTACTGACCCACCGAATTAAACAGTGAGAGAATACAGAATGAAGAATATTAAACAAACCTTTCTCTTCCATTTCAATGGTCTGATCTTATTATTTCTGGTATCACACACATTACTACAGCACACTGAGAGAATGAATTACTCTGAAGCTACAACAGGGATTTATGTTAAAATGGTCGGCTGAATCTTTTGCCACTTGAAGACAGGGATTACAGAATATTAATCATATGAAAAGCAAATTGGCTTTATTAATAATATGCCTCAGTATGTGCACTAGTTATTCTCAAACTCTTCAGCACAGTATCCCTCTAATGTTTCACAGCTCGGGTCAGGCTTTGATGTATTTTGAAGGCAAGCAATAGATATACTGTATTAAGGGAACATACTTATTCACAGACAGCATGACAGAAATCATTACCAATGAAAAATATTCACAGCAAAATATTCATCAGCTTATAATATCAGAAATTAGATTTGCATAAAGTTTAATAATTTATCATACGCTGAATTCCAATTGCAGAATTGGAAGAATTCCAAGAAATTAGATGGTGTTGGATCTCATTTTCTTTACACCATTTAAAATTACATTAATATATTTCCAAGATATTTTAACAGATCATCTAAGCCACAGAAGCACAACGAGGCATGAACAAGCAAATATAGAATTTTTGTTTAAAAAGAAAGTAGGTCATCTTAATATGATGATCATACCTTTGATATTTAATTAAATACATAAGGAAACATGTTCCAAGCTAGCTGTGAGAAGCCTTTCATTCCTTGTCAGTGAATGCAGATGATCTCTCTACACAGAGCTGGCATTTCTTTTTCCCTCTGGATTTAAAATATATGATGTAATGTACACTAAGTAGGCCAAAGCATTATTATTGCATACCTAATTAACTTCTACTGAAGATGTGTATATAGATCTTATTTTGGTGTCTCCCTGAAAGGCAAATAGTGAGACATTGCCCTGTAGTTCTGTATGTACGAGAACACAGAGAAATGGAGTGAATCTACATACCCACATGGCCTCAATGCATCTCTTAATCTTTTGAAGAAGAAAAATAAAGGCAAATATTTCTTCAAAAGGTTAAATATATTACTTTTGATTTATTCCCTACTGTATTGTTGATTTAAATGAGACATGAAATGCAATCAATAATCATAAACTTTAAAAAATACTCAAAGGCATATATTAATTACATGTATGTATATACATATATATATATACATATACACACACACACACATATATGTATATACACACAAATATATATATATATATATATATATATATATATATATGTATATATATATATACATACACATTATTTATATATATATATATATATATATATATATATATATATATATATATATATATATATATAAAATATGAAAAGAAAAAAGACAATACATTCTGTTTTGACCTCAATGACACACGCCAATTAAAAAAGGAGCACTTGGAGAGTGCAAGCCTAGATAGGTCGTATTCCGTCCTTATTTTTATTTCTACAAAAAAAAAAAAATCACAGTTCTAGCCCTATATAGCTTGACAATCAGATCTGGAAATGTATTTGGATTCTGAAAAATCTTTATGTGGTATGTAGATGTTTTGTGCTAACACAAAAAATGTTGTTTAAAGTACTTCTACTCCACAGTGGGCTGGAATCCTTAAAAAATTACCAAATTTTGATCATGATCCAGACCACAATCATACAAATTTCCCTCCACCACTCTATAAGGTCTAGCTCAAATATCTTTCATCATGACAAAGCTCGATGCACAAAACAAGGCGGGGGGAAAAAAGGAAGGAAAAAAAAAAGAGGAAACGGATAGTCAAGGCTACAGTGGAAGAACTCAAGTAGATTGCAAAGAGCACTGAACACATTCAGGATAAGTCAAGCCTCCTCATGCAAAATTAGTAGGTAACTTGCTAATGCTCTTGTGGCTTAATGTGCACAGATAGCAATAGCAATGCTTCAAAATTTATTGAAAAGCCTACCAAAGGGAGCAAAGGAAATTAACTCCTTATTAATGCCCATGGTTTTGACACAAGATGATTAATGAGTATTTAAAAAGTGAAAGTTTGGTGGCGACAAACATTTGGGAGAAGGCCTCCGATCTAGCAAAGAAGCAAGTTAATATTGAATGAGGACCTCTGATCTTTCAAACAGGTACTGTAATTCCGCTTTAAATACAACATCCCATCTATTTAAACATTTAAATAGAATTGTTCTGTCAGCTGTTGCGTGTGCGTGTGTGTGTGTGTGTGTGTCTGAGAGAGAAAGAGATAGAGACAGAAGGAGGCTTAACTCTTTAGTTTTTAGTTTAGATTTTTTAAGTTGTTTAATCCAGTAAATGTTTCATAAATGTGGCACATGAGGAATAAAGTTAAAGTTCAGTTTGGACCTCCGATCTATCAAGCAGGGAATGTGCTTTGAATTCCAAGTCTTAAAGGCATCCTGCTTGTGGGCGTGGCCCGCAAGTGCCACAATAAACATTTAATGTGTATCCAATAAACATTCAATGCATACTGTATTGTGTGTGTGTGTGTGTGTGTGTGTGTGTGTGTGTGTGTGTGTGTGTGTGTGTGTGTGTGTGTGTGTGTGAGAGAGAGAGAGGGAGATAGTGAGAGACAGGTGTGTGTGTGTGTGTGTGTGTGTGTGTGTGTGTGTGTGTGTGTGTGTGTGAGTGTGTGTGTGTGTGTGTGTGTTAATGAAAAATGTTTAACAATAGTTTAATTAATAAATATGTTAATAAAATGGTTTAATATGTTAATAAAATGTTTAAATGGTTTAATAAATCGTTTCATTTTACTTTTAACACATAATTCATACAAAATTTGTGTACTTTTATCATTTTTAAAGGGTTTATGGGGTTGTCTTGGGAGCCTTGGAACGAATCAGGCCTTTAAAATGTAAAATTCGCCCCCTACTCACGAAACTCCTGAGTTACGAAAAAGGCTCTGGAACCGATTAATTTCGTAAGTCGGGGACAGACTGTACTGTAGTATTATTTGTCTATTACATTTTTATTAGTACACCTCTGCATAACTTTGTATCTTCAACATTCTCTTCTTCTTCTTCTTCTTCTTCTTCTTCTTTTCCTTTCGGCTTTTCCCTTTAGGGGCCGCCACAGCAAACCATCCTTTATCATATGCTTTCTCCAGATCCACAAAGGCACAATGCTGCTCCTTCTGACCTTCTCTGCACTTCTCTATTAACATCCTCAAAGCAAACACTGCAACCAAACTGTTGTTCACAAATGCTGACCTCTGCCCTTAGTCTAGCTTCCACTATTCTTTCCCATAACTTCATTGTATGGTTCATCAACTTTATCCATCTGTAGTTGCCACAACTCTTGTTCTTAATCTCCCTTGGTCTTAAAAATGGGCACCAGCACACTTCTCCTCCATTCCTCCGGCATCCTCTCACTCTCTAAGACCTTGTTGAATGTTCTTGTCAGAAAATCTACTGCTCCCTCTCCTAGACACTTCCATACCTATGTCATCAGAACCAACTGCCTTTCCATTCATCATCCTATTCAATGCCCTCCTCACTTCACCCTTACTAATCTTTGCTACTTCCTGGTCCTCAACAGTCACCTCTTCTAATCTTTTTTCTCTCTCATTTTCCTCATTCATCAGCTCTTCAAAGTACTCTTTCCATCTTCCCAGCACACTTCTGTCATCATTCAATACATATACCACCCTGTCCTTTATCACTCGAACTTTCTGCACGTCCTTCTCATCTCTATTTCTCTGCTGTGCCAACCTGTATAAATCATTTTCTCCCTCTTTACTGTCCAACCAATCATACAAGTCATCATACGCCCTCTGTTTGGCCTTAGCCACTGCTACCTTCACCTTACGCTGTGTCTCCCTGTTCTCCTGTTTACTCTCTTCGGTCCTCTCTATGTCCCACTTCTTCTTAGCTAACCCTTTCTTTTGTACACACTTCTGCACTTCCTCATTCCACCACCAAGTCTCCTTATCTACTGTCCTTCCAGATCACTCACCAAGTACTCTCCTACCTGTCTCGCTGATCGCATTAACTGTAGTTGTCCAGTCATTTGGAAGCACTTCCTGACCATCCAAAGCCTGTTTCAACTCCTCCTTGAAGACAACATGACACCCTTCCATTTTCAGCTTCCTCCACTTTGTCTTCTGCCCTGTCTTTGTCTTCTTCACCTTTCTTACCATCAGCATTATCCTGCACACTACCATCCCATGCTGTTTGGCAACACTCTTACCCGCTACTACTTTGCAGTCACTGACTTCCTTCAAATTACATCGCCTACACAAGATACAGTCTACTTGCGTGCTCCCACCTCCGCTTTTATAAGTCACCCTATGCTCCTGTTTCTTCTGGAAGAAAGTACCACAGCCATTTCCATCCTTTTTGCAAAATCTACCAACATCTGTCCTTCTGCGTTCCTGTCCTGGATACCAAACCTGCCCATCACTTCCTCGTCCCCTCTGTTTCCTGCAACAACATGTCCATTGAAGTCTGCCCCAATGACCACTCTTTCACCTCTGGGGGTACTCTGCATCACTTCATCTAACTCACTCCAGAATCTCTCCTTCTCTTCTCGCTCACATCCTGCCTGTGGGTCATAAGCACTAACAACATTGAACATCACGCCTTCAATTTCTAACTTGAGACTCATCACTCTGTCTGACACTCTTTTCACTTCTAGAACATTCTTGACAAACTCCTCCTTCAAGATGATTCCGACTACATTTCTCTTCCCATCCACACCATGAAAAAACAGCTTAAACCCTGCTCCTAAACTTCTAGCCTTGCTGCCTTTCCACCTGGTCTCCTGAACACACAATATGTCTACCTTCCTCCTCTGCATGTCAGCCAGACAAATTTTTTCATGTTGGTTTTTTGAGGGGGGTGTTTAGTGCACTTCATATATTCTGCTCATGTAAAAAACCGTTACACCACAGTGTGACAATGAGCGCGCTACTGCCACTTCTGGATTGGAGGTGCAATTACATGTACTTTTCGTACACTATTCCAGAAAAGCATGTTCCCCAGGGTCATACGTGCTCCCCCAGCAACCCCCCTTCCCCCGGCATCATACCGCGCCGCCCTTGGGAGGCGCGCCGCACTATTTGAGAAGCACTGCTCTAAAGGGAAATATGATCCTGTAGTTGCATGGTTTTGCCAGGAGCAAGGAAAGCAGAAAACTACAGAAATCTACACAGACCATGTGAGCCCATATGAAGTATCATTGTAACCTGAGCAAACCATTTTCTTCATAAATATACATGCATAAGCGTGTATGAGTGGCCTCATAAAATTTTGTTAAAAAAAAGGCTACAGAAAGACCTTTCAAGAGGATCTGAAATCATATTTCTTTGACGATCACTTATAAGGGAAAATTCAAACAGAGCTAAAACAAACAAATATAAAAACCCAGCTAACTAAATGAAACTGCATTACAAACAAAAAGAAACTTAATCACTTAGAATTCTGAGCTTTGGGTGATAATTAGTCTATAACCGTCCATGCGACACTAAACATTATACTTTCTTGCACACTATGGTTATATTCATATAATTGACAGGTGTACCTTAAGTCTGTTGGGCTTTTTACACCCGAGCCTAGTGGCTCATCAGGCCAGTGCTTATTCCTGGTTTCCGTAGTGTGAAGTGACCAGGAGTTCAACTCCTCCTTGATGGTACGCTAGTCCATTGCAGGTTACCTTCCCAGAATATTTTTTCTGGTACCCATTTATACTGATGGGTGAACAAAAACATACTTGTGGTTAAGACCTTGCCCAGGGGTCTAAGCTCGGTGGGGGGGGCTAACTTGGATTTGAACACACAACCTCCTGATCATTAGCGCAGCACCCTAACCACTACGCCACCGGCCCCACTTATCTTTGTATAAGGCTGTGTTAAAATCGTTCCATCATTGTAAGTTTTGTATGTATAAACTAGAACTATACAGATGAACAGCAAGTATCACAAGATCCAGAGAGACTGTGTTCATGTTCAGAGACTAATATCCGTTTGCTCATCTGTATAATGTTAGCCACTGTTCTTTGTTTTGTCCCATATCACTGTTATCAGTAACAAGATAACTCTCCTCCAGCAGAAGACGGCACATGCATTGAGCGACTGGAATTGTCTAAGGGAGAAAACAAACAGTCAGCATGGATATTACTCAAACAGACTGTGTAATGATGCTACTGCGTTATTCACAGACACAAAACAACTGCACTAATGAGTAGTAGGACGCAATATTGTGTGAGGGAAAAATCTTTATAACCTTCCACTCACCAGCTGTAAAGCTTCCTCAGCTATAAAGTACAAAGCTAACACCTAACCAGGGAATACATTTAATCCATCCTAGATTTGTCAGTTTATTTGTTTCTAACACGGTAATCAGTTAATATGACATATTGAAATGAAATTATATTCAATATATTCACTAGTACTATGTACAGAATAAACCGCTGGGTATGCTGAGAAAAGGCTTTGACGTGATGTGATTTTAATTCGTAAAACAGTGGTTTGATTTGACAATTCACAAAATTTTTATCAGTATCTGGCCAACTGTGTATGAAATCTGGACTATGTCTGCAATAACCGGTGCATGATGAGGACAAAGAAGGACTCAGGTGCATTGCTACGGATAAAGCTCAAGTGGGACGTAGGTCCCTGACTGCCAACTGCCCAATACACAATGTGACCAACTCCAGTATAATACAGATTAAGTAGTAAATTACTGAGATATTGATATTACTTCAAAAGAGAATTTAATATGCTTCAGATTGATTGAGTTATGTCAGTTTGTATGTCACAAATCAGGAAATGCTACCTTTGATAAAATTGCAATTACAGTTACAGAACCAGTTTCTGAATGTCCACATTTGAAAGTCATTAACATCCCTTAACTGAGTGAATACAACTCTCAACCAATTAGTGTTATCTTCCTAGCATCTTCCTATCAACAGATTCGTTCTATTTACACCAAGTCATATCTGTTTTGAGGCTTTTCGTTTGTTTATAATACAGTAATTTGGGTAATCCTTCTGGGATTTCCTCAGTACGTATTCTGGTACAGAATATGAATAATAGAGAAATATACTGAGAAATCACAAAAACAGTTTGAAAATCAGCACAGTAAATGAATTTTTCCAATGTTTTACAACAGCTTGGAGATGGAAACCTTTCTTAAAGAAGTATCTTTGCCTGGACAGATTTGTGTTTATAGATATTTGAACTTGGTCATGTTGACGATTATGTTTGAAGGATGTATTGTGGTGTTATCCTATTTTTGTCCAGGTAAGCCATTCTCAGCTTACCTTGGCCCTGAGTCAAAACACAACCTTGTGACTTAATCTGTTATTATGCTGGAATGGGACACATATACAAACAACCCCACCTCCTGTAGTTAAACTCCTACTAAAACTGTGACGGATGAAATAAAAGATGCTAGACATATTAATAATTGTATAAACACATTTAGCCCTGCGAGACCTGGCGAGCTGTCCAATGTGTACTCTGCCCTCGCCCAGAGTTGGCTGAGATAGGTGCCAGCCTCCCTGCATCCCTAATTAGGATTAAGTGGTCCACAAAATGTATGAATGAATAAATATAAACACACTGACGGCTATGCAGCCTACTCTTGACGAAAATCAGCTATGGTTCTTTCACATGCCTCGTACTCTAGACAGTGAGAGACATGGCCGGCCTTTGATGACCCAGTTGGCTGCACTGGGGGATAAAAAAACATATTTGTTTTAACATTCAGGAACATTCTCAACATGTTATTTAGTGGAAAATTTGAATTCTTACATCCAAATATAGTGGCTTACTGTAATTCCCAAGGTCAAAAATCACATGTTTTGTGTTTAAATGCTGATTAGATTAGATTACATCAAATACAATTAAAAAATAATAAAAATTTGATATTAAACTCTTAAATGATGCATTAATTAGTACACATTTTCCTACATGTACCAGTTTAATCAGTGTTCGAGAGATGTGTGCATTACACTAATTCTGGTAGAAAGGTGAATTATAATCGTCATAAATGACATTTATCAGATGAGCTTAAATTTCTTTTATTGTGTACAAATTACAGGCCACTTCCGCATCTCGATTGGTTGAAACATGATGGGATCGCGGCTACCAAATAAACTACCAAAATGGCGAAGTTTAATCTGAATGCCAATTAACAGTGCTCTATTGATACGTTTAATTTATATGTTTAAAGTTCTGAAATCCGGGTATATTGCATGCGTAGGGGTCTTCCTGGTTGTTCACGAAAATATAAGAACGAAAAAGTTGCACTTGCATTTGCCACCACTTTACAGAATTATCCGGAAATCTCGTCAAATACAATAGGCCTAGATCATTATTACATCAATAAATGTTCGATCATGACTTGGGATTGTTTTACTGACTCTTAGGTCATGCTAGTCCAGTGGTTCTTAACCTTGTTGGCGGTTCTGAACCCCACCAGTTTCATATGTTTATTCACCAAACCCTTGTTTATTGAAAAATAAAATGTGATTTTTTTTTTTCAAATTCAAGACAGGTATTCTGTATGTTTTTACTGGGGCACCAAAATGAACTGTGCTTTAACATCACTGTGTTCAAAGAACAAAACCAATACAATGCATGAACTTCCCCAT
>CM045742.1:20980000-21040000 GCA_024760905.1 Plotosus lineatus
TCACATTTTTTTTCCACTTATAATCAAAAGTCATTTTATGACTGCGATATTTAAATGTTCTATGATTACCCTTTATGTGTGACGTACGTAAAAGGTCCTGTAAGGCATTGATTTTAGTTTCACAGGAAATTGTGTGTTTGTCTGTCCGCAGTCCATGAGTGCACGCTCAGTCATCATAAGTTATTATCTTAGGTATGAGTTTTTACCGTTCGTGTTATTATTACTGGATATTTGAGAGCTTACGGAAATTGTACTAAAGCAATATTATGATAGTCATTTCATTTACACAAACATGAGCTTTCCAGTAGATCTAATACCAGGATCTAATTACATAATTAGAAGTTTAATTTCATCTTCAAGTTAGACAGAGCATACATACATGTCCGAGTATCTATAACACAAACATTAACAGACATTTTGCCATTTCAAAACTTCCAGTGAAGGACTAGACTGAAAACCTTTTGACTGGTAAAGCGAACACACAAGTTCACTGATCTTTTGTATAGCACCAATTAAAGTCATGCAGATAATTCACAATTTTTGTTTTCGACTTTGCTAAAATGTACTCAAGTGTATCTGTGATGAATTTGTATGACTGTCTCCTGAAAACAATCATGCCTGGCATCAGCAGGCAACATCAGTTGTTGCCCCTTGAGACGTACGCTCAAGTGCTGCCACAATACTACTACTAGGCATATGCAGCAAAAAGTTGCCTCTTTTATTAGCTTTTCCAACCCAGATTCTGGGTCCAGTCACCCAAATTCATTGTTTGGTACTATTGGCAGGGCTGCGTGCAGCAGACAATAGACTAAGACACTTTATTGGCAAGTGCCGAGCTCAAACAACAAGCGCAGAAAACGCAGAAGACATAACATAACATTAGCACAGGCCATACTCTCAAAACATTTCATTTTGGATGCAATTCAGAAGTCTGCAAAGGCATGAAGAGCAAAATGGATGCTGTTCCTATGACTTTCTTCATAAAACATCAAAGGATGAAAATGGACAGCAGCACGTACTCGCAAAAAAGAACCAATAAAAGGTAGGAGCCTTTAGTATGCTGCTAGTTTTATCACCTAAAATGTCGCTGTTTATGTGTGCCGGACAACACGGACCAACGAGTTCACGTCACTTTCAGGGAAGAAAAACGGTTGTTCTGCATTGGTTTCATCCTCCACTAGTAAAATTTCTCAGTAGACTGCTTTTTTATGGTTGTTTTCTGTTAAAATAAGGTGGGGCTGGTAGCGTAGAAACTCATGATCAGGAGGTTATTTCTTGCTATACTGTATTAATCCTGCAAGGGAAATTATTGCCTCTGTATTTCACCTATACAGTGGAAGCACAGCCACAGGGGCGGTGGTGGCCTAGTGGTATAGGGCGTTGGATCGCTGATCCTAAGGTTGGTGGTTTGAATCCCACTCTCCACAAGGTTGTCACTGTCCCCCCCCAGTGCAGCTAACTGGGTTGTCAAAGGCCGGTCATGTCTCTCACTGTCTATAGCGTGAGGTTCATGTAAAAGAACCATTGCTGACTTTCGACAAGAGGAGCTGCAAAGCCGTCAGCGTGTTTCTGTCCCTTGCTAAAGGGTTGTGTCAGGAAGGGCATTCCGACGTAAAAAAATCTGTGCGAAATCCAACGTGCGAATCATTCGCTGTGGCGACCCCTGATAAAGGAAAAAAGCCGAAAGGAAATGTCTCTCATCTCTCAGAGCGGAAGCACAGACACACTCGGTCATGCAGCACCAGGACAGCAGTTGTGAATTAGATGCCTTGCTCAAGCATATTTTGCCTATGAAGGTGAAGGCAGGAAAAGTACAGCGCATTCCCCCACACAACCATCGACCTTACACTCCTAAAGCTGCTTTTCTAAACATACGGCTACGGCTGCCCCAACCTTTTTTTTTTTGCAAGTTTTTGTGGGTTTGATTCTCTGTTCGTCTTCCACTGTGCTAAGACCACCCCTGGGCAAGGTCTTAACAACAAGTGTGCCTCTGTTCACCCAGCAGTATAAATGGGTACCAGTAAAAATACTGGGAAGGTAAAATGTGATGGACTAGCATTCCATCAAGGAGGAGTTGAACTCCTTGTCACTTCACGCACCGGCCTGATGAGTGACTGGATTCATGAGAAACAAATTCTGCTGTAATATGACCATTACCGGTACTCTTTAAGGAAGCATTTTTACAAAACATATGGGAACACAGAGCTTCCTTCGACCTTGCATGAGATCTTTGAAAACATCTTGTGTGCTTGTCTGTCTACAGTCCACGAATGCATGCTTCCACCCAGTGGCCTGCAGACAGACAAACACACACACACACAGAGATTTTGTGCAGAACAAAAATCGACTTGTCAAAATGCCTTCCACAAAACTCACATGAAAAGGTACTTACGCCGTGACTTCAGCCTGTATGATCAAGAAACCTAGTCAGGTATTTCTCGCCCATCCGTGTGTGTTTAAGAAAGAACAAAACAGGACACATGCAAACATTGAACTCACCCGCTCTGCAGACTGCGCCGTACCAAAGAAAATCGGTATGAAGGCAAGCCATATAATGCAGGTGGTGTACATAGTAAATCCAATTGGCTTGGCTTCATTGAAGGTCTCTGGTACTCCTCTGGTTTTGATGGCGTAAACAGTGCATGTGACCATTAACAGAATACTATAACCTAATGAACAGATGAGTGAGAGATCTGATATGTCGCATTTGAGCACACCACGGGCGTTTTCAGGGTCCTGCGTGCGCTGTTCACCATAATCCACAAATGTGTGTGGTGGGTCAGCTATGAACCACACTAGCACACCCATGAGCTGCACTGAGATTAAGCTGAAGGTGATGAACAGCTGGGAGGCAGGGCTGATGAAACGCGGTGCTGCCACCGATCGCTTGCCCTGCTCAAAGATGCGGTGAATGCGGTTGGTCTTGGTGAGCAGTGCGGCATAGCTGAAGCACATACCGAGGCCGAGGAAGAGTCTGCGGAAGGAGCAGACTGCCACTCCGGGTGCTGCGATCATAGGAAATGTGGTGATGTAGCAGAGGAATATTCCTGTGAGCAGCACATAGCTCATTTCCCTGCCTGAGGCACGGACAATTGGTGTGTCATTGTAGCGTATGAAGGTGATTATCACAAATGTGGTGGCTATGATACCCAGAATGGCGATGAAAACAGGTACTACGGCCCAGGCGGAGTGCCATTCCAGCTTAATTATAGGGATTGGCTGGCAGCCAGTGCGGTTGTGGTCAGGTCGCTGCTCATATGGACACAGCTGGCACATGAACTCGTTGGCCTGGTAGTGGTATCCCTCACAGCGCTCACAGTGCCAACAGCATGGCACGCCCTTTACTACCTTCTTTCGCTCCCCAGTCTGGCAGGGCACGCTGCACACCGAGGAGGGCACAGAAGAGTCCCCACTCACCCATTGCATGATACCCATCTGGAGAGGTAAACAAGAGTAATTATGGGCATCTGGGCTAAATTTTGATGTTCACTTAGTACGTGTCTTTTCGAGTATTTAAATGCAATTAATTGGAATCAAATAGAACTGTTTTAGTATCAACATTCTCACAGACTGTGGAGACTGTCATCATTTCTATTACGTTCAGAAACATTACTTAACATTATATAACATGTTGATTTCTTTTCATTACAAATTAATTCCTAAATCAGTCAAATACTGTATGTCAATCAAACCCCAATAGCACAAATGCAGCTCCTCACAGTTAAATGCAGCTGATCCGTCCAGTGTCCAATGACTTTGTACTCAGCAGAATCATTCGTAATTTGATACTGAAAGATGTCATATCGTCCGGGAGCATCGCCATTCTCATTGAATGTCACAGGGGTTTTAGCACTACCTGTTAAAAAGTAAAAAAAATAAAATAAAATAAAATAAATAAAATTATAGTAAAAGAGACAATAATAAGAATAATTAAATTATTATGCGAAACCCTATTTAATGCAGAATCTGATAACCCCGTCTCCAGTGTAAAGGCTTTACCTCTAGAACCAAGGATAGCCTGAGAATAATCATTATCTCTCCTACATGTGTTAAAATATATATTTGCTAAACCAGACTATGTGATTATAATTACTGTGGAACTACTGTTCAGGGTTATACTGCATATGCAATTCACTAATCCTTCATAAAGTCTGAGCAAATGGTAAACCATTATCATGCATTACAACACCATCACAGTGAGCCACTCTTGACTTTCTTCCAGGCCCTTTGGAAGTTCAGATCATACATTTAGGAGACAACAGCGTGTTCAGCAAGGAAAGTAATACAAACGGAAATCTCAGGAGATCAAGACGTGATGCATCATTAAAACACCTGCAGTGTGGCGGCATGATCAGTAGCTCTGGGTCTGGCAAGACTCAAAGACTATGAAAATAATGTCCAGCCTGATTCAATCATCTGCAAAATCTCAGTAGCAAATTAAAACATTCACACACATTGTAGCTAAAGCACGAAAGTATTTCATAACACCATACAACAGAATTTAATCCTGAATACCATTAAAACTCGACATGTCTCATCTCCATAGCGCACGGCTGTGACCATTTCTCAATTAGCCTCATGATTTTCCTGCCGAGAACGAAGACTGATTTAGTGACTGAGTGACTACCAGACGTAGAAGATGTTGCGATTAAGCAAGGCCATGCTTAATCACAGGTTAGTGCCTTTTTGTGAACTCGATTAGAGAGCTGCTCTTCAGAAACAGCTGCATAAAACCTGACAAGATAAAATGGATGGTTTAGTAATTAAAAAAAAATCAATCTAATAAACATGGCAGTTAAAGTCTCAACCTTTTGTAATTTAGGTTTAATGTACGTATACAAGTGTGCCCACTTCATGCCTACATTTCACCATAACAGCAGATACACGGAAAACCTTCTGGACAGATAATGAACCATTAATCATTGAATAATGATGATGATGATGATGATGATGATGATGATAATAAAATAAAATAAAATAAAAATAATAATAATAAATTAAATAAAAAGCTTAATATTATAAAATTTATGCTGATTCAGGTCAAGTCGTTCGAAAAGAATGAAGATGCCACAAATGTCTATAATCTAGTCGACTTAATATTACTGTATAAAAAAGTACATTTATTGAGTGGGGGTACAAGGCTACCTTTCTGTCTCACAGCCAGAGGATGCTTGGTTCAAGCTTAATGAACAGGCAAGGCTGTGGTGTCTGCATGTTTTATCGATGCTTTGCATGGGTTTCCTCTGGGTACTGATGTTTTTTCCTCAGTCCGAAGAATTGCACATTTTGTTATTGGATATTCTCAATTTCAGGGCAAACGGGTTTGTTTGTTTGTTTGTGTGTGTGTGTGTGTGTGTGTGTGTGTGTGTGTGTGTGTGTGTGTGTGTGTGTCAGGGATGTACATTCAGAAGGAAAAGCCTCCCCTGTCAACGTTGCAAAGAAAAAAGTTAATAATAAAGTATTATAAATGTTAATAGTTGTCAGCTGGTATGTATTACAAACCCTTTTACTGCTCGAATACAAGATTTTTTTTTTTTTTTTTTTTTTTTTTTTCAGTTATATCTCATTCAAATCCAGGGAGGAGCTGTGCCGTGAGGCAGCGCTTTGCTGTGCTGCTCAGTAGATTGTGTCCCTCAAAAACTGCACTGGAATTTGATGCGAATAGTGTCGCTGTTGATGTTGAAAGCAGATGAAATGCTTTCAAACACTCTGATAGTATGCTCTGCCTTTTTTGTAATCTGGATCATGTATAAAATGCATTTCTGTACTGTGTTTAGGCTGCAGATTAATCAGGAAACCCAGTCAAAAAAAGTGAGGCGAACAGTACCCCTGACTCATGGCAGAGGGCACTAGTCTTCCCACGACCATAATGAAGGATATAGCGGTTCGGAAAATGAATCAATAGAGTGTCAGAGTAAATAGAGCACACACAGACATACATAAATTACACCTTACATGTTAAAGTACTGTGTGGCATGGATATGGAAAACATCACAGAACTGGCCTTTCGAATCATGAACAGTTTTGTTCCATTAAATTCACCAAGTGTGACCCACTACTGTGTACTGCACAGTCTCGAAAACATACGGTGAAACACAGAAATTAGCATAACTTGCGCTATAATCAACTAAGACAGTGCTGTTTAGAGCCATGCTCTTTTCTCAGCACCTCATAAAAATAAACATATGTATGAGAGCAATGCAGCGCCTGTGACTGCAGATGAGTGGTAGTTCCCCACAGGCAGCGGTGTTTTGCAGAGATTCAGAGGTACATTTTATTCTGGAGTCATTCATTAGCCACGTTTTTGGCCTATTCTTTGTCAGTTAGGACAGAACAATGAAAGTATATTGTTGGTAAAAGTTCACTCAAGCAGTTCTCTACATTGAAATAGGATGCACTTTAAATCAACTACGAAAGATGTGCGATAAATATACAATGCACAAAAACTTGTAATTACACACACAAAGTTCACCTGCTTATTATGTGTAAATATGTATGCTGGCATTTGAATTAATCAAACTTTAATGAAGCAAAACTTTGAATCTAACCTTTTAGGTTTTATCCCAGGGAAAGAGAATGAATGCTGTCTATACCCAGCTTCTAGCATTTATATTTATGTGAACCACCGTGCTGGAAAATTACGTTATTATGCTCGGATTGGAACATATGCCTGATTTAATCTCTGTGTTGTCATGCTATATGCCGTATGAACTACTTTATCCTTTCAGAAAGGCTGGAACCCATCACAGCCAACTCAAGGTGAAGGCAGGGTACACCCTGAATAGCTCACCAGACCATCACACACACACACACACACACACACCCCAAGTGGCAAACTGGAAAAGGCAAGTAATTTAATTCCAAAGATATTAAACTGGAGCACCTGAAGGAAATTCATACAACTACAGGGAAAACATGCAAAAATGTCCTTACCAAGCCTGTGCTTGAACCCAAGACCTCCTTGCTGTGAGACCAAAGTGCTAGCCACCGTGTCACCCCAATAAGTAAAATGTTTTTGATAGAATTTTCTTTGAAAATATAGCATTTTCTATCAGTGTGCTTTAACGCTTGCAGAATTCTCAAGTGTAAAGATTACCAGTGTTCCTTCAGTAAATACTAACTCTGAACAAATAGATGTCTCAGACACTCTCAGCAGGAGCTACAGGATAGCAAAATAAATGTGTTTCCAGGAATAGTGGTGATTTTACAGTTGGAGTGGCATAAAGCAGCCATTGTAAATCTTGAAAATTAGCTTTAAATACTTAATAAAAATAAAACAAGGAAGATGAGAAAACATGTATTATCCTTTCAAAAAAAAAAAAAAATGCTTACGCAGCTCCAGCAATGATATTGTTTTCGACCAGATTGATTTGCTGACAATTTGGCTTCCTACTGCTCTTAAATGAGTAACAGCACTGAAAACTACTGCTTGGTTTTTATTTATTTATTTTTTTATTTTAAACTGAATAAAAATGCACAGCCCCTCCCTGAATCGCCACCTTATCGTGGTGGAGGGGTTTGCGTGACAGAATGAACCTAGGAGCTATGTTGTCGGGGGCAAATGCCCCTGGTAGGGTCACCCAAGGCAAACAGGTCCGGGGGGAAGGTCCAGACGAAGTGCGATTCAAAAAACCCCTATGACATATGACATCTGAGAAAGAGCACAGGAAGCAGTCTCCCTTGCCCGGACGCGGGTCACCGGGGTTCCCTCCTGGAGCCAGACCCGGGGGAGGAGCTCGAAGGCGAGCGCCTGGTGGTCGGGCTTCTGCCCATGGAGCTTGGCCAGGCTTAGCCCGTAAAGGAGACATGGGTCCGCCCTCCCATGGACCCACCACCCGTGGGAGGAGTTTTAGGGGTCGGGTGCAGTGCGAGTTGGGTGGCAGCCGAAGGCATGGGTTCAGTCGGACCGATCCTCGGCTACTTACTCTGACCCTCGGGACATGGAATGTCACCTCTCTGGCGGGGAAGGAGCCTGATCTGGTGCGCGAGGTGGAGAGATACCGACTAGATATAGTCGGGCTCACCTCAACGCATAGCTTGGGCTCTGGAACCATCCATCTCGAGAGAGGCTGGACCTTATTCTATTCTGGAGTTGCTCATGGGGAGAGGCGGCGAGCCGGTGTGTGTATTCTTGTTGCCTCCCGTCTCACTGCCCAAATGTTGGGGTTCTCCCCGGTTGACGAAAGGGTAGCTTCCCTCTGTCTTCGGGTGGGGGGACGGGTCCTGACTGTTATTTGTGCTTATGCATCAAATGACAGTTCAGAATACCCACCCTTTTTGGAGTCTTTTTTTTTTGGGGGGGGGGGGGTTGGAGAACACTCCCTCGGGAGACTCACTCGTTGTCTTGGGAGACTTCAACACCCATGTGGGCAACAATAGTGTGACCTGGAAGGATGTGATCGGTAGGTACGGCCTCTCCAGTCTGAACCCGAATGGTGTTTCGTTGTTGGACTTCTGTGCTTGTCACAGTTTGTCTATCATGAACATCATGTTCGAACATAAGTGTGCCCATAAGAGCACTTGGTACCAGGACACCCGAGGTTGAAATTTGATGATTGACTTTGTAGTCGTGTCATCGGACTTGCGACCATATGTTCTGGACACTCGGGTGAAGAGAGGAGCTGAGCTGTCTACCGATCACTACCTGGTGGTGAGTTGGCTTCGGTGGTGGGGGAGGTTGCCTTCCAGACCTGGCAGGCCCAAGCGTGTAATCAGGGTCTGCTGGGACCGTTTCGCGGAGTCCCCTGTCCGAGAGGCCTTTAACTCCCACCTCCGGCAGAGCTACAATCACGTCCCGGAGTGGACGTGAAAAATGAAAAAAAAGAAGCCGCATGAAATGAAGCGCCAAGTAGCAAGGGATCCCTGTTCACCTTTTGTCTTTGGAAGAAAACTGGAGTACGTGAAGTAAGCCCACACAAACGGAGGGGTGGGGGGGGGATGTGGAGCAAAATTCACACAGAAGAACTCGAGACTACAGAAGACCTGCTTGCTATGTTGCTTGCTCCATGCTGCCCCTTTATATATTGGTAAGTCTAATTTTAGCAGGACACCCAAGTCATGGCATCTCTGAAAGAAAAGAAAAATAATTTACAGATGCTGCAGGGGGTCCTGTGCTTTAAGCTATTCAAATATAGTTCTCTATCTCACTCGGGACATCATCTCTTCACCAACACCATGGTTCTCTCCAAGTATTAAACTAGTTTATTGAATTGGTTTGGCAGGTTTCTCTCTTGCTTTTGAAAAGGTTATCCTCATAGGAAATGAGGGGAAACCCTCCCCGAGGCGTGACCTTCGACCCCATAAAATCGTCCATACTCTGGCAGTAATCTCTCACACTGACAGGGGTTGATATTGGATGGCTTTATCCATGAAAATGAAAAAAAATATATTACCAATGAAAAAAGTGTAAGTGGAAACGTGGTGGCCTATGATCAGGTCATGCCTGCCAAGTCTTAAAAAAAAAAAAAAAAAAAAAACCTTTCCGGCTATGAAATAATTTTAAATCTTATTCTGTGTGCATAAAATGGCTGAAGTGCAAAGCTACAACATGTCAGACAAAAGTGCTGCATCACACGCATTGAGGAACAGATTAAGAATTTTGGTTGTAACAGGGACGGCGTTATGTCTCATCCTTTTTAGCTTTTTAGCCCTGAAGGTAGAACATAAATTACTGGGTGTACTCGCACGTACGAAAAAAAGTCAACAATACGAGACCTATTACCTGCAGCATGCCTTACAGTTCTTTAGAGCGACTTGATGATATAGGCATTGCATTCTTGCAGGGAACATTCATTACAAGGCAATATCCCTGACATACTACATTACTGCTATCGTTCGTCATAATGACAGAATCTAGGACAAAATAAAGAAGGTCTTTTCTTTATCCACAACTAGCGACAAAAAGTTTTTCATGCTTGATTTTTCTTATGACAACAGGGAATTAATCTTTGGAAAGTTGAATTTGATACGGTGTTTAAATCAACTGTAAATGTATACAAAATTTTATTATGAACTTAATGCTTACTGTTTTAACTTACAGTATTTCTGACTTTAGGTGCCAGAAAGTCAGCGGCTACACCGTTTATTCACCAGAGGAAAGTTTCCTTCTTAAATGTTTTGTGAAAGGTTAATGATCATGTCTCTCTCTCCCTGTGTATATATGTGTGTGTGTGTGTGTTAGTGGGTGAGAGAGAGAGAGAGAGAGAGAGAGAGAGAGAGAGAGAGAGAGAGAGAGAGAGAGAGAGAGAGAGAGAGAGAGAGACACCGAAGACAAAGAAAACATCTTGTAAGAGTTATGATGACCCTTTACTGTAGGTCACTGGAATCACTGGAATTGAGCATAACTCAATATTCTGGGTGTAATTTTGATTTTTGAAATGAAAACAGTTGGAGTGTCTAAAAGATATACGGTAATGATATATTGAGATAAATAAATCAATGCATTTGCACCGCATAAACTGAGATACAGTCTAATAGGCCAACACCTAAACAACATGAAGGCCTATTTTTGGAAATGGAGTTAAATGAAGAGTCCGGATAAGATTATATATAATAACTGGTCAACACTGGCAGGCTACTAGCCATCCTCTATGAACTTTAAGACAATTATCATTTTCTTCTTTTATAACTGTGTCCTAACACCTCGAATTCGCACTTTCATCAAGTTTGACAAATGAAATTTCAATAATTTCCCAACCACCCCAAGTTCACTTAATCAAGACAAGCATGGGGGCTGAAGAATGCTACGTTTAGGTAATGATGCCAACAAACACAGAAAATAAAGAAGGTGCTTCAGAGTGCATGAGATGTATTGGAGTATTGTAATAAAACAATGATTGATTAAAGAATGGAAAAATATAGTATGAAGACAAACTTGTCGCCTGTCATGCTACCAGTGATGTGAGGTGGGGTTGACAGCTGGTGAGACACTGACTCTTTTAGAGTCAGAATTACAAATACAAATGAACTCAGAGGGGGATATTAATCATCATTTCATTGATAACAGACTTCAGATCAATACCAAAGAGAGAATCAATTACGCGACTGTCCACACAGTATGGTGTTGGATATGTGGTGTAATGCAGTCCCATATCACGTTTCCTTCTATTTTAGTACCTTTAAAATTAAATGAAATTATTTTTAGACAATGTGCTGTGTTTTATATCTCATATCAGCATTCTTTACACAAACATGTGACACATATTTCATTTTAGGTTAAAATTTATTTCAACTGCATTGGTCTTCCTCTAGTTATTATCAGAATCAGAACCCTTCATTGATCCCAGAGGAATTTGTGTCCACGCAGTTGCTCCATACAAGCAAGAGTGACATAAAGACTTTGGGTGGTCAGGAAGTGCTTCCAGATGACTGGACAACTACAGCTAATGTGATCAGGGTGACAGGTAGGAGAATACTTGGTGTGTCATCTGGAAGGAAAGTAGATAAGGAGACTTGGTGGTGGAATGAGGAAGTGCAGGAGTGTGTACAAAGGAAGAGGTTAGCTAAGAAGAAGTGGGACATTGAGAAAACCGAAGAGAGTAAACAGGAGTACAGGGAGACACAGCGTAAGGCAAAGGTAGCAGTGTCAAAGGCCAAACAGAGCGCGTTTGATGACTTGTATGCTCGGTTGGAAAGTAAGGAGGGAGAAAATGATTTATACAGGTTGGCACAGCAGAGAAATAGAGATGGGAAGGACGTGCAGCAAGTTAGATTGATAAAGGACAGAGAGGGAAATGTATTGACTGATGACAGAAGTGTGCTGGGAAGATGTACTTCAAAGAGTACTTTGAAGAGCTGATGAATGAGGAAAATGAGAGAGAAACAAGAGTAGAAGAGGTGACTGTTGAGGACCAGGAAGTAGCAAAGATTAGTAAGGGTGAAGTGAGGAGGGCATTGAAGAGGATGAAGAATGGAAAGGCAGTTGGTCCTGATGACATACCGGTTGAGGTATGGAAGTGTCTAGGAGAGGTAGCAGTAGATTTTCTGACAAGAACATTTAACAAGGTCTTAGAGAGTGAGAGGATGCCAGAGGAATGGAGGAGAAGATGCAAAGGATAGGGTGAGATGGAGGCAGATGATTCGCTGTGGCGACCCCTGAAGGGAAAAGCCGAAAGGAAAAGAAGAATAGAAGAAGAACCCTTTATTGATCCCAGAGAAATTTGTGTCCACGCAGTTGCTCCATACAAGCAAGAGTGACATAAAGACTCCATAAAGAAAATGTAAGAAAATGACATACAAGTACACACACACACACACACACACACACACTATATACACATACACATACAAGGGGCAGTGGTGGTCTAGTGGCTTGGGCGCAGGATCGCTGATCCTAAGGTTGGGGGTTCAAGTCTCCACTAGGTTGTCACTGTCCCCCGAGTGCAGCTAACTGGGTTATCAAAGGCCGGCCATGTTTCTCACTGTCTTAGATTTTCCAAAGTGCAAAATAAAATCGGTGAATCTTCTTACATGGTCTCCTGCATCTTTGGGTCCGACACATATGCCCAGGCTCAACATTATTAACCATATTGAAAATTGCATTCATGAACGAACTACAGAACTAAGAATGGTTATTTTCTGTTTAGTCTAGAAAAGTAAATTTGGCGTAGCCTACCCTAGGCTAGCATAGCGACAAGCTAATTTGATTGAAGTTGTTTTTCGACTTAAGTCGTCTCTCCTGTAAACCAATTGATGACGTTGGGTGAGGTATACACACACACACACATATATATATATATATATATATATATATATATATATATATATATATATATATATATATATATATATATTTATATATATATATATATATATATATATATATATATATATATATATATATATATATATATATATATATATACACGGAATGTACATATATAATATAGCTATATCATCTTTTCTTTCGGCTTTTTCCCGTTCTCGAGAGTCGCCACAGCGAATCATTTGATTAGGCATAAGTTTTTTCGTCGGAAGCCCTTCCTGTCACAACCCTTTTAGCAAGGGACAGAAACACACTGACGACTTTACAGCCTACTCTTGACGAAAGTCAGCAATGGTTCTTTTACATGCCTCTCACCATAGACAGTGAGAGACATGGCCCGCCTTTGATAACCCAGTTAGCTGCATTGGGGAGACAGTGACAACCTTGTGGGGACTCGAACCCCCAACCTTAGGATCAGCGATTCTGCGCCCTATCCACTAGACCACCACTGCCCCATAAGATAGCCATATGTACGTCTGAAAATATAAATGTATAACAGTATAACCTCTTGTTTTGATTGAAAATCCAGATCTGTGAATTTTTGTCATCTTGGAAAGGTAATCTTCCATTTCTATAAGGTGGATTGCAAACAAAGAAGATTGGAGGGCGCACAAGAATCTATGGGCTCACACGCGCCCTGTCTCATGAGTCAGGGATTCTATCTGCCTCACAAAGCAACTTTTTACTGAGTTTATGATTAATCTACACCCAAAACACATTACAGAAATACATTTTATACATTATCCAGATTATGAAGTGGCAGAGCATATAATCTGAGTGTTTGAAAGCATTTCATCTGCAATATATATAGAGGGACAGCTACAAACTATTTGCATCGCATACCAGTGTATTTTGTTAGGGACATAATTCACTGAGCAGCACAGAAAACGCTGCCTCACCGCACAATTCCTCCCTGGATTTGAACGGGATGCATGGAAATTCTGCTATTCTTTACTGAGTAAACTAATTTTAACATTAGATTTGAACAGCGAAAGGGTTTGTAATACATACCAGCTGACAAATATTAACATTTATTATACTCTATGATTAACTTTTTTTTTTTTCTTTTCAAAATTGACACGGGAGGCTCTGCCTTCAGTGCATCCCCTGAATGCACATCACTGCATGCTACCAAGATATCTTCTCTCTTCTGCCATTTTCTAGAAAAGGTTCTGAGACTCTAAAGCCGATCAATAATACATAAATATCTCTTACCAGACAGTGTTATCCTCTTAAACAACAGAGTGTTTTGTATCGGAGCTATTTATGATGAGCTGATGGTGTAAATGAATTGAATCGGTGAATTCAACAAGGGTTTTTTTTTTTTTTTTTCACAGGAGAAGCTTTTTATAATTTTACTCAGGATATTGCTATTACCTTTACATTATAAACTTGACACCTTTAGTACTTTACTGGAAGTAACAAATCACAAAGTGGGGTGGAAAATGACTTTTTTTGTTCCCAGTGGGTAGCCAATTAAAGACAGCGGAGTTGGGCCCTTTCTGAATTAACCGTTGAAAATTTACATAGAAAGGACCAAACATGTCATATTTATTAAAAATGATGTTCATTTTCACATCCGAAAACATTATGAGGGGTCAGCAATCAGTTTCCATTGTCAAGAAAAACACTTTCAAACATCACATGAATAAATGATTCTCTGCACATACATGTACATGGAGCCTATCAATAACCGATCCACCTTCAGGATATCAGAGTCATCACAGGACTATTACTATTCAACTTCAAAATCTGATGCATTGTCTACACCTCTGCTATCACTGGCCACCAGCTTATCTAGGAAAGCCTGTGCCTCTTCTGTCAGGTAACTGGCAAGTTCTGTACATCCTGAATTTTAGCAGCCTCGATCCCAAACTGTTCAGTGTAGAGGGCTTGTTGTGGATAAGTGATAACAATGACATTAGGGTTTAACACCACTACTGGCAACTATATGTCGATGTTAAAGTTCATGCAATAGGGGCCCAACTCCTGGAGTTCATGCAATAGAGGTTAAAGTTCATACAATAGGGGCCCAATTCCTGGAGTTGGGCCCATCATGATCTCACTGCATGGATGAAGACTAGATTTTTATCTGAAGATCATAAAACTTGTCCAACCTAAATTGACCTCATATCGAATCAATTGTTACTGTTGACTTGAGTAATGTAAAATTTAATAATTGTACACTAATTTACAGTCGAATAATGTACTTGAGTAATGTCTTAGTACAACAGTTTTGATATTAACCTTATTGTCTGATTACAGTCAGCACTACTGTCAAAGCCATCATTACCGAAAATGACTCAAAACCCCGGGAGAAATGAGAGTCAACATTTCAACAGCACTACGTTCCAACATAACTTTATAACAAGAGAATGCAAATACGGTACAACTGGAATGCTATTAATTCTTGGCAGACAGCATGTGGAAGATGTGTAAAAAAGATATGTTGACCGTAAAGTTAGACAGAGTTGTTAATTAGCCAGGAATAAGCCGCAAGTGTTTCGAGACATAAGGAGAAGCAGTAGTGAGAGTGTGGTTTTGGAACAGGGTTGCTGCTGAGGCACAACTGGAGGATGTTACACATGTTTACAGTTATGCAAACTTTAAATATTGTCTAAATTATTACATTGACTCCAAACTGCACAATAATTTATATCGCTTCAGATACTATATGAACCTGTTATCTTAAAAAATAAGAGATGAATAACACATTATAGTCAATTTAATGCAGCTTCAGGTCCCGGGAATGGCGATCTTTTTGTTTTTGTTTTTTTTTATATTTAAACAAAAACAATTGAAGCTCAGTGGTGGCCCCATTCACCACAGGGTTTTCACTGCCCCCGCAACCCCCCCCCCCGCCAGTGAGGCATGTAAAAGAACTGACTTGCTGACTTTCGAGAAGAGAAGCTGCAAAGCCGTCAGTGTGTTTCTGCCCTGCAATGGCCTGGTGAGCTGTCCAGGGTGTACTCTGCCCTCGCCCGGAGTCGGATGGGATGGGTGCAAGTCTCCCCGCAACCCTAATTAAGATTAAGTGGTTACAGAAAATGAACTGATGAACAATTGAAGCTAATTCCTGGTTTATGTAAATAAATGCTCCATTCAGAAACATAAATAAGTGAATAAATAAGCACTTTGTACGCAAAACTATGCTGGAGCATGGTGACATAGTGGCTAGTCCTGGGTTCAGGGCTTGGGCTCAGTTGTTTCTGGGAAGAGTTTGCATGTTCCACCTGTGCTTTTATGGGTTTCGTCCACGTATGCTTCTTTTCTCCCAGAGGCCGAAGACATGCACATTATGTTAACTGGCCATTCCAACTTTCCTCAAGAAGTGAGTATGAAAAGTTGTGTGTGTTGCCCAGCAATGGTCTGGCAAACTATTATGGGCGTACATGGCTTCACCCATCATTGGCTGAAATAGGCTCCAGCCTCCTCACAACAATGGTAGGATTAAGCATTTCGACAAATTACTAACTGAGAGAGTAAAAAAAAATGGCCTTAGAGATTCTATGTGAAATTTATTGTGTTTCTTTTATTTGATTTAGATGTTTTTGCCATGCTGATGACAAGACATTAATAGAGCAGCTTCAATTACCTTTATATTATTTAAAAAATGCGCACACACACACACACACACACACACACACACACACACACACACACACACACACACACACACACACACACACACACACACACACACACACACACGCACAGTATCTACCACACGCATAATAATGGTTAGGTTTTACTGCTTTAAAAACAAAAGAGCACAATATCTTTTGCCAGGCACCAAATTCCAGTGACATAAAATGCCATATTGATGAAAAATCCAATACAGAAGTGCTAAAGACAGCAAATGTTGAAGTCAGGATCAAAAAGTAATTCAATCTGAATCAGGAGAAGCTCTGCACCTTTAGATAGCTATCTTTATGATCAACATGCATAATGAAGATCTGTTTGAGCAGATTGCATAATAAGAGCACACATAATAAAGGACTAAAGCACTGATACCGCACAGTGGGAGTCAATTAGCCTAATGTGCATGCCTTGGAAACTCGAGAGGAAACCGGATTACACAGAGGAACCTCACACAAGCACAGTCAGAACATGCAAAGTCCAGAGAGAAAACCCCGAGCCCTGGACTCAAACCTTCTTGCTGTGAGGCAGACGTGCTGACCACTACCTGACCGTGCCGCCCTGTTGTCACCTTAATTCTCTTGCATATTACCTATGCATGAACTTTAGCCTGTCGCAGGACTTAAATAATTTGTGTACATAGATCCATAGGTATGTGTCATATTTCCCAAATACAGTAATAGCTGCCATTCTGAAACTGGGATAATTTGTAACTGGGAAACAATTAAGAAATGGACAGGACATAGGAGGAGTGCGAGCACATACGGAGAAAATTGTTAAAGTGGGTCAGTACACAAGCAAATCAGCCACTATTTACTATTTACTTAACTTTATGTATTATTGAGACAATGAGTATCTTCTAAGTTAAATGTGTGATTGAGAATTGTGGAGACTTAATAGTCTAGAAAATGCTGAACTTATAGCAAAACAATAATAACTAACAACATCATTAGCTATGGCGGCGAGTTCGGTTCCCAGCCTGGGCGTTTCTGTGTGGAGTTTGCGTGTTCTCCCTGTGCTTGCATGGGTTTCCTCTGGCTGCTCCAGTTTTTCCTCTCACAGTCCAAAAACCTGCACAGTAGGTTAATTGGCTGTTCCAAATCTCCCCTAGGTGTGAATGGTTGTGTGAATGTTGGCCCTGCAATGGCTTGGCGAGCTGTCCAGGGTGTACAGATGAGATGGGTGCCAGCCTCCCCATGACCCGAATTAGGATGAAGCGGTTTATAAAATGAATGAATCATCAGATATGTGACTCCAGATCAAGTCTGCAGAAGCAACGATTAAGCATGTTCTGACTAAATAAATATAATTTGGAGTAATGCATTAATTGATTCATTTTCTATAACCGCGTCATCCTAATTAGGTCATGGGGAGGCTGGTGCCCATCCCAGCAAACTCCGGGCAAGGGCAGGGTACACCCTGGACAGCTCGCCAGGCCATCACAAGACGGAAACACGCTGACGGCTTTGCAGCCTACTCTTTATGAAAGTCAGTTATTGGTTCTTTTACATGCATCTCCCCATCGACAGTGAGAGACATGGCCGGCCTTTGATAACCCAGTTAGCTGCACTGGGGGGACAGTGACAACCTTGTGGAGAGTGGGACTCGAACCCCCAACCTTAGGATCAGTGATCTAGTGCCCTATACCACTAGACCACCACTGCCCCTGGAGTAATGCAAAAAAAAAAAAAAAAAAAAAAAAAATATATATATATATATATATATATATACACACACACACACACACACACACACACATATATATATATATATATATATATATATATTTATACACACACACACACACATATACATATATTTATATATATATATACAGTAAAACCTCCGCTGATGAACGCTTAAGCTCACAAACTTTTCGCCTCAAGAACATTAAATTTGCGAGCATATAGTCTCTGCTGACGAACTAGTTTTCGGCGGACGAACCAAACCACTCGATCGAACAGCGCCACGGTGGCGGCCATGAGAAGTTGACGCACGCTCACGGCGTCACAGTTCGTCACCCCCTTTCTTTGAGTGCGGAAGTGGTTTGTGTTTGCTAGACATTTTGGACCATATTGAGTGTACTTTTGCTATTATGGGACCGAAAAAGACCCACCACAGGCGGAGATCATTGAAAAACACGAACGAGGTGTGCGTTTGTGTGACTCAGCGTCCCAGTACCAGTACGCTAAGTCTACCATTGCTCCCATCCTTAAGAACAAGGAAGCTATTAAGGGTGCGTGTGTGGCTAAGGGTGTTTCCAAACAGTAGGCGTTTCCAAACACTCCTTCCAAACAGTAAGTCCCTCCCTCCCTCCCTCCTCCCACTCCATTCCATCAAGCCATCAACTACCATCACAAAGGTAAATAAAACCACTTTATTATACAGTACAGTTTATTTCTTTAATTACAATACAATAGCACATTTATTATACATAAAATAAGGTATATTTTTGTGTAGTTTTAAGGCTTATTTAGTAGAAAATTATGTTTTATGAGAACCTGGGAACGGATTATTCTCATTTTAATGGTTTCTTATGGGAAATAAATGTTCGGAAGACGAACTTTTCGCCTTACACACACTTTCTGGGAACCAATTATGTTCGTGAGAAGAGGTATCACTGTATATATATATATATATATATATATATATATATATATATATATATATATATATATATATATATATATATATATATATATATATATATATATATATATATAACATTTTTCCCCAGAACTATCTTTTTCAAGGGTTATAATAGTAAGAGAAGCCACACCGTAGTTGTGAAGTGACTAACTGTCCAATTAATTCCATGTATTCCACTGAACCAGCCTGGGACCATGATAGCTCTTCCTGAAATACAGACAGACAGCACTAATTAGTCCTGAGTCCTTACTGTCTGAGATCTTTACTTTATTGAGTGCATCACCAGGTATTGATCACTTTCTTCTTTTAAGGCTAATCAGTACCCCACACACAAGCTTTGAGAGTCGAGAGGTTATTTGCTCCAGCTAAAATATATTCAGTGATATTCCCACCTACTTAATCAATTACACATGCCTTATCCGGTTGGTACCTGAGAGAATATTGATAGTTGGGAAGATAATGGAATGAAATGTTTCTGGGTCAGTGTTGGGATCAAAGCTGCTGCTGCCATACAAATTTTATCCCTAATCATTAAATGAAGAGATCTTTTTCTGTGTAACATCGCTCCCTGAGAAGATTCGGGGATTTCTCCTTATTTAAAAACACAAACAATTTCATCTTATTGATCCTTGAGACCTTTATATACATTTAAACCTTTAACTCCCTTCGAGGCAGTCTTTATGGTATTCTGAAAACATGAGGTGTTTCACTGCAAATACGTGATACAGCTATCTCACCAGAATTGAGAGGAAAAAAATCCTTACAAAGTATAGGGCAACAAACTGGGGTAATGGTTAGCATGTCTGCTTCACAGCATAAAGGTCCTGGGTTTGAATCCCAGCCTCAGAAGGGGTGTTGTTTTGTGAAGTTTGCATGTTCTCTCTATGCTTGAGTGGTTCTCCTCAAGGTACTGTGGTTTCCTCCAACAGTCCAAAGACAGGCACACCTGTGTGTGTGTGTGTGTGTGTGTGTGTGTGTGTGTGTGTGTGTGTGTGTGTGTGTGTGTGTGTATGTGTGAGAGAGCGAGAGAGAGAGAGAGACTCTGTGTGTGTGTGTGTGTGTGAGAGAAAGACATTGTGTGTATGTGAGAGTGTGAGAGGGACTCTGTGAGTGTATGTAAGAGAGAGAGCGAGTGTGTGTGTGTGTGTGTGTGTGTGTGTGTGTGTGTGTGTGTGTGTGTGTGTGTGTGTGTGTGAGAGGGACTCTGTGAGTGTATGTAAGAGAGAGCGAGTGTGTGTGTGTGTGTGTGTGTGTGTGTCTGTGCGTGTGTGTGAGTGAGAGAGAGACTGTGTGTGTGTGTGTGTGCTGTGTGTGAGAGAGAGAGAGAGAGAGAGAGAGACTGTGTGTGTGTGTGTGTGTGTGTGTGTGTCTGTGCGTGTGTGTGAGTGAGAGAGAGACTGTGTGTGTGTGTGCGTGTGTGAGAGAGAGAGAGAGAGAGAGAGAGAGAGAGAGAGAGAGAGACTGTGTGTGTGTGTGTGTGTGTGTGTGTGTGTGTGTGTGTGTGTGTGTGTGTGTGTGTGTGTGCGCGTGTGTGCGTCATAAGTATTGTTCCGGGTGTATCCCCATCCTTGCCCAGAGTCATGTAAGAATTTTGCCTGCTTCCCTGTGAACATAATAGGATTAACCAGTTTTGGAAATGAATGAAGGTATACAACGCTGTGATAAAATCTAACCAATTGCAAGAAAAAAAAATATGGCTTACCTTTTTGTTCTTCAGTGAAATGCCTCATATACAGCATTTTGTCTTTATGTGTCTGTGTGTGATAAATAATTTATTTTCATTCAAGTCATTGAATAGGACCTGATATCACATTCCTCTTAGAAACTCTTCTTCTTCTTTCAGCTTTTTTCCTTTTTCAGGAGTCGCCACAGTGAATCATCTGATTCGCCGATTTGATTTGGCAGAGGTTTTTACATCGGATGGCCTTCCTGACACAACCCTTTAGCAAGGGACAGAAACACGCTGACGGCTTTGCAGCTTCTCTTTACGAAAGTCAGCAATGGTTCTTTTACATGAACCTCTCACCATAGACCGTGAGAGACATGGCCCGCCTTTGATAACCCAGTTAGCAGCACCTGGGGGGACAGTGCCAACCTTGTGGAGACTGGGACTCGAACCCCCAACCTTAGGATCAGTAATCCAGCGCCCTTTACCATCAGGCCACCTCTGCCCTGATTCCTCTTAAAAACTAATACCATTCAGTAATTAATATAACTTGAGTGTTACCATCAATCCACATATTGCTTTTTAAAAACAGCCTCTTTTTAGATGATCTTTCGCCGCTTGTAAAAATAAGTACACATGAAAATAGTGGAGGTTGTGGTTAAGTTGTCCAATTGTCCAATAACCACATTGTCTGTGGTTTTCAGAGATTCATTGAAACTATTCTCCTGTATTCATTACTGGTACAGAACAGTGACATCACTCACTCATTCATTTGCGGGACCTTGCAATCCTGGACTCAGCTGACACAAGGCAAAGGTGGTGCTATACCCTGAACAGCTTGTTAGACCATTACAGGGCCAACACACACACACACACACACACACACACACACACACACACACACACACACACACACACACACACACACACACACACACACTGCACACACACACACTCACACACTCATACACACACACACACACGCTGCACACACACACTCACACACACACACACACACACACACACACACACACACACACACACACACGCTGCACACACACTCACACACTCACACACACACACACACACACACACACACACACACACACACATAGGCGTGCACACACACACACACACACACACACGCACGCACGCACACGGAGACACACACTCACACACACACACACACACTCACACACACGCTGCACACACACACTCACACACACGCGTGCACACACACACTCACACTCACACACACACACACACACACACACACACACACACACATAGGCGCGCACACACACACACACACACACACACACACACACACACACACACACACATAGGCGTACACACACACACGCACGCACACACGCACACGCGGACACACACGCACACACACACACACACACACACACACACACACACACACACACACACACACACACACACACACACACACACACACACACACACACACACACACACACACACACACACACACTTAGGGGCAGTTTGAAACAGCAAATCAGCCTAATGTGCATACATAGTAATGACCAAGGCTGGACTTGAAATCAGGACCTTCTTGCTGTGAAACGAACGTGGTAAATCACTCCGCCACTGTGTGCCCCCATCCCCACCCCCACCCCCCATTGCTGCCAAGTAATGCTGTATATTGGTACAGGGTAAACAACATAATCGAAAAATCTGAGCTGTTTGATGTATAATGAAATGTTGACTCTGCAAGCTGTGTCTTACGTACACATTAATCTAGACTCTTTTAAAACTTTCAGCAAACTATTTGATGGATATTATTTCACCACGGTGGCATAATATGAAGCAAGTGCTAATTATACTGGGCACAACCTGCAACAATTTAATGAGAGTACAGTTGTACGAACACAGATTACAGCATTAGCCCTCTGGCCACAGGCATGCTTGATGAATTTATCTTTTTTTTTCAGTGACACAAACCTTTCAAATTGCATTCTCACATTTGTTTGGCTGAGCAATGCAATCAAGCACTGCTTTGAAAAGCCTGCAGAATCGTTCTTCCTTTGCCCTTCCACCCTTCAAGGTGAGATAGGTATTCTAATCCTACTCTCAGATGATGGTATGTGTAGGGAATAGGACAGAAAAAGGAATAATGAATCTGGGCTGTGTAAATTTGCTCTAACATAGCAGTGCAAAACAAGATATAAGCAGGAGATGAGAAAAGGCTTCATGAAGCCTCTAATTTTTTTTTGCATGAATTTCATTCAGTTTCAGAGAATAAACTTTCATGTCACTGAAAATCTTTTCAGACAAGTTCAATTAAGATTATTTGTATCGGATGACATTTTTTTGCACCACAATCATGCGATGGTGGCGGCACGGTTGCGTAGTGGTTAGCACGTTCGCCTCACAGCAAGAAGTCCTGGGTTCGATTCCCAGCCTGGGAGTTTCTGTGTGGAGTTTGCATGTTCTCCCCATGCTTGTGTGGGTTTCCTCCGGGTGCTCCGGTTTCCTCCCACAATCCAAAGACATGCACAGTAGGTTAATTGGCCGTTCTAAATTGCCTGTAGGTTCACATTGTAGCTAACGACCTGGAGAGGGATGGGCGCCGCCAGGCCAAAATCAGCCCAAGTCTCGCCATGAAGGCGCCACAACAACATCCTGGGATGTTAAGGGATAAGTGAAGAAGAAGAATCATGCGATGGTGTTCAGTAAAAGTCAACAAAAGTCATGGTAATGATTCCACCTTCACAAACATTAAATACAAGGATCCCTCACTTTCCGCGGTTAATGGGGACCGAGACCCCCCCCGCGATCACCGAATTCCGCAAAATAGGATCGACCCCCTGACCGACGTATACGTCATGTCATATGTGTATGTAATATCAATAAATGCATATTCAATGCTATAAATGCTTATAATAACAATTAAACATTCAAAAATAATGCATAAGATGTAAATAAAATATAAATACACGCATACAGATGCGCACGCGCATATACAGATGTGCACGCGCACATACAGATGCGCACACACACTCAGATGTGCACCTCATATAAAAATGTAAATAGTTTTGTTGGGCGGGGTTTGGGTTGTTTTTTGTTTTTGTTGGTTTGGGTTTTTTTTTTTTTTTTTTGCATAATTGGCCTTGTTCTGTGGCATTTTCCTGAACTTGTCCCCTATCCTTCCTTAATTTCCTTATTTTTTAATGAGATTAATATTTTTTAAAAAAATAACCACGATGCACTAAAGCCGCATGAATTGAAGTGCGAAGTAGCGAGGGATCACTGTGTACGCATATATACACTTGTTGAATTATTTTTACTTTTTATGATTTAATGCAGTGCTTTTAGATAAACATTATTATCACTGATTGTCCTTCACCTTTGGTAGAACCTTCCACCTTTTGTGCCTCCACCTTTGGCAAATACTTACTACTGCATACCAGGAACACCCCACAAGACCTGATGTTATGGAGATGAATACACTCAGTCCGTAAAGCACCACAATGTCAAAAACCATCCATCGTCATCACCTTTAAAATGTAACATAGACCCTAATGTTTGCTCATTTTTCCTGCTTTCAAGTCATTAACTTTAAGAACTGACTGCAATTTCTGCCTAATACGAGGTACATCCCACTCCCAGGCATGTCACACTGTAATGAGATAATCAATGTTATTCACTTCACCTGTCAGAGATAGGAATGCTTCAATATTATTTCTGACAAGTGTATAATCAGCTGTGCTGTGTGTATGGTGTTATTTTCAACACTCCAGCATGAGCATTTGGAACTGCCATGCTATAAATATTTTAAGATGCAGGGAATTAATGCCAAAAATTCACCCCCGTACAGTTTTCATCCATTCCTGATCTTAACTTGAGATATTAAATTCCATGAATGATTATTTTGTGAATCTTACTGTGTGACATACATTAAGAAAATGTCAAAGGTTCCATCAAGACTTTCCTCACGCAACATTCATTTTCTGCTTTGTGATGCTATGTTAGAGCAAATTTGCACAGCTCAGATTCATTATGCCTTTTCACTCTGAGTTCAGGATTATCAAGATGAAAAGAATGACATGATCCTGTGCTATGTGCATGATATTAAAGATTTTCAGTGTGCCTTTCATAGTATAGCTATTAATATGGCAAAACAGGGTGAGACTAAATTATGCCATGAAGGCAGTGGTTCACAAATTGTGGGGCACGCCCCCCCTGGGGGGAAGGGGGGGTGATTCCAGGGGCGGTGCGTTTGACCCCAGGGAACATGCTTTTTTTTGCTGCACTAGAATAAAGTGTAATTGTACATCCACTACAGTAGTTGGCAGTGGCTCCTTCACAGTCAGAGTACGCCCAGAGAGAATTAGCTCAATGGAAAAATATGAAGTGAAGTTAATAAATCCAACACGGAAAAATTTTAACAGAGACAAAAAGAGAGGCGGAGAGAGACGGACATGGTGAGAGAAATGAAAGTCTCCCAAAAGCTAAGTCGAGGAGGTATGATGAAGCGAATGTAGCACTCGGCTTCACTGTGACTCCGGTGAGGAACAAGGAAAGACCGCTGTGTTTACTGTCTGAAAACATTGGCAGTGGACAGCATGAAGTCAAATAAATTAAGGCGTCACTTAAAGACATTGCACCCCGACTACGGTGATGCAAAAACATGCCGAATATTTCCAATAACCATCCTGCTTTGTGAATAATACTCCAGCAAACCAGCGAGCTCAGTTAGCATCATCTAAGGTGGAGTACCAAATTGATCAGTGCAGAAAACCCCACAACACAGCAGAGCAACTGATCCTACCTGCAGCACACATGGTCTCTGTCATGCTGGATGACGTCACTGCTGTGAAAATAAGTCCAGGTCCCAGTTCAGCATTGAGCAGGAGCTAAGAGTTCAGTATCGTGCTTTAAACCCGGCTTCGAAAAGCCGTGCACTACGTAACGTGCTAATTATAGCCATTAATCTGGACTTACTCATTTTCACACTCACAAAAAAAAAAAAAATGTTTTATTCATTTTTGTTTTGTAGGTTAAAATGTTTTCGATATTGTGCTCCTGAGTTAATATTGGAGATCAATTTGAATTTGTTATTATTTAGTGATTTTATTTAATTTTATTTTTCGGTATCAAATGGTACAGATTGTTGGTCAAAAATGTTTACAGTTTAAATAAGGATACTTTTTAAATTTCTGGCAATTTAATGCACTTTAAATCTTTTCGTTTAAAGACTAAAAAAATGTTAATAAAGTTATTCTTGGTTAGAAGTTGATTTGTATTTCTTCCTTTTTTTATATTCCATAATGATAATACAGTGGTATGAAAAAGTATCTGAACCTTTTGGAATTTGTCACATTTCTGCATAAAATCACCATCAAATGTGATCTGATCTTTGTCAAAATCACACAGATGATAAAACAGTGTCTGCTTTAACTAAAACCACCCAAACATTTATAGGTTTTCATATTTTAATGAGGATAGCATGCAAACAATGACAGAAGGGGAGGAATAAGTAACTGAACCATCACATTTAATATTTTGTGGCCCCCTTTGGCAGCAATAACTTCAACCAGATGCTTCCTGTAGCTGCAGATCAGTCTGGCACATCGATCAGGGCTCATCTTGGCCCATTCTTCTTTACAAAACTGCTGTAGTTCAGTCAGATTCCTGGGATGTCTGGCATGAATCACTGTCTTGAGGTCATGCCACATCATCTCAATGGGGTTCAAGCCTGGACTTTGATTTGGCCACTCCAGAACGTGTATTTTGTTCTTCTGAAACCATTGTGAAGTTGATTTATTTCTGTGTTTTGGATCATTGTCTTGTTGCAGCATCCATCTTCTTTTTAGCTTCAACTGTCTGACAGACGGCCTCAGGTTTTCCTGAAAAACATCCTGATAAACCTTTGAATACATTTTTCCATTAATGATCGCAAGTTGTCCAGGCCCCGAGGCAGCAAAACAGCCCCAAACCATGATGCACCCTCTACCATGCTTCACGGTGGGGATGAGGTGTTGATGTTGGTAAGCTGTTCCATTTTTCCTCCACACATGACGTTGTGCGTTCCTCCCAAACTATTCAACTTTGGTTTCCTCAGTCCACAAATTATTTTGCCAAAACTTCTGTGGAGTGTCCAAGTGCCTTTTTGCGAACATTAAACGAGCAACAATGTTTTTTTTAGACAGCAGTGGCTTCCTCCTTGGAGTCCTCCCATGAACACCATTCTTGGCCATTGTTTTACATATAGTTGATGTGTGCACAGAGATATTGGACTGTGCCAGTGATTTCTGTAAGTCTTTAGCAGACACTCTAGGTTTTTTTTTTACTTCTCTGAGTATTCTGCGCTGAACTCTTGGCGTCATCTTTGGTGGGCGGCCACTCCTTGGGAGAGAAGCAACAGTGCCAAACGCTATCCATTTGTAGACAACTTCTCTGACTGTCGATTGATGAACATCCAGACTTTTAGAGATGGTTTTGTATCCTTTCCCAGCTTTATACAAATCAACAATTCTGGATCGCAGGTTTTCAGACAGCTCTTTTGAGCGAGCGATGGTGCACATCAGACAATGCTTCTCATCAAGACAATTCTTACCAGGTGTGTGTTTTACAGTGGGCAGGGCTGCTTTAAGCCACTCATCAGTGATTGGGCACAAACCTGACTTAAATTGTTTGGTAAAAATTGGTTTCAATTGCTCTTTAAGTCTCCTTAGGCAGAGGGTTCAGTAACTTATTCCTCCCCCTTCTGTCATTGTTTGCTTGCTGTCCTCATTAAAATATGAAAACCTATAAATGTTTGGGTGGTTTTAGTTAAAGCAGACATTGGTTTTTCATCTGTGTGATTTTGACAAAGATTAGATCACATTTGATGGTGATTTTATGCAGAAATGTGAGAAATTACAAAAGGTTCAGATACTTTTTCATACCACTGTAAGAATACAGTGTTATGCAGAGGATTACTTCTAACAATTGTATAGACAAATGACACTATTTATATATGTGTGTGTGGGGGGGGGGCAATAATTCAGAAGCACTGCATTAATGGTTAACTAACAAGTGACTGTGATTTCACTTCTCAATTTAATTTTACGGATCACATAAGTTCATATATTTCCACACCAGACCAAACTTAATTCCTGGCTATGCCACAGTAGGTATACAATTTTTGTAATACTGCGTTAAAACTATAAAGTAAGTACGACAAGCTGAAGGTAAAATAGCTTAGTAAAAATTGATGAGCCTTTAAAAAGGGTAATAAAACTGTGCAATAACTCTTAATATGGTAATATGACTTGATGGCACGTTGACAACATTGACTCAGAGTGTTAGTAAGAGCCAAGGCCAACACTGAGATGTCAGTGCAAGAATGCTTTGGATTTCTTCCATGTGAATTTCTGCAATAAAAGTTAAATACTATCGAGGAACGAAAGCACTAGTACTAGCACACAAAAAAACCCACACGTACAAACAAGACAAATATCCGAAACTGACTGATACAGTGCTGATTTACTCATAATAGATCGAGTTAATGTTGCACATGGAACAGACAATGTGAAAATGCAAAAATCCAAAATCAAAACAATGCAGACTGCAAACTTTCGTCTGCAAAAATATCAAACAGAGGAACTATAGAGCCTTCCTGCAATATGGGGAACCTGAAAAATATCTTAAAGATAAAATAAACAGAAGGAGCTCATTACGATGTACGTGACAAATGATGAACGTTTTTGAAAGAAAAAGGCTACAGACTACACAAGGTGAGAATAAACAACTCTTGACAATCAGACATTAAAGGTCATTGACAACATGGGATTCTGACACGGTGTAAACAAAAATGTACTTTATTTACAAAATCTGATGTAAAACAAAAGTCAGTAATCTTCACTGCAGCATTAAGAATAAGAGCATTAAGTTGTGTATGTCAATCATTCATTCATTCATTTTCTGTAACTGCTTAATCCTAATTAGGGTTGCAAGAAGGCTGGCACCGGCGAGGGCAGAGTACACCCTGGATGGCTTGCCAGGCCACTGCAGGGCAGAAACACACTGACGGCTATGCAGCTACTCTTGATGAAAGTCAGCAATGGTTCTTTTACATGAACCTCACGCTATAGACAGTGAGAGACATGACCGGCCTTTGACAACCCAGTTAGCCGCACTGGGAGTTTATGGCAATCAGAAAGTGATAATATCACAGAAAAGTCAAGATAATCAAAAAGTGAGAATGTCGCAAAGTATGTACATCATGTGGCACTCATCTTCAGACCAGGTAACGGACCCAAATCTCAGTTTTCAAATTTAATTTGCGCTTAAATGTTGTTCTAAATCTGAATAAGAAACAATGTATAAGGATTACGCTGTTCCCAATCTCCTCCTCACTCCACAATCGGATTACAAAATGAATTGAAAGTGAAACAGAGATGAAAATGTTGAGGTTCTCACTGGGAGTAACGAGGATGGATAGGATCAGGAATGAGTACATCAGAGGGACAGCACATGTAAGCACATGGCATGGCAGACTGTCCAGGGTGTACTCTGCCCTTGCCCAGAGTCTGCTGAGATGGGCGCCAGCCTCCTTGTGACTCTAATTAGGATTAAGTGGTTCAGAAAATGAATGAATAAAGTAAAATGTGTCATGTCTCAAAAAATATGAATAAAATGAATTAATAAAATTAATAATCTTTAAGATAATTAAGAAGAATTTAAACCCAAGCCTGTAAGTTGAAAGGATCTTCAATGTGTCAGTACAGAACTTAAAAAAAAAAAAGGTTTGTAGATATAGGAAGAGTTTTGGTTCAAAAATGGATAAACGCCATTGTTTTAACTATAAGATTAAATACTATTTTTAGGTAGTTTTATAAACAGTTTTTTTTCTGTAGCTTTAAAATAAATGTATCTGTTTTTGAACTGAAACTCTTCGTATACAGTATCTGATAAACTGCAAGAGCTATTTGATGAGAAAGTCTTCAATGAATGTTTCCAGGATTCGAGCAATCCACAGAATACACATGAATGGGACAGATGAAGGAAATAAGCAGGCTAAGCTAAGAGGCAAGCAAATATGAAGAAAGAAATGAAAGGGAGGAGAAGAAGGCCCTGTTTTGCAGACATTTAAGTCTGATTCACAGTAAAGGAAGATGAAATGGAGCAATGATGACAGCCAAAGAATTAGGTCATTACACTTATACACACAATTCAGTCCTATTGAGAGCAAATAGAAAACTGTGTCGACTGATTAAAACTCATGAGGAATCAGCCATTTAAAAAAGTAGTCGGATGCCATTCCATATAAGAGAAACTCTAATGACGGAGACTTTTCTTTGTTCAAATACAGTACATCATCTTTCTCATCACAAGAGATGGGGAAATAGTTTATTAAAGGAGAATAAACGAAGAAACTTACCATTAAAACTGACATTGCGGATGTATCCCAGAAGTTCCTTGCCGTCGACGTTGCTCATACGAGAGCAGAGTCCTGGGCTTCCAGAGCACAGGTCTCGGTGCATACGGTGAAGAGCATGAGCCATGGCATAGACCGCATCCATCACAAACTGCACTTTTCCCTCCTGCTCGAAACTGGAGTCTCTGCCCACCTTCTCCAAACCTAACAGCAAACAGCATTCACAGTTTATTACAACGACAACAAAAACACATGGAAACATAGCATTGATTATGAAAAAGAAATCTTCTAAAATATATATATATAAAAGGACAGGACAAAGACTTTCTATTGAAACTCCATTTATCACTACAGATCTGTTTCGAGGGGTGGTGAAACCATCCTCTCTCTTCAGGTGATTATAGAAGAATCTTCTATAGAAGAAAATTCTTCTATAATCACCTGAAGAGAGAGGATGGTTTCACCACCCCTCGAAACAGATCTGTAGTGATAAATGGAGTTTCAATAGAAAGTCTTTGTCCTGTCCTTTTGTTATTTGCTCTACCAAAAAGTATTGAGCACTCTCCTACGGAAGGATCTACTCAGAAAATCCTATATATATACATATATATATATATATATATATATATATATATATATTTTATCCTATGCGGCAACTACATATCAAAATATACTGCAAAGTCAGTCTGAGCCTGGAAACCCGATGTTCAAGAACATACATTTTATTTCTTCTTACACTAATCTGTAGAAAATAGGCTGCTTCTTATCTTATTTGTGAAATTGATTGTATTGTCATTATTTGCAATAATAAATTTAACAGAATCAGAAGGTTGGGTGTGCGGACATCAGCTCACAGGACAAGTGCTCACAACCTTAATGGAAGACAAAAAAAAACCGGACATTTGCTCACAACATCTTTTGTTCTTTGTTCTAATAAATGCATAATACAAAAATGTGTTATATGAAATGTGTACAATGTGTTATAAAAAGTCTTTATTCTTATACATACATAATGCTAAATTAACTCATTATACATTTGGGTTAGGGTTTAGGGTTAGGGCCAAGGTTAGGGTTAGGCTTAGGGTTAAAATTTATCAAATTTTTTATGTTGTGAGCAAATGTCCGTTTTGTCATTAAGGTTGTGAGCATTTGTCCTGAAACCGAAGGCACATGTTTGTGTGTGTGTGTGTGTGTGTGTGTGTGTGTGTGTGTGTGTGTGTGTGTGTGTGTGCGTGCATGCTGAAGTATAATACTTTCTTCTATGCTTTGATGGTGATTTAATTTCATACGAAGATTAGATGAGACTTGCTCGCCAATGATTTATTCAGCATACAGCTTATTTTCATTTCACTTTACTTTTTTCATATTACAAAGGCTTCATTTAATCTAAGATTAAAAATTTATGGTTTTAAAAAAACATTAATTATTTATAAAGAAAACTAATTTTTAAAGATTAATGAAATAAATTTAAAGTGTTTTCAAGGTAAATTTAACATTTATGGAAAGAGCTCTGCTGTCAGCACTTTGTAATGGCTGTAACTTTTTTTGTCATCTGAAAGTTTTTCAGACTGAAGAATTTGCTCTTTCTGCAGTTTTTGTCTCATTAACTTTAAGAGAACGAAAATGGCTACTGAGGGAAGAACTGTTTATAGCTGCTGTAACACCAGTGAACTCCTGCATCATGGACATTTCACACCATCATGAGAGCACGGATTAGGAAAACCTAGATGCATAACACTCCATTCTTTACATAAATAAAAAGAAAATTGCTGTGGTATAAAATAGATGGAAAACATTTGAAACATCTAAAAGTGATTCAGTCCTTATTTATGCAAGCTGAATTCCTTCGATTCTGACTTTAGTTTAATCCTAAACACCCAGATAGAAAGGGATACCAGAAAAGCTGTTCATCACCTCATGATTTGAAATTAAAAAAAAAAAAAAAAAAATCAAGACGATGAACATAACATTCTCTTCTCTATAAACGAACTGTGTGACTGACAACACTTTGTGTTTTGTATTGCATGCAATTATGTAAGAGATATAAGATTTTTTCCGTCTGATAGTGATGAGTGGTATAACGCAGGAATGACAGTGTAATCAGTGAAACTAGGCTCTCAATTAGCCTTGACTTAGAAAGCTTAATTCAATTTGCCCTCACTCATTCTACAGAGCATCTGCTTTGGCGCTTACTGCTTCCTTCCTGGTAGAACAGATGGACATTGCTCTTTCTTGTTTGATTAGAAAATGACAAATTAATTCAGGAGATTATGGTTCGTGAGGGAATTGATACAGAAAAAAATAAAAGGATTTCTTTCGAGAACAGTGCTGAATACATTTCCTTTAATGACACCCCATTTTTCAACCAATTGTTTTTTACAAATATTGAAAGGCTTGTCAGGCAGCATAATAGTGGCACAATGTGCACTGACAAAGAGCTAATTGGTAGAGTTAGTTGGCTGATTTATTTTAAGATTTCAGCACTGTGTTTCTTGTAACAACAAATGAGAACTGGAAACAATATTTTAGTAAAAAGCATTTATTTATTAATTTATGATTAATAAACTAAAATGCTGTTTTTTTTAATTTACATGCACATTGTGTGTTTAAATTATTGCAAAATCAAGTAAATATTACATTTTTTCTGCATGTCAGATTTTCAGAAATTTCCTATAATCATTACATTAGTCACTCAATAAATTGCTAAAAGCTTTGAAATTGTAATATGAGTCATGATGTAGAAGGGTGTCAAGTACGCAAGTCCATGTATCTGCATTGAACAAGATCTGTGAGGTACACTCATTCTTAAATGGCAGAAAGCCTCTGCTATTATCATGTGACAGAATGTGCGGACACAATGATCCACTGAAAATGTATAAAAATAAATAAATAAATAAATATAAATCTCTTACTGATCTTTATAAAACTTTATGGAGCACATATGAATGAAAAAAAAAATGCATCACTGTTGCATCATTTCTGGACAATATTAAGTCAAATATTGTGAGGACAGTGGTGGCCTAGTGGTATAGGGCAGTGGTCCCCAACCACGGGTCAGCAAACCGGTACCGGTCCATGACTCCATTGGTACCGGTCCACAGAAGAAATAATTAATTATTTCCGTATTCTAAACGATCTTTAATTTTAAAAAGTCTTTTATTTTGAAAAATGACTGTATTCTCTCGGTTATATGTCGTTTATTGGAGTTCTAAAATGTAACCCACAAGGGGATGGCACATGAACAGAGGCGTGCTGGACATGTTTCAAACAATAGATTTTGGGTGAGACTGAGCCTTCATTCTCCCAGCTGGTGCACCATCACCTGTTTTTTTTTTTTTTTTTTTTAAAGAAAAGTTCAAGCTCTACTTCCCAACCAACTTTATTTCAGCTGTTGAAAAATAACATTCATGGAGTGCTTATTATTATTATTATTATTATTATTATTATTATTATTATTATTATTATTATTATTTATTATTAATAATTATTATTATTGTTATTATTTATCATTATTAATAATAATAATGATAATAATAATATTTTATATAATGTTATATTTACAATACAAACAATGTATAAGCTCTTCCCCCCCGGTCCGCAGTAAATTTGTCCGTGGTGATAAAAAGGTTGGGGACTGCTGGTATAGGGCGTTGGATCGCTGATCCTAGAGTTGGAGGTTCAAGTCCCACTCTGCACAGGGTTGTCACTGTCCCCCAAGTGCAGCTAACTGGGTTATCAAAGGCCGGCCACGTCTCTCACTGTCTATGGTGAGAGGCATGTAAAAGAACCATTGCTGACTTTCGTACAGAGTAGCTGCAAAGCCGTCAGTGTGCTTCTGTCCCTTGCTAAAGGGTTGTATCAGGAAGAGTATCCGACGTAAAAACCTCTGCCAAATCAAACATGCGAATCAGATGATCCACTGTGGCGACCCCTGAAAAAGGGAAAAAGCCGAAAGGAAACTACTACACTACATTAAGTCAAATATTGTGACCAATAAAAGGCAACTGGACACAATTTTAAACTATTTATAAATTTACACCATACTCCAAAATTGTGGACCGGACAAGTAGAAATAAAAACAAACAGGAAATCAAGGCAAAGAAGAGAAAATACTCAATAAACTAAGCAGAAAGCAATACCATGAAAACCAGCACATTATTAATGACTTCCCAAAGTGACGTGAGATTGCTGGGATTTGTATATAAACTGCCTTACCAAAAAAAAAAAAAAAAAAAATTTGTTGAACATATTTTACTTTTGATTACAGCAAGCATTCGCCATGGCATTACTTTGATAAACTTTTATCATTTTTATTTCTGTCCAGAGTTTTATTCATCGTTCACAGAGATCTTGTCTTAGGACTGGAGAATCAAACAACCACATAATAGCTGTACCATGAGGCGAGACAATTTTAATTAATGGGATAACTTATCATTCATACATTCAGGTCAACAGCTGACTTCATTTTGTTTCCACTTAATGTTACTGAGCCTTAACCTGACCAGCCCTGAAGGAACCCCAGCTCATAACACTGCCTCCGGAGACTTATACTGCAGCCACTATGCATGATGTGCACATAGCTTCATGCACTTCCCTTCTTATTCTCGCACACCAATTACTCTGGAAAATGCTAAATCTGTACTCACATTACTGTACATTTTTTCATTGATCCAGAGCTCACTCTTTTTGCTTCCTAGAATAATGAAACATTTTATTCCAATTATTCTCACTAACAAGTGGTTTTGTTATGGATCGAAAGCTGTTAAATCGAAACCCTCTGAGTTCTTATCACACTGTGCGGAAATGCTGTTAATTTCACTATTAAACACAGCAGTACCTTGGTTGTTTTAGAAACAAGAAAGTACTCACTGCATCAGTTAAGGTTCAATAACATGCTACCAGTTAAAACATTAAACGCTGCAGTAATTGAAGGGAACACATCTGTCAAAATATGACCCCTCATTTTTCAGGTTTTGTAGGATAGACCACTGTGGCTCTCAGCCCTTCAATTATCAACCTCAAAGTCTTTTGCTGATTTGCCCATTTAAATATAGGTAGCCATTTTTTTTTTCTTTTGGCGGGGTAGTACCGTGTATATATACAGTATAGCTGTTAATCAGCCATAGCGTTAAAATATTATGATCACTGATGGGTGAAATGAAATAAATAAATTAATTTTATTAATAAAACCTTTGTAAAATGGCAAATACAAACAATAGGTTGAATGGGTAGAAACTGGACAGTCAGTTCTCAAATGTGAGGTGCTGGAAGCATAAGAAATAAGCGAGTGTAACGATATCTACATACTTTATACTCTGTGTATTCAAGCAGGAATTACAAGTAGTAACAATTATTAAGGAAAAATAGGGGGAAAACATACGGAAAATGCTGCAAAACAAGGCCAATTATACAAAAAAACAAAAAAACAAACAAACAAAAAAACAAACAAAACAAAACAAAAGACCCCAAAACAAACAAAAACAAAAAACAACCCAACAAATCTACTTACATTTTTATGTGAGGGGCGCATCTTAGTGTGTGCACACACATCTGTATGTGTGTGTGTGTATTCATATTTTATTTAAATCTTCTGCATTATTTTTGAATGGTTAATTGTTATTATAAACATTTATAGCATCGAAAATGTATTTATTGATATTATATACACACATACATGTACGTCATCAGTCGGGAGGGGGTCAATCCTACTTTGCAGAATTTGGTAGTCATGGGGGGGGTCTCGGTCCCAACTAACCGCAGAAAATGAGGGATCCCATATATATATATATATATATATATATATATATATATATATATATATATATATATATATATATATATATATATATATATATATATATATATTTATTTATTTATTTATTTATTTCAGTGGTGGTCTAGTGATATAGGGCGCTGGATCACCGCTCCAAAGGTTGGGGGTTCGAGTCCCACTCTCCACAAGGTTGTCACTGTCCCCCCAGTGCAGCTAACTGGGTTATCAAAGGCGGGCCATGTCTGTCACTGTCTATGGTGAGAGGCATGTAAAAGAACCATTGCTGACTTTCGTAAAGAGTAGCTGCAAAGCCGTCAGCGTGTTTCTGTCCCTTGCTAAAAAAGGTTGTGACAGGAAGGGCATCCGACGTAAAAACCTCTGCCAAATCAAACGTGTGAATCAGATGATTCGCTGTGGCGACTCCCGAGTAAAAAAAAGGGAAAAAGCCAAAAGGAAGACAGAATATATATATATATATATTTTTTTTTTTTTCAAATTTTCTACTTTCCTGATGTTGCATTTGGTGAACTTTTATTCATATATTAATTTTTTGAAATTATTTTTATTTGGTAATGCAAAAACCTGCACCTAACATCACCTCACTTTTGATAAGATTTCCGTGTTTCTCCGCATCTCTATTACAGTTACTACGATTTCCCCATTTCATCTATGAAAACGCTTGCGCTTTATTGTTCACAAGGAAGGCACTAGAGCACTAGAAATACGGAAATCAAACTAAAGCAGGGAACTAATGGCTCACGGAGCTGAGCCAGAGAGATCACGGGGAAGAGGGACAGTCATCTAGCACCGAGAAGAGTGCTGCAAGTCTTTATAGCCCATTATTAAATGGAATCAGGTGTGTTTGTTAAGCACTCCACCCCGTGTGTGACAGCCACGCCCCTCTCCAACACGTGTTTCAAAGCGCAACTCTTCTGTGAGAGACCATAACACATTAAAAATCCACAGTGCAGTTAAAGCAGAAGAAGAATAAGAATTTTAACCTTTATGGTGGTGAACAGTTGGCATATGTAAATATTGGAGAGGAAGAGAGAAAAGCGGATTCCCTTCAATAACAGCTTCAGGTAAACCAGCCAAAGGTGTTTTTTTTCTCTTACTACCGCTGTGCATGGATAACTCTTCTTCAGGATGTTCCTTTCTTTTCTTGAAGAACATTTCTAACGTGGCTTGTTTCTGCCTTTTCAAAACCTTACGGAAGTGGCTCATGGCCTCATAGTTAAAGGTGTTCACAGCGCTGCTAGTACTTTAGCTTAGCTTTAGCGCTTTAGCTTAGCTTACATACATACATACATACATACATACTCTTCAGCTTCATTTAGGCGGTTATGCCTATAAGCCAATCTGTGGGTTATCTGTTCAGTACTCTAAATCATATTTGTCGCTGGAGGTGGTATATGGTGTTAGTGAATAGATAGCTTTAGTGCTTTTGGGCTAGCTTTAGCTTTATGAGGGTGATACAGACATAGTACTGTATCAACAACTTCTGGACTTCCCACAGGACAGCTTAATTAGGGTGATACATAGTATCAACAATTTCCGGACTTCCCAAGAAAATACATAGTATCAACAACTTCCGGAAGTCGTGCACTTTTCCTCTCTCTCGGTCTCGTATTTTCTCACACTTTTTTCAAGTTCAACTTCTGGTTTTTGTTCGGTTTCCGGGACAAAAAAAAAAAAAAATTATGGATTTTTTTGTTCGGATTCCGATTTGTTCGAACTCTAGAGTGTTCGGATTCCGAGGCTCCACAGTGTATTATACTATCATTGCTACCATCCTTAAGAACAAGGAAGCTATTAAGGGTGCGTGTGTGGCTAAGGGTGTTTCCAAACAGTAGGCGTTTCCAAACACTCCTTCCAAACAGTAAGTCCCTCCCTCCCTCCTCCTTCCACTCCATTAAGCCATCAACTACCATCACAAAGGTAAATAAAACGACTTTATTATACAGTACAGTTTATTTCTTTAATTACAATACAATAGCACATTTATTACACATAAAATAAGGTATATTTTTGTGTAGTTTTAAGGCTTATTTAGTAGAAAATTATGTTTTATGGGGACCTGGGAACGGATTATTCTCATTTTAATGGTTTCTTATGGGAAATAAATGTTCGGAAGACGAACTTTTCGCCTTACACACACTTTCTGGGAACCAATTATGTTCGTGAGCTGAGGTCTCACTGTATTTTTCAAGAAGTGCTTTTTTTTCCTCTTCCCACTGAAAACTGAGAACAGAAGCTTCTAAAAGACACTAATGTACCCAATGGCCTCACTGGGTGTTTATTACTTCTATGGGCTTCCAAGGAGATTTTTGTGCAGCCTTTACCAAGAACCAGTTTGAGATTGATAAATAAACAGTGATATATTGCAGTCAAACACTCCATGACTTCTTGTTCCTCCATTGTTGTGGAAAAAGACCTTGACATTAGGTATTTGATTAATTCTGGTGTGTTCTAAATGGCTGATGAGGCCAATGAGTATAGAAATAATTCCCACAAGTTTGGCTCTTCAAACGTCTTACAGACTGAGAGTTTTCTTTGGGCTTCATACACGTGCTGTTGTTCATCTTCCTTAGTGCCTTTGCTGACAACTGTGCGTAATGCTGTGCGGTCTTGTGCCAGTGTATCCCAGGAATCTTTGCAGATGGTCACTGCATTTAGTGAAACCTTGAGACTTTGTATCTCTGACTTTGGCCACATAGGTGTCTCTTGTCAGAAGAGAGCTCGCCATCCAGCAGTCTCTTGGGGGGATGCTCATCCTGCATGTGTGCTAGTGTATGCGGCCTGCCCAGTGCCCTTGAGACCTCTGAAGTAAGGTGAGGATAGTCAGCAAATTTCCCCTGAGAAGTACTTCAGTGTTGGAGATTTTGTACTGCTATTTGATGTTCAACTATTTCCTCAGACAGGTTAAGTGGAAGTAGTTAAGCTTTCTTCCATGCCATGCATCCAGGTTTCACATGATTATAGCAGAGTTGAAATAACTACAGCACAGTACTGTATACTTGAATTTTTGTCCCAACTAGAATACCTCGATGCTCCCATACATTCTGGCGTAGTCTGCCAAAGGCAGCACTATCTTTCACAATCCTACTAGTGACTTTATCAGAATGTCCTGATCTAGATAGAGTACTTCCAAGGAAGGAAAATGTTTCAATGGAATTGGGTTTCATGCCATGTACCAGTGTTATAGGCTCAATATACTGTACTCTTTCATGCACTGGATGTATTTATTCAGTTTTCTTCATGTTGACAGTTAAAAAAAGTTATCACAGTCTTTTGAGAAGCAATGCATACTGTGCTGCATGTCAAGCATGGAGTTTGTGTTCAGGGTACAGTCATCAGCAAATAAAAGCTCACGAATGGTGACGGATTTAGTTTTCGTGACTGCATTTATTCACTGTAGGTTGAAGAGCTTTTCGTTTGTCCTTTATTTGATGCCAACTCCTGGGTCTGCATCCTTAAAGGCATTAGATAACATGGCAGAAAACATTCAACTGAAGAGAACTTGAGTGAAAACAAAGGGCTTTTTTTGACACCGTCGCTTACAGGAAAGTCTAGTGATGCCTCTCCACTGACAAGCACATAAGCCATCATGCCATCATGAGACATTTGATAATTGATATAACTTGGCCATGAAGTCCCTCCCTACTGACAGTGTCAAAGGGTTTGGTAAAATTGATGGACTGTATACAGATCCTGATGTTGTTCCTGGTAATTTCTTGCAGCTGTCTGACAACAAACACCCTGTTGGTTATGCCACATCCAGCATAAAAAACACACTGGTTTTCAGGCTGGAGACCTTTAAGATGGGAAATGAGAAGGTTAAGAAGCAGCCTGGTGAGAATCTTTCCCGTTGTGCTCAAGTGGGAGATACCTCTGTGGTTATCGCAGCACTGCCTATCCCCTTTCCTTTTGTATAGTTGAACAATAGACACATCCTTAAACGCTTGTGGTAGGATACCCATTTCCCAGCAAGACAAAAGCAATATATGTAGTTTTGCAGATGGCATGGGCTCTCCAACTTTATACATTTCAGCTGGGATCGCATCTGACCCAGGGGCTTTGCCACAAAAAAATTGATTGGTGGCCTTGTCAATCTCAGCAAGTGATGGAGTAAGCTCAAGGTTGTTATTGATCATAACCTGTGGGAGGCGAGCACCCCTCATCATTGATGTTTCATTGGTCATGGAGGGAACCAAGTATGGGAAGAGAAATACATTGAAGTGCTCAGCCCATTTGCCCGAGATCTTGGTTCACTCTATGATGAGTGTTGAACCATTTACACTGATCAGAGACGATGTTCCTGTGAATCGGGGTTCATACAGAGCTTTCAGGGCTTCATAAAATCATTTTGAGATATGCATGACTCACACTGATTATACATTGTGTAGCTTAGCCTGGACAGATTGGTGGATGCCTGCAAAAGATGCTTTTTGGAACGTGACCTGGGGTCTTGTTGACATGCAAGATGTAGCATATTCTTTTTTTGCTGTGATGGCACGAATTTCTTCATCATTCTCATTTATTTGTTTTTCCTGGGTGACTGGCCAAGGAGTATCCATAGGCATGTAGAATACAAAGTTTCTTTGAAGGACTTCCAGCCAGGCATCTTCAACGTTACCTTGTCCAAAATGCAGGTTTGCCAGTTCATGTAGATTTCATTCATGAGGTGTGTGATGCAGTAATTGGAGTGCAACATTTTGATGTTAAGGCACTACATGGCCTTATTCCCTTGGAGATATTGAACAGCCCATATGCCAAGCTGGAGCCTGCTGATGACAAGAATATGGTCTGTCCAGTCTGTCCAGCATTCAAATCCACAGAAAGCTTTTGTTATCAAGACATCATACCGCTCTTGCTTTCTGGGAATGGTATAATGATGTCAATGTTGCAATCACGGATTCATCCAATTTGTCTTGTTATGGTTGGCTTGTCTCAATACTGTATTGATGATAATTTATGGGAGACATATGTATGGAGAAGTAACAATCCATTGCTGTTGCCTATGCCTCTGTTGCCAGTAGTACCATTCCAGAGATTGTATTCTGCACAATCTCTGGCATTAAAATCTCCAAGAAGGAAAAGCTTGTCCTTCCTGGGACCTTTGAGAGGAGGGTATCTAATTTCTGATAAAGCTGGCCTTTGACCTCAGCTGGGTTTGTCATTGTGGGGACATATGCACTCATTAGTGTCACTTGTTTCTTGCCCATGAATATTTGCATAGATATAAGGCAGCCATTGATTCCTTTTAGCAGGCTTGATATATTGTGCATCAGTTTGGTTCTGATTGCAAAACCCACTTCAGCTTCTTTATGGTCATTCACACTGCGACCACTCCAAAAAACAGAAGGTGTAGCCACTGTTGTCTTCTTAGAGATGTCCCTCCTTTGGTAAATAAGTTTCAGCCAATTCTGCAAGGTCAACAGTGTAACATTCTAACTCGTGAGCAATCAGAGCCGTGCACCATTCTGGCTAATTAGCAGTTGGGTTGTTGAGAAGAGTTTTGCACATTCAGGTTCTAAGAGTAAGCGAGGCCACCCTTTTCTCTCTATGAGTATTTTGACCACTAGCCTTGGTAAACTCGCCCAGGTATAATGAATTGGGCAATGCTAAGGCACCTTTTTTCACCCCTTCCTCATGCAATGGAGATGAGCAGTGCATTCCCAAAAAGTCTGGTCAGTTACTTAAGGTGTTGCCAGAATCCACTGCTGCTTCAGTCAGTGAGAGATGACCAGTGTCCTGAGCCGCTTGTGTGTAGGTCTGTAACTGCAGCTTCCAGTGTGTTCACTCCTGCTACATCTTCAGTCACCCATCGCTACAGGACCTTCCAATTTAGGTTTTAAATTGCATGAAATGATGTCATGACTTGCACATGACTTAGTTTAACGTGGGGGGTGACTTGCACAGCATCATTCACTGTCTCTCATCCAGATTCACCTGAATCCAGTGGCAGGACTTAGTCAAGATGGCTATTGATGGGCCATTTGCAGGAGTTGCCAGACTTTTTAATATGCAAGAAACTTCCTAAGGGGCTCCACTCTGAATTTTCTGCCTGGGTCGTCTCCCATAGCCTTTTGCTACCCCTAGCTATCCATAAGGCAGTGGAGCTCATTGATGAGCATCTCGTAACCCTGAGAAAAGGCCCTTTCCACGTACAGTACTGTCAGCCAGAACAAGCTGAATCCAGGTCTCATGTCAGGTATGGACAGCACCCCTTGAAGTAGCACTAAAAGCACTACTTGATACCATAAAAAATATGAAAAATACCATTAAAAAATTAACTTCCAAAAATACTGATGAAATATATAAACACTTTGATAAACATCAATGCTGTGTTTAGCAGAAAAGTAATGAAAAGTCACACTTTCAGTGTTATCTTAATATGAAAAAGGTAATGTTTAGTAAAACGTATCATTTTTAGAAATATATTGAGTAACTGCTGGTATTGCTTTAAAGCTTGTTTAAACCAAATACAAAAAGGGAGCATATGGGTGTAAAAATACATAACTACCAAATTACTACAGCGAGAAATAAGTTTTCACTTTGATTATCCACATCAGTGGTCATCAGTCTTGTCCACAGTGGGCCAGTATTGCTGAAGGCATATACTCCAACCAGGCAGGAGTCATACTTGTTTCCACTTGGTTAATCAGTACATCTTATGGTTCAATCAACTATCAACTGTGTCTCTTATTTGGCTGGAATGAAAGCCTGCAGCCACACTGGCCCTTTACAGATTAGATTGAAGCCCCTTTATCTACATCCTCCACATCAGTCTCTGTCTAATCACCTGAGATAAAACTCACTCTTTTTAAACACACTAATCAGCATACCATCACTCAACTGAACTCTGTTCGCACTCATAAGTGGGGTAATATTCTCTAATTTACAGTTATGTTGGCTAAAGTTCTTCTGTATTCATGTTGTTGCACAAGGTCAAACATAGTGAGACTTTGTTTCCTCTAAAGGTTAAGAAAGTGATAAATCGTCCTGCTATTGAGGTCATACAAGCCAGTGTCCTTGTGTAAATGGAGAGGGTTGCGTCAGACATGGCATCCAGTGTAAAACCTTTGCCAAATCAAACATGCAACTTCAATAATCTGCTGTGGCAACCCCTAACAGGAACGGACGACAAAAGAGGAAGAAAAAGAGAAGGAAGAAGATGATGACTGAAAAAGAGATGGATATGATTAAAAAAGTGCATTTCAGACATTTTGGGAGTTACGCTTACTGAAAACTTCAAAAACTTTAAAAACATTAATTCTGTGTTGGCCTCTCTTTGATCTCCAAACAGCCATAAATCTTCATGCCATAGCTTCCACAATATGTTAGAAAAATTCTTTTGAAATTCTCGTCCACGTTGACATAGTTTCATCACACAATTCATAGGTTGCATCATGAAGGTGCACTTTCATGCTACGACTTCATGTTGTACCCCATCTCAAAGGTGCTCTATTGGATTCAGGTACAGTAACTGCTAAGTCCTCTGAAAAACACAAAACTCAATCATGTAATCCAAGTTGAGAAAAGTTTTGCTTTATGACACAGTGTATTGTCATGCTGACAGCAAATAAATTTTCGTCCTCTTTTGACGAAAACAATCTCTTTTTACGAAAAGCGCCAAACGTGCCATTCAAAAATTCAAACAATGCGCGAGTTGTTCTCTCATTAGCTGTCTCCCAACATCCCACCTCACTTGCCTCCCATTGGCCAGGAGGGAGCTGAACTGTACCCATACCTCCTGTACCCATACTTCCTGTTTGTCACACACGTGAAGGATAGTTGAACAGGAATGTTGGCTTGTGAGGTTTCTTGAGATTGATTATTGCAGCGTTATATTTCGTTATCCATCATGGACCCAGAAAATACAGAAAAGTGGAAATAGTGATGGAGGCGATTATTTCGGAACGATATTGAAGCAGAAGGGGGCATGAAAACAGAGTGCTCCGTGGGACAAGACCTCCGATCTTGCAAGGAAGCAAGTTACTATTGAATCAGGACCTCTGATCTTTCAAACAGGTACTGTAATTCTACTTTAAATACAACATCCCGTCTCAAATGCTCCGTTAGCTGCGCGCTGCGTGTGGGCGAAGCCCGCATTCGGCAAAACATAGTAGAGAGAGAGAGAGAGAGAGAGAAACAGACAGCCAGAGAGAGAGACAGAGATAGAGAGAGACAGTGTTGTGTGTGTGTGTGTGTGTGTGTGTGTGTGTGTGTGTGTGTGTGTGTGTGTGTGTGTGTGTGTGTGTGTATGTGCGTTAATAAAAAAATGTTTAATAGTGGTTTTATTAATAAAAACGTTAATAAAATGATTTAATATGTTAATAAGATGAATGAAGGGAAAAGTATACAAGACGGTGTTGAGGCCAGCGATGTTGTATGGTTCAGAAACAGTGGCTCTGGGGAAAAGACAGGAGGCAGAGCTGGAGGTAGCAGAGATGAAAATGTTGAGGTTCTCTTTGGAAGTAACGAGGATGGATAGGATCAGAAATGAGTACATCAGTAGCACATGTTAGATGTTTTGGAGACAAAGTCAGAGAGGCTAGATTGAGATGGTTTGGACATGTACAGAGGAGGGATAGTGAGTATATTGGTAGTAGGATGCTGAGGTTGGAACTACCAGGCAGAAGGCCCAGAGGAAGACCAAAGAGAAGATTTATGGATGTGGTGAAGGCGGACATGAAGGTAGTTGGTGTAAGAGTAGAAGATGCAGAGGATAGGGTGAGATGGAGGCAGATCATTTGCTGTGGCGACCCCTGAAGGGAACAGCCGAAAGGAAAAGAAGAAGATGTTAATAAAATGTTCAAATGGTTTAATAAATAATTTTCTTTTACTTTTAACACATATTTCATACAAAATTGGTGTACTTTTATCATTTTTAAAGGGTTTATGGGGTAGTCTTGGGAGCCTTGGAATGAATCACGCGTTTTACATGTAAAATGTGCCTCTACTTACAAAAACTCCAGGTTCCGAAAAAGGCTCTGGAACGGATTAATTTCGTAAGTAGAGGGCCGACTGTGCTCAGTAATAATACTTAAATAGAAGGTGTCATTTGAGTATATTTAATTGTATTAACAGTCATAAAGTGTACAGTACCAAGAAAACATTCTAGTTCCTCCACCAGCCTTGACACAAGGCATATTTGGTCGATGAATTCATGCTGGGGGTGCCAAATTCTGACCCAACCATCTGTGTTCCTCAGCAGAAATAGAAATTCATTAATGCAGGTTATATTTATCCAATTTTTATGAGCCAGTGACTGTCGCAGAATCAACTTTTTTCAGAATCAGTTTTTGACTGGCAGAATTGGAACCCAACATATCTTCTTCTTGTGTAGCTTATACACTACCGTACACGGTTCAACGTGCTGTGTATTTTAAAATGAATTTCTGCTCATCACATTTTGTTCAGAGTGGTTATCTGAGTTATTTTTAGTATTTCTGTCTGTAAATTCTCTTCTCTTCTCTCTTATCACCAAGGTCTTTTAACTAAAAAAACCCAACTGCTCACTGGAATTATTTATTGAGCCATTTCAACTAAACTCTACAGATTATAGTATGCAAAAATCCCTGGAGATTAGCAGTCTTAAAAATACTCAAACCAGCCTGTCATGTCATGCATCATACTTTTTAACATGTAATTTATATATTATGTATATTATATGTATATTATGTATATTATGAATGTGTGTGAAAAGATGAAGCGTATATTTTTGTTGTTCCTATATCAGCCCTTCTTCTGTTATAAATGGAGTGAATCTATTAACAGAAACCATCTTCATATCAACAATACTGTAACACATTTCTTTTGTTAAGAAAAATCCATATTTTTTGTTACTGTCTGTCTGTCTGTCTTTCGGCTTTTTCCCTTTTACTCAGGAGTCGCCACAGCGAATCATCTGATTCGCACGTTTGATTTGGCAGAGGTTTTTACGTCGGATGCCCTTCCTGTCACAACCCTTTTTAACAAGGGACAGAAACACGCTGACGGCTTTGCAGCTACTCTTTACGAAAGTCAGCAATGGTTCTTTTACATGCCTCTCGCCATAGACAGTGAGAGACATGGCCCGCCTTTGATAACCCAGTTAGCTGCACTGGAGGGGGACAGTGACAACCTTGTGGAGAGTGGGACTCGAACCCCCAACCTTTGGATCAGTGATCCAGCACACTATACCACTAGACCACCACTGCCCCCATATTTTTTGTTACTATGCCTGTGTTATGTGGTTTTCTCCCCGCATATCCCTGTGTATGAACTGTTAGTAATACTATATAACATAATGTAAGAGTAAATGTTAGATGAGAAAATAAACATGAACCTAAAATATAGATTTATGCATTAAAAACTGAGGCCTCCTTATAAAGATTTTGTGATTTAGGATTTTTTTCTCAAAATTAATTATTTCACTTTCCATTTTTATTTAAGCGACAGCTGGGAATTGTGTGAAATCCATGCAAATAAATGCCATTAAATAAAAACTAAAATTTAGGTGAAATCAATCTAAAGCCTCTGACTGATCAAATAAAGAATTTATCACGATATGGTTGTAAAGAAATGTAATACTGTATTTCAAAATTCTTTCTCTTTTATTATGGTCACAGGGATGTTGGAGCATATATCTTCTTCTTCTTCTTCTTTTCGGCTGTTCCCTTCAGGGGTCGCCACAGCAAATGATCTGCCTCCATCTCTCCCTATCCTCTGCATCTTCTACTCTTACTCCAACGACCTTCATGTCCGCCTTCACCGCATCCATAAATCTTCTCTTTGGTCTTCCTCTGGGCCTTTTGCCTGGTAGTTCCAACCTCAGCATCCTACGACCAATATACTCACTATCCCTCCTCTGTACATGTCCAAACCATCTCAATCTAGCCTCTCTGACTTTGTCTCCAAAACATCTAACATGTGCTGTCCCTCTGATGTACTCATTTCTGATCCTATCCATCCTTGTTACTCCCAAAGAGAACCTCAACATTTTCATCTCTGCTACCTCCAACTCTGCCTCCTGTCTTTTCCCCAGGGCCACTGTCTCTAAACCATACAACATCGCTGGCCTCATCACCGTCTTGTACACTTTTCCCTTCATTCTTGCCGATACTCTCCTATCACAGATCACACCGGACACTTTTCTCCATCCATTCCAACCTGCCTGCACGCGCTTCTTCACCTCTTTTCCACACTCTCCATTGCTCTGGATTGTTGAGCCTAAGTACTTAAAATCCTCCACCTTCTTTATCTCTGCCCCCTTTAACCTCAAAGTTCCTCTTGGGTCCTTGTCGTTCACACACATGTATTCTGTCTTACTAAGACTAACCTTCAATCCCCTCCTTTCCAGGGCATACCTCCACCTCTCTAGATTTTCCTCCACTTGGTCTCTGCTCTCGACCACCAGGCGCTCGCCTTCGAGCCCCTCCCCTGGGCCTGGCTCCAGGAGGGAACCCCGGTGACCCGCGTCCGGTGGTCGAGCTCCGGGGTTGGACGAGATCCGCCCGGAATACCTCAGGACTCTGGATGTTGTAGGACTGTCTTGGTTGACACGTCTCTGCAACATCGCGTGGTCATCGGGGGCTGTACCTCTGGATTGGCAAACTGGGGTGGTGGTCCCAATTTTTAAGAAGGGGGACCGGAGGGTGTGTTCCAATTATCGGGGAATTACACTCCTCAGTCTACCTGGTAAAGTCTATGCAGGGGTACTAGAGAGGAGGATCCGACCGATAGTCGAACCTCGGATTCAGGAGGAACAATGTGGTTTTCGTCCTGGCCGCAGCACTCTTGACCAACTCTATACGCTCCACAGGATTCTGGAGGGGCATGGGAGTTTGCCCAATCTGTCCACATGTGCTTTGTGGATTTGGAGAAGGCTTTCGACCGTGTCCTCGAAAGATCTTGTGGGGCGTGCTCCGAGAGTACGGGCGTTCGGATCCGTTGCTACGAGCTATTCGGTCGCTGTATCACCGAGCCAGAGTTTGGTCCGTATTGGTAACAGCAGCTCGGATTCGTTTCGGTGGGAGTTGGAGTCCACCAAGGCTGTCCTTTGTCACCGATTCTGTTCATAATTTTTATGGACAGAATTTCTAGGCGCAGTCGAGGCGATGAGGGTTCTGGTTCGGTGGCCATCGGATATCATCTCTGCTTTTTGCGGATGATGTTGTCCTTTTGGCTTCATCAAGTCGGGCCCTCCAGCTCTCATTGGAGCGATTCGCAGCTGAGTGCGAAGCAGCCGGGATGAAGATCAGTACCTCCAAGGCCGAGGCCATGGTTCTCAGTCGGACAATGGTGGAATGCACCCTCTGGGCCGGGGCTGAGGTCCTGCCCCAAGTGGAGGAGTTTAAGTATCTTGGGGTCTTGTTTACGAGTGAGGGAAGGATGGAGCGAGAGATCGACAGACGGATCGCTGCAGCCTCTGCTGTTAAGCGGTGCCTGTACCGGTCCGTCGTGGTGAAAAAGGAGCTGAGCCGCAAGGCGAAGCTCTCAATTTACCAGTCGATCTACGTTCCAACCCTCACCTATGGTCACGAGCTTTGGGTAATGACCGAAAGAACAAGATCACGGATACAAGCGACTGAAATGAGCTTTCTTCGCCGGGTGGCGGGGTTCTCCCTTAGAGATAGGGTGAGAAGCTCCGCCATCCGGGGAGAGCTCGGAGTAGATCCGCTGCTCCTCCGCATTGAGAGTGGCCAGTTGAGGTGGCTCGGGCATCTGGTTAGAATGCCCCCCGGATGCCTCCCTGGTGTGGTGTTTCGGGCATGTCCAACCGGGAAGAGACCCCGGGGTCGACCTAGAACACGCTGGAGGGACTAAGTCTCTCGGCTTGTCTGGGACCGCCTCGGTGTCCCCCCGGGAGAGTTGGAGGAAGTGGCTCGGGAGAGGGATGTCTGGACCTCTTTGCTAAGGTTGCTGCCCCCGCGACCCGACCCCGGACTAAGCGGAAGAAGATGAGATGAGATGAGATGAGATGAGGTCTCTGCTCTCACTACAGATCACGATGTCATCTGCAAACATCATAGTCCATGGAGATTCTTGTCTAACCTCATCTGTTAGCCTGTCCATCACCATAGCAAACAAGAAGGGGCTGAGAGCTGACCCTTGATGCAGTCCCACCTCCACCTTGAACTCTTCTGTCACACCGACAGCACACCTCACCACTGTCTTACATCTATCATACATGTCCTGCACCACTCTAACATGCTTCTCTCTCACTCCAGACTTCCTCATACAATACCACAGTTCTTCTCTCGGCACCCTGTCATATGCTTTCTCCAGATCCACAAAGGCACAATGCAGCTCCTTCTGACCTTCTCTGTACTTCTCTATTAACATCCTCAAAGCAAACACTGCATCTGTGGTGCTCTTTCTTGGCATGAAACCAAACTGTTGTTCACAAATGCTGACCTCTGCCCTTAGTCTTGCTTCCACTATTCTTTCCCATAGCTTCATTGTATGGCTCATCAACTTTATCCCTCTGTAGTTGCCACAACTCTGTACATCGCCCTTGTTCTTAAAAATGGGCACAAGCACACTTCTCCTCCATTCCTCTGGCATCTGCTCACTTTCTAAGACCTTGTTGAATATTCTTGTCAGAAAATCTACTGCTACCTCCCCTAGACACTTCCATACCTCAACTGGTATGTCATCAGGGCCAACTGCCTTTCCACTCTTCATCCTCTTCAATGCCCTCCTCACTTCTCCCTTACTAATCTTTGCTACTTCCTGCTCCTCAACGGTCAACCCTTCTACTCTTTTTTCTCTCTCATTTTCCTCATTCATCAGCTCTTCAAAGTACTCTTTCCATCTTCTCAGCACACTTCTGTCATCAGTCGATACATTTCCCTCTCTGTCCTTTATCACTCTAACTTGCTGCACGTCTTTCCCATCTCTATTTCTCTGCTGTGCTAACCTGTATAGATCATTTTCTCCCTCCTTACTGTTCAACCTATCATACAAGTCATTGGAGCATATATATATATATATATATATATATATATATATATATATATATATATATATATATATATATATATATATATATATATATATATATATATATTCTATGTTTATATTATTTTTAATTTCAAGGGGCAGTGGTAGTCTGGCAGTATAGGGCGCTGGATCGCTGATCCTGAAGTTGGGGGATCAAGTCCCATTTTCCACAAGGTTGTCACCGTCCCCCCAGTGCAGCTAACTGGGTTATCAAAGGCCGGCCATGTCTCTCACTGTCTATAGTGAGAGATTCATGTAAAAGAACTATTTCTGACTTGCGTCAAGAGTAGCTCCAAAGCAGTCAGCATGTTTCTGTCCCTTGCTAAAGGGTTGTGTCCGGAAGGGCATCCGACGTAAAAACCTATGCCAAATCAAACGTGCGAATCATTCACTGTGGCGACCCCTGAGAAAGGGAAAAAGCCAAAAGGAAATCTCAATCTCATTTTATTTTAAATTTCAATTCAATCATAGCGGAGATCCTGAGCAAAGCGTCATAGGCATGGAACATGACTTCGATGGTTGTTTCATGTCCATGCCTCAGTGTATGCTGATGATAGAGATGAGAAAGACAGACTGCAATAAAAAAGGAAAAAAAAAGGGGGGGGGGGGGGAGAGAAGAAGATTTATCCATAACAAAACCGAAACCAAACAAACGGGCTCATACATCACCACAAAAAAAGCGCAGAAACCAGCAAGTGAAAACTCAATGTTAACCTTTTCTGCTTTCCCAGTCAGTAGATAGAGTAATAGATAAAGACAGTAGTTGGAAAACACAAGACATATTTATTTATGTTTTTCATTCAGCTATAAAGCTGTAACAACAACTTCAAACATCTGTCAGTACAGCTATCTATTGAGAACTCTGCTTTAAGGCAGTAACTAAATCTTGAGACAACAATAACCTTTAAACAATAAACTGCTCTCCTGCACCCCTGACCGGCAGTGTGTAAGAGGTTGAGGGAATGGAGGAGTACAAAAAACTCTAATGGAGTAATCTAATTTCATTTTTCATTTTCTGTAACCAATTAATCCTAATTAGTGTAGCGGGGAAGCTGGCATCCATTCCAGCCAACTCCGGGCGAGGGCAGAGTACACCCTGGACAGCTCGCCAGGCTATCGCAGGGCGGAAAAACGCTGACGGCTTTGCATCTACTCTTGTCGAAAATCAGCAATGGTTCTTTTACATGAACCTCACACCAGAGACAGTGAGAGACATGGCCCGCCTTTGATAACCCAGTTCGCTGCACTGGGGGGTGACAACCTTGTGGAGAGTGGGACTCGAACCCCCAACCTTAGGATCAGTGATCCAGCGCCCTATACCACTAGACCACCAATGACATAATGGAGTAATTCTAACACTCAAACAGGAGTACGAGCAGAATGGGTTTGTAGCTGATGAATCTGGAAGTGACAGTTGCAGGAATGACACCTCTCTCTCAAAGTAAATATGAAATGTGAGGTTTCTCTGCTGAAAGACTGTTGTATTATCTGTCAATAAGACAGACTTGAACAGGAAACAGTTCAACAGTTCGGCATAGGAATAAGCTTATGCGTACACGTGTGCGCAAAAGGGCATCACATAATAGACTGCTGAGGCATTGCTCTGCTGACAGAAACAATGTTAATCAGGCGAAACTGGTTGACATATTGTATTTACTGCCTGCTTGGCTCTGGTTTATGGATCCTAACAATGTCTGTCAACAAGGAGAATCCTTTCATGGTCTCCTGGGTATGTTACTGACTCATTTGGGCAGACTTAGTTTTGCTAGCTTGATCTCTTGCCAATGCTGATCATGATGCCTCTCATTCAGGCAGCCTTTACTGATCTGGGAATGCAGTAACTAAAATTTCCTTTGAGTGTTCTTAATTGCTTTCTTGAAATCTGCATTAAGAAATTAAATATTTATGGTTGCCATGTACAAACAAGGGCTCAATTATGAGAACCAGAGGATTTACTGTGCTGTGTCTAGCACAGGTGGAAAACACTGCATTTTGTTCGTCATTGTATCCCCCCTTCCCACATATTAACAGGAAATGTAAATTAGGGAACACATTTGAATTTAATAATAATATTGCCCATTTTGTTCATATCATACCGAGTCACTTACAAGAAAAATTAGAGAGAGTGAAATATTTCTCATCGTGAGATTCAGGATACAGAGTCCTTTTGTTTGGCATAATTTGAAGGCATGAATACTCACCTATCAAGGTTTCATTATAGGACGGTTCAGATAAAATTATATATTATAGTACATATAAGGTGATTGTATCAGCCAGGAATATCACGCACCATCACTCTTGTTGAAATGTAAGGGTAAGAACATAATGATTACACGTTAGGACTGTATCTCGAGTTGTGGAAAAAAAGTAAATTGATAAACATTTTGCTCATTTCCTCTTCTATATTGAATCATTTCTGCAGGACAGGAGAGTTAGAACAGGTGTTTTAGTCATTGTTTCACTTGACAGCATGCATCCATTTCTGCATGGTTCAGTGTCTTGCGATAATTCTAGCAGAGAGTGTGGACAAAGTAGAATGTGAGCCATCGAATTCCACTGAAACTGAGCTCCGAACAAAAGATCATGCAATATTTATAGCAATTTTGTGTTTTTCACCAAAAAGCATGCCATAGAGGTGTGCTTGAACAAAATGCCTGAGTGCCCTCCACTTAGCAGTCATCTTTGGCTCACTAACAGTCCTTCCCTTGACACCCATTTTGTTCTCAGATAAAGGGCACAGAGCCATTAGAGGAAAGGCTAGTGGCCAAGACCAGAGTCAAAAAGAGCACCTTCAACAGGCAGGGTTTTTGTTTAAAAGTCTATTGATATGGAAATGTTGTGAATCAGGCCAGCATAAATAAATGAAAAATAAATAAATAAATAAATAAATGTTGTGCACTCAATGGGTCACATATGCTAAGAGTAACTGCAAACTTTAAAGTGAATTTAAGAACTTTTCAGAGATTGTGTACTAATATTTCTGGCCATTAGCCTCAATGTGAAAACACTGGGTTAATAGCTTTTGAAAAAAAAGCTGCTATGCAGTAGAATAATAATGCTCAACAGTGCATAAATCTCCAATCAAATATTTATAAACTCTGTCCAACTCTGCCTCTTGTGTATTGCCCCTCAGAAATTGAATATGAATAGATATAGCCATTTGTCCACATTTATGAAGCAAGACCATAGCCTCTGGCATTTTTCAAGACCAGGTGTGTTGTCTGCACAATTACTGAGATGCATAAACTTTAAAAGCTTCACTGCAGGTCACCATTATAAAATATCTACTCGGCTGACTTAATAGAATTCTGTTTTATTGGCCTCACCAGATACCAGGCCTTGCAGTTCTACTCGACTGTAAATAAGCATTATTGACAAGGCAGATGCAAATATTTAATTTTTCAGTTCTATGAAAGCAGGTGGCACAAAAAACAACATAGTTTACAACATGCGCACAACACATCTTCGATTACTATATTTCGGGAACGGGAGACAGGGGACTAACTGTGCATAGCCAAAAAAAAAAAAAAAAACAACAACCTTGAAATAAATTAATTTTTATTGAAGAACCTGCTCTCATACTGAAACACTGAAAATTGTAGAAAAATGTAACCTTCAACTCAAGTGAATTTTAAGAGGAAAAAAATATCCCTGACTATGAAATAATTATTTTTCATAAAACGACCTGTTCCATAATTACTGGCAACACTAACAATTCCTAGAAAATAAATGGACTTTAAATATTTCTGTCAAATCTATAGTGGTTTATAAAGTTGATCAGATTATCTAGGAACATTTAATTAGTAATTTATCACTTCCTGTTTCCCTGGGGAATAAATATGACATGAAACAGAGGCCGTTTCTCTTATCCACTCTTCAACATGGGAAAGACAAAGGAACACACCATTCAAGTAAGGCAGATGCGTGTCGACCGTCACAAGTCGGGCGATGTCTACATGAAAATCGCCCCTCGGCTGCACCTGCTCATTTCTACTGTCAGAAGAATCATGAAGAAGTTTAAAACAACCGGAACATTGGTTCACAAGCCTGGATGAGGAGACAAGGTTTTTTGCCACTACGCACAGTGAGGAGGATGGTACAAGAATCGCAATAATTCGAAGCATCTTGGTGTCACAAAGTCTCCAAAACAACCACCAGGTTCCATATACATACCAACAAGATGTTTGGGTGCCATGCTCAGAAAGAAACCCTTTTCTTACTCAGCATTATAAAGGAAAAAATCCCGAGTTTGCTCAGTAATACTCAGACTTCAACTGGGACCGTGTGCTTTGGTCAGATGAGACCAAGATAGAGCTTTATAACAGTAAACACTCTAAGTGGGTCTGGCGGAACACAAAAGATGAGTATGCAGAAAAGCACCTCATGCCCACTGTGAAGTATGGGGGAGGATCGGTGATGCTGTGGGCCTGTTTCTCTTCCGGACACCCTGGGAGCTTTGTTATGGTGCATGGCATCATGAACACTTTGAAATACCACAACATTTTAAATCAAAATCTGGTGGCTCTGCCCGAAAGCTGAAGATGGGTCCTCATTGGAACTTTATGATAATGATCTTAAACGTGTGGCCAAATCTAACACAGAAGTAGTTCACAGAATCAAGCTGTACATCTGTGCACACCTTCAGAGGTCTTATAGAGTCCGTGCTCTGACAGGTTCGGACTGTTAACAGCACAGTTATGATGTACACAATATGAGGCAGGCAGTTTTAATCTTATAGCTGATCAGTGTATTGCAGATGAATCCAAACCATTTCTGTCAGTCAGTACATTTCTACTGAGCAGCAAAACAATTCAAATGGACTTTTCTTCTCTCTGTCACTGCATTCTTGCTTCAAATCGACAAAACGTCTGATACCGCGTTCTAATGAGGCATATTCACCACTCTGCATAGATACTTTGAAACACAGTCGGAGCCTTTTTAATTCATAATAAGGATTTGCTTGTGATCTCACTCCATTTATTTTTGTTCAAGTAGAAGTTTTCTTTTTTAATATCACTCAGTAGGATTTTTAGCTGTATACACCCGCTAGATTCTGATTTCTCCTCAATGACCCAAGCTGACCTAATGGATAAATTTCAAGGTATAAGCAATCTGACTGGAGAGAGGATACTGTATATTTACAAGTTGGTCTATTATAGATTTACTGGGCATTACTGGACATTAACTTGCTGAAAATAAATGAATCATATGACAATTTTTTTTTTTTTTTTACATTATAACATGTTGAATAATTGGTGAACTGTGTAATACTATATCTCAGGCTTCCTTATATAATTTAAAAAGACCACATAGTACTGGAATGCACATATTTCTGCCATCGTTGTAGACTACCTGCTCAATCTAGATATCAAATTCTCTGACATTTACCTTCAGTTTGAATACTTAGGAAGGAAAATTATTTTAGGTAGACCTTTAATATTTATACATCAAATGGCACTGACCTGACCTATCCAGTTTTTACACTGCTGATATTTTCGCATTAATTTGGCTTCGCTTTTTGCACTAAATGAAGCCAAATTAATTTATTTACACAAACACTATTCTACAAACACTATAGCTGATATTGAGCCTTTGCAGGCTTCCACTGCACACTTTCCCCACAGTCGTTTAGGAAGACATTCTATTCTGCAAGCCCCAGATGGCCCATCTAACTGTTGTATTACGACCTTTGCATCATGGGATTATACCTTTTTTGCACGTGAACCATACCATTGATCCCACTCATTTAGAATGTATCATAAGCAATAAAAATAGTTAGGCTTAGCAAGGGCGTAGGCTGGGTGGGGTGGGGGGGGGGGCGTAAATTATGTGTACTGTATTCACAATCTTATAAATAAACTTAATGACTATTATTGAAGAGAAAATCGGAGATAAGTTCCGCAAGACTAGAGTCAGGAACTAAACTGGAAGTTAACTTGTAACGGGCACTGCGCATGTGCAAGCCCGAGCTGACCAATCAGCAAACATCAGTAAGCAATAATAGCTGAACACTGTCAATCAAACAAACTGCAAGTGTGAGAATAAAGCACAGTTTGTTAGTACCGCCTCCAGTTCCTGCACATGTGTTAGAACACAAACATTGACGCGCAGAGAATGAATGGCTAAAATAATCATAAGCCATCCAGCCTGTATCTGCAGCCTAATGGTCAGTTCTTTAATAAAATTAATAGTATGTCTTTGTGCTGTAAATATGTATTAATATTTGTTTGTGCCTTTGAATAGATAAATAACTTTAGCTCAATTTGTAAATTTATTTAGCACAAGTACTTGCAGATGTAGCTTGAAATACATGTGAGAATGTTTTTGGTTGAACTATAATATTTGATTGCAGTTCACCCCTGTATAGACAGCCATTTTTTTAGGTTACAATTCTACCCACGGGTGTACCTGGTTCCCCCAAAGTGCTTCGTAAAATAACTTATTAAATTGCTAAAATTATTTGAAAGATCATGTGAAAATATTTATAAAGTGCAAATGTTCTAAAATAGATTTAATTATTTTTGCAATTGAACTGTAAATACAGCTTTGTTAAATTGTGTTTGTATATTAGTGTTGTATAATTGTATAACATCATTTATAAGACCTCTATGCCAATTTTAATTATGACCTAAATTATGTATATAATTAAAACAGTCTGGTGTTCAATTTGTTCTTGTGTTTCTCTACACTCCTTTAAGGCTTAGGCCAATAGCCCCTGGGACTCGAGTTCCGGTCAACCAAGATGTGCATCCCCCCACCGTCAGACCAGCCTACACCCTTGGGCTTAGCAGCTCAGTGGTTAGCACCGTCACGTCACAGCGAGAAGGCTCTGGGTTCAAATCTTGTGGCAAACAAGTGTCTTTCTGAGTGGTGTATGCATGTTTCATCCATGCTTACATGGGTTTCTTCTGGGTGCTCTTGTTTCTTCATACACATTAGAACCATGCTCATTAGGTCAATTGACTATTCTAAATTGTCCACAAGTGTGAATGTGAGTGTGCATAATTGTTTGTATCAATGTTAGCCTTGCTGTAGACTGCTGACCTGTTTAGGGTGCTCCCCACCTCTCACTGAAATTCAACTGGGATTGACTCCAGCCTCCATTATGACTCCAATCAACAGGTACTGTGGTTAGGTTATGGTTATGGTTGCATAAACTAATGTATAGATGGATAGAAAAAGTTTATATCTCATATCACAACCAACCCACTGAACAAACTCTTTTTCATTAAAGAAAGAATAGCTTAAAAACAATAAGAATAAAATTGAGTAGGTGGAAATATACTTGAATATAAGTAACTATGAGCTGTGATCAAAGCTATGATTCAAGGAATAATATAGCACAGCTGGATCCAGGACATTCATTACTGAATGGCAAGCTGCTAATAAAACTATAATAGAAAGAATAACAGATTATATTTATCTCTTATCATTAGGCTGACTCATCTCAGATTTGCCCTATTTGAAACCATCTGGAATCTACAATATGCAAAGAAAGTGGTGAGTGCAATAAAAATAATACAACACTAAAGCAAAAATGACCCTCCCTGCTCACTGCAGCTCTGAAAACACAAACCAGCATCTGATGTTCGAGTAAATGTTCTATCAGTTTTCAGATATTTTGGGTACTTGGAATGGTAACAGGCACAGATGCACAAAAAATTATATCCAACAAACCTACATTTACACTACACAGTGCTGAAAACCCGAGCACAAGCAAGTCACATGTTCAGAGTTCGTTCTCTCTCTCTCTCTCTCTCTCTCTCTCTCTCTCAGGTGAGGATGAACCATAGGTCTTGCTGAATCAGCTCTCTGTCCTGCTGTATGATTACTTCACAGACCTAGACAGGCTCTGATAAAAATGAATTTACCCAGTTCTCCTAAAACGCAATCTCAACCCGATAATACATGCAGTTCAATCCACCGCTGCCTTCATTTTGCCGAGGCTTAGAAAAGTTTACAAAAATATATCCTAGTAGTCGAATTAAAGAAGTTGAATATTTCATTTCACTTTGGCTCAACATTGCATGCACTGACATACATTTTAAAATCTAGTTGATAAACATGTCTGGAGGATTTACTAAAAGTAGCTGTGTGCTGAGAAAATGAAAGAAAAAAAATATTTTCTTTTGTAGAATTGAGAATCCTGTAGTCAGCACTCTGCAAACAACTGCTCAGTGTATCAGAGTGTTCAAACATCTGTGTGTGTGTGTGTGTGTGTGTGTGTGTGTGTGTGTGTGTGTGTGTGTGTGTGTGTGTGTGTGTGTGTACACTAAGTTAGGCTCACTGTCTATTTTTGTTACGTGACAAAACATCATCCTCTCCCATACTTTAACGATCCCCTCCCACTCACCTCTTTTAAAGAAATGAAGATAATCAGAGTATCTGTCTGTGTTACCAACAACGGCATCCATCTGCAATGAAGTGTTCTAAGCAGCTACGTTTAAAGAGAAAAATACAGAGAGAGAGAGAGAGAGAGAGAGAGAGAGAGAGAGAGAGAGAGAGAGAGAGAGAGAGAGAGAGAGAGAGAGAGAGAGAGAGAGAACTGGGACTACTGGGAACTGGCTTGCTGCATTCACAGCTATGTAATTATTCTTGTTATGTCAAATAACCATGCCAGGACAATAACCACACAATCACAAAAGAGCCAAGAGCCCTGAACGCTCATTGTTTTCTGCAACGTTACTGATGCACAAAGAACAAGGCACAGGAAGAAAGCAATTCATGTTTATAAGGAAGGAGAGAGGGAGGACTCCAAGCTGCAGTATTTCCCAATTTAAACAAGAAGGGTTGAAAAACAGGATTCTTTCCTTTCAATGTCCTCATCCTCAAAAATATGGATGATTTTTATACATGTAACCTTTCATTCATTCATTCATTCATTTCCTGAACCGCTTAATCCTAATTAGGGTTGCAGGTAGGTTGGTGCCCATCTCAGCCAACTCTGGGCGAGGCCAGAGTACACCCGGGACAGCTCGCCAGGCCATCGCAGTACATGTAACCTGTTTCTGTATGCTCTGAAGGTTCTGTGTTAATTTATAGGATTCAGGAGCTTAAATAAAAATAAAATACAAAGAAAAAAAACAAACACATTTAAAGGCGTAAATCAATCCTCAGTCTGACTGAACACTGAAAACCGAAATGATGAAGCTAAAGAAACCCAGAAAATCTTAATTGCATAAATTATAGGAAAAAAATATCAACCACACAAAGAAAAAAAAAAACCAACCTGCCAACATTCAATTCTAAAAAAATATATCTGTTCAGAAACACAAAGAGTGCTTTACTTAACATCCGACATCTTCAAACGGGGACACCTCACACACACACACACACACAGGCCGATGGACAATTTGTAACAGCCAGTTAGACTAATGCACACGTCTTCAGGCTGTAGGAGGAAACCCACGCAAACACAGGAAGAACATGCAAAACTCCACACAGAAACATTTGAGCCCGATAACTGAATCCATAACCTTCTTGCTCTGAGGCAGCTGTGCGAACCATCATGCCATAGCTCCACCCTCATAATAAATCAATGAAGCTAATTAATGCTAAACCTACACATAAACCTGACCCAATTATATGTAACCTAAATCTCTGAAACATCGATCAAAATTTTACCTTGTTTATCTTTCATGTATAATTTACTTAAACCATATGCAGACTCTTCATATATTAGTATTATTAGTATTATTTCACATGACATAAATTTATTCTTTTTATACAGTACAAAGTAAACAAATTGTCCATCCATAGGATTTTATTTATTTAGCTATTTATTTATTTATTTTCACATCACAGCTCATTTCAGAGGTGTGAAATAGCTTGAAAGAGGGTTTAAAAATGTATGTGTTAATTGGATTGCTGAATTTGTAAATTTGGGATTTCATGTGTAAAGTTTGTTCAAGTATACCAGAGACACACTTTGCTAAAAATAGCAACTTAGTCCAGAGTGTAACAAAAATAATTACTATAATCATTTTGATTACAAGTAAACGGATTTAAGCGCCTTCAAATTGATTGCATATGTATGTGAACACTGTTGAAGAAAAGGTTAAATAATGCTACAGCTACTGGGGGGGAAAGGACTCCATCTGGGGACCAGCCAAATGTTTCCT
>CM045742.1:21045000-21102500 GCA_024760905.1 Plotosus lineatus
ATGGTGCACGTTTTTTCCAAAGGGCTCCGTCGACCATCGAAATCATTTACAAGCAGAAAGATTGCATCACAGAGAATGTTAAAGGTTATATTTGATACTGCATTTGATATTTGATGAGTGAATTTGATTAAAATTGATCTATTTGAAGTTATTTTGCTTCAATTTAATTTATTTGAAAGTAATGTTGATATTATTTGATATATTTGATATTATTTTACAATGTTATGTTTATAATAATTGATTTAGGGGTATTTTATGAGATACTGTAATGGTATTTATGGATGTATAGTACAGTATGAACGTCATACGTCACTGGAACATACAGTAACAATTTACGTTTTTTTTTTTTCACCTTACGTTTGGCCGTCTGGAACCGAACTAAAACGTAAGTTGGGGAGTGTCTATATTTATGTCTCAATATCTCCGTCTCTCTCTCTCTCTCTCTCTCTCTCTCTCTCTCTCTCTCGCCACCTTTCTCTTTATTCCTGTTAGAAAATTTTCAGTGTTGTTTCTTGAGGGGTTGATTACTGCACTTCATATTGTTTGCTCATGCAAAAAAACCACTACACCATAGCGTGAAAATGAGAGTGCCACTAGTGGCGTGGAGGTGCAATTACAGTTAATTTTCGTACACAATTCCAGAAAAGCATGTTCCCCAGGGTCATACGCGCTCCCCCTGGCATCATACCCTACTATTTGAAAAGCACTGAGTTAGAGTCACATTCACAGCAGATTCAGAGCCTATAAAAAAAAAAAACCTGGACATTGAGTGGGACTACACACTCGGTGAGGTGCTATTCAATTACAGGGCACCATGCACACTAACATAGACTTGTGATTTATTATTTTTTTAATATATTTGAGAAAGCAGATATTTCATCCTGATTAACACAGTACATACATATTTCAAATAAATTAATTAAAATGTAAAAAAAATGAAAATTTTCAATCACATGTTTAATAAAATTATTAACAGATATTGTATCAACAGACAGTAAATACATGCTCTGCTTCAAAAGCTACTATTTTTCCCTTTAGTAGAAAAGAAAAATTGTATGCATTATGCATAATTGTCCACCAGACTCTCACATCCCCTTGCAGGAATTATTGAGTGCTCTGCCTTCAGTTGCAAGATGTTTGAGGATTTTCTTTCCTGCATTTTCCCCACCCCATTCCAATGCGGTTCAAATCTGGGTTATGACTACGCCATTTCATTCCACCATTTCTTCTTTTCAAGTCATTCCTTGGAGAATTTTCTCGAGTGTTTCGCTTAATTATTCTGATGAAAAGTTTAAATCTCCCCATTGGTCAGATGGCCTCATGCTATCTCTAAGCACATGATATGATGCCAAATTCATTGTGGAATCAATGACTGCAGGCTGCCCAGTCCCTAAGGCAATAAATCAACATAAAGCCATAACACATCCACCACTATGCTGGCTATATATTTAGTATAGACTATACAGGGTTGGCACAATGCAACTGGCTACTATTTTGGGATAAGCACCTAGTATGTCGTGAAGTCAAGATAGATGTTGATAAATCGTCCCTGAAACGGATCAAGGGAACTACTTATTTCAGCAACATCCGCTGAGCCTGAAGTGCATAGCTGTTTAATCATATACTACACAGGAATATCAGAACAAAAACGCACAATAAAATGACATTTTTATGCTTTACTTTTCATTTTTATCTCTCAGCACAAGCAGGTGCAGAGCCAATGGTGTTATGGTGCCTCTTTAAAGTCATTGCAAAAGTGTTGTAGTAAATTGTGGAAACACTGAAAAGCAAATTAAAACAGGATTTTTATAGTTTATATTTTCATATCTTAAGCGTTGCAGATATTGGTCAGCTGAGCTGTACAAGTTGAGCAAAGTTACAACTTAAATCCCGAAAAGAGTGTCTTACACAATAACTTAAACATTTTAGTACACTCATGGTTTATTTTTTCCATTTAAAGCATAATAATGAAAACACTGCCTGCTTGAGTGCCCGTGGTAAACTGTGAATGTCTGTCATTTTAATTCAAATATTATCCACTCAGAATAATCATTTTTGCTAGTCATTAGGCTGTTGGGGACAGTGGTGGCCTGGTGGTAATCCAGCTGGATCCTGCTGGATCGCTGATCCTAAGGTTGGGGGTTCGAGTCCCACTCTCCACAAGGCTGTCACTGTCAAAAAACCCAAGTGCAGCTAAATGGGTTATCAAAGGCGGGCCATGTCTATCACTGTCTATGGTGAGAGGTCGATGTAAAGGAACCATTGCTGACTTTTGTAAAGAGTAGCTGCAAAGCCGTCAGCGTGTTTGTGTCCCTTGCTAAAGGGTTGTGTCAGGAAAAGCATCCGACGTAAAAACCAATGCCAAATCAAACATGCGAATCAGATGAGTCGCTGTGGCGACCCCCGGAAAAAGGAAAAAGCCGAAAGGAAAAGAAGAAGGTCATTAGACTGCTGCATTGCCAGTTCCATTTCCATCGCTGTTTCTAACTTGAGCATCTAATACCTTGACAACTATTCATGCTAACCTTTTGATATTTTATATAAGCAACCTGATACTGTTGTTCTGTTCATTTGACCTTTGACTGTATGAAAATGACCCTGACCTTGTGAATATTTTTCTGGGATATTAATCAAGAACATTTGTGCAGCATCAGTCACAATGACCCCTAGTTTGTAAATTTGATCCAGACTATTTCTTAAGAACTGCTGGGTGTTTGAGGGGTTTCGTCATCTCTAATGACGAATTTTAATTCTGAAAGAGCAAACCAATAAAAATCCACCATTTCCATGTGGTATGTAGTAACAGGCATTATCCACCTTGCAAAGTTGGGATAAGGCTTGGAAAAAAAACAAAAAACAAAACTCATGATATGTCACAGCCATTTTCAAAAGATGATCATTATCACATTTTAAAAATTAGAAAAGTAACATAATATCACTTCCCTCAAATTTCAGTTTGCATAATTTACGTATAGTATACACTAAAACGTTAAATTCATTTCAAAAGATGCCACAATTCTGTGCATGTGACCATTGTGTGTAGTGCATGACCACTGTCACATTTTTCAGAAATTGATGGTTGCCCAACCCTTATGAAAATACTACAGGGACCCTCAGCTTAAATGTGCCAAGCTACTGAAGGTCTCTGTGGACAAAGTGAGAAGTCTAATCCAGTCAAAGAAGTTCTGCTCTGTGACGCCATAAATTTGAGCACTGAATATATGGATAGACTTTTCCCAACAAATCCAATATATTGCAACATTCTGGATAATTAGACGTGGAATGCTATTTTTATTATAAATAAACTATGGCTTGTGATAGAGACTTTATGCAGACATTGTACTGTACATTTTTTGTCTCTACTTATGGAGTTGAAAACACATTTAAAAAAAAAATCCCTCTCCCACAATATTACAAGAGTCCTGTAAAAATTAAGACCTGTATTAGGATTATATATAGTCTTATAGTGGTGATTTTTGCAATATCAAGAATTATAGTGTTCCGATAAGTGTTGGACTCTTCATCACATTTTTATGAATAAAAACTCATTCCTCCACAAAATGCCAGCATAGTCCATGTATTTGGGATTTAGGGATAAACTCAATAATAATCATCATCATCACCACCATCAATAATAATATTATTACAGATTCGAATACTGAGCCCATCTTGTGTACCATGTCTGAAGTCTGACGCTAGTGAACAGGAACCGCAGATAGATTTATGAAAGGAGAAAGAACTAAGAGGTGTACCTGATATCATCCTCATTTGCAAACATGATAATGGCACGAGCATTGGGAGTCTCAAGCAGTCGTGCAATGATCTTGTCGAACTCTCCAGGTCTGGGTTCTCTGGGGATCTTCAGAGATTGTGCAATGCATACACCACCTGAGGGAAAAAGATGCAGAGGAGGTTGGAAGATCAGGGGAGACACACACACACACACACACACACACACACACACACACACACACACACACACAGAGGGAGAGAGGTGGGAGGGGGGTGGAGAGAGAGAGAGAGAGAGAGAGAGACAGACAGACAGACAAAGAGAGAGCGAGCGAGAGAGAGAGAGAGAGAGAGAGAGAGAGAGAGAGAGAATACAAAGAATGGGTAAATGATGTGTACAGGAAAGTGAGGGTGGAGGCAGACAGGAGGTTGTGAGGGAGTGTAGGAGGAAGAGAGAAGGGAAGATAATGGAATGTTGAGAATGAAATTGTGTAAGATGAGAGGCGTAGAGAGTGACAGACATAGACAGGAAGAAAGGATGAAAAAGATATAAAAACAGGGACAGAGAAAGGCAAAGAGACAGGAAGGAGACATGAGATGAGAGAGAGAGAGAGAGAGAGAGAGAGAGAGAGAGAGAGAGAGGAAAAAAGGGATAGGGACAAATCCAACGTCAGATTTCATCATAACAAGGACACCAGGTAATTCAAATTAGATATAGAGCAAGATGAGCAAACATACGGTGTTATCTTTGTTATCCAGAAATAAAGTGTTTGAATTCAAATAACATCTGATAATGCCACCTTGCCCAAGGTGTTTAAAAACACAACATTTTAAACTCCTAGATACAGAAAACTTTCACAGATATCATTCACAGCATTTAATACAGCACATAAATATCACTCAGGGTTTGACTGTATTAAGTATATTGTGTTAAAACAAATGTTATACCTTAACCATATAAATGCTTATTCAAGGACATCATAATGTATTAAAGAGGTCGAGTGGAAGCTCTGCTAAATCACATTTCGTATATCGTGATATACAGTACTGGAAATGTATATGCAAAAGACTGCTGCCATTGTCAATGATTTTTGTAATGCGATTAGATAGACATACGCCACAGATTTGTTCACCTTTGTTGGTAATGAGCAATTGTTATCTCAATAAAATTACTATTGCACCTATTGGTCAAATGTGTGACTTGCCAAAAAAAAAGCACCTGGAGAGTCCCGCTGAGGCAGGAGTCAGACTCTGATCATGAAAGACACACGCGAGAGGAATGCTTATGTACAGATGGACCGTACTGACCTTGAATGATTTGAACCTAATCTACACTCTTATTGTTTTATAGTAATGCTAAAATAATAATAATAAATAGTTACATGGCTAATACATTTCTTTATAAAACAAAGAATATTATACTGTTCAAGATTGGGAGATCCTACATGGGGCCGGTGGCGTAGTGGTTTGGGTGCTACGCTCATGATCAAGAGGTTGTGTGTTCAAATCCCAATTAGACCCCCACTGCGCTAAGACCCCTAGGCAAGGTCTTAACCACAAGTGTGTCTCTGTTCACCCAGCAATATAAATAAAAAAGGTAAAGTCTGTTGGGTTTTTACACCCGAGTTTAGCGGCTCATCAGGCCGGTGCTTATTCCCGGTTTCTGTAGCGTGAAGCGACCAAGAGTTCAACTCCCCCTGGATGGGACACTAGTCCATCGCAGGTTACAATCCCAGTATATTTTTACTGGTACCATTTATACTGCTGGGTGAACAGAGGCACACTTGTGGTTGAGACCTTGCCCAGGGGTCTTAGCACAGTGAGGGTCTCAGTGGGATTCGAACTCACAACCTCCCGATCATGAGCGCAGCACCCTAACCACTACACCACCGGCCCCACTAGCAGTATAAACGGGTACCAGTAAAAATATACTGGGAAGGTAACCTGCGATGACCTAGCGCCCCATCCAGGAGGAGTTGAATTCCTGGTAGTTTCACACTATAGGAACCGGGAATAAGCATCTGCCTGATGAGCCACTATGGCTCGGGTGGATTTAAAAAAAAAAAAAAAAAAAAAAAGCCCCCAAAGGAAAATGGATACCCTACATGGGAACAGTTCAATCTGACTGATCTGCTATTTGGGGATTACACAGTTTGTCAAGGTGAATTGGAACAGATGGTGTCGTCATTATCACACTCTAAAATGGAAAAAAAAAAAATCTAATTTTTAGTTTGTTTTTCTTGTAATTCCATGTAGTAGATAGTAAAACAAGTAATTTGGAAACCCATTGTTACAAAGAGTAGGTTTCTTTCTTTTTTCTCCTGTTGTATATGTTTAAACTCGTAATTTATTAAGAAGTTGAAGTACGCCACGCTCAAATCTGCTCAGAGGGTACAGGGCTCACCTGGCATGCCTTCGTATGCTGAACACAGCTGAACAAATTTCTGTAAAAATCCTCATAACAATTTATACAGCAGAGTGTCAAATCCCAACTGCCTCTTATTATATTCACAAAAATTAATTTAATCAGGGCCCATAGCACAGTTCAAGTGTAATAGTCGTTCAACTTAATTTTGTACGACGATACGTAGTTATGAATGTCGTCATGCCACACCAAAATCTATGGATATAAACTGCTGCTTAATAGAACTTAAGCAGCGTTACACATTATTTAATTATGATAAATAACTTTTGCTGGGTTTACATCTCAACTTGTCATTTTTTAATCAGTTTTTCTGTGGTGGTATGCTCTGCATTATTTTCGGCCCTGTCACCCAATATGCTGTGTTGTGTTTGCCTGTATTTCTGACCGTCTGTTCTGAGACATACACTGCGGTGAAGCCACATGCACACACACCAGGTGGGGTGGCAAACCTCGAGCAGCAAAATGTCAGTGGTATGTCTATTCACACTCACACTTCAAGCGCTCAGTTCCCTGTAACATTAGCATTTAAATGGTGTCCATTCACTTCCCAAGCACATTAAATTAACATAAAATACAGTTTTATCTCTTGAAAATAAAAAGGGGTAAAACACACTATTGGTGCTGTTGTTTTTTTTTTCCCTTCATGTTATGCTTCTATACAGAGAATTTGTTTGCAATAAAAATATATTCTGAAGGTTTTCATATGTGAAGAATGACATGCTTGCTTCCCTGAAAATTTAAAGTTGATAACATCATTGTTTTTGCAGATATGGTTTTTATGGAAACTCTACACTAAAATAGCATTTTTCGAGAGTTATACTGTCTCACTTGAAAGCAATTATACTTTTAAATTTAATTTATTCATATTTCATCAACAGTGTTAATGCTGAAACTGCTGGAATATTATAGAAACACATAACACCGTAATAAATGTTGGTTGAATTGTAGGAATCCATTCAAAATTATAGCTTTTATTCTAAAATTTCGAACGTGTTGCTGTTAAAATGCCGTCGAATTCAAATTCACAATTCCGCATCTCAGAAGAGATACTTTTTCTGTATTATCTGAATAAACCAAGTTTTGTTTGTATTACACTTAAGATTCTTGAAATTTTTGAAATAGCAAAAATGATGGACCCTACATTAAATTTATCAAAACAAAAAATGTGTTTCTCTTCATCTCAATAATGCTGTGTGATTCTCTAGAGGTGGTTGAAGTTTGAATGATGTAATATTGCATCATTTATTAGACTGCAGAAACAAAGCATTGTGAAAAACAGTATCAAAAACAGTATCACAATCCTATGGAATAAATACATTTTTCACCTGAGATACTTTCCAGCACCAGTACTGGGTTTTAGCTGAAATTAAATTGCTCATGATGTCTTTCCGAAACCATGTGCTTACTCCTGTACTCAGATGTAAATTACTTCAGCAATTGGGCATAATTTCATCTCATTTCATTTTCTGTAACTGCTTAATCCGAATTAGGGTCATGGGAAGGCTGGCGCCCATCCTAGCTGACTCCAGGCGAGGGCAGAGTACACCCTGGATAGCTCACCAGGCCATCGCAGGGTGGAAACACACCAACAGATTTGCAGCCTACTCTCGTCAAAAGTCAGCAATGGTTCTTTTACATTGCCTCACACCATAGATAGTGAGAGACATGGCCGGCCTTTGATAACCCAGTTAGCTGCACTGGGGGGCAATGGGCACAATAATATTAGAAAACGTCGCCATCTTGAGGAAAGTCAGAGCACAAAACACTTGATCTCAGACTTTAAAAATTTTTAAAAATTGGTGTTGCACTGCCAAATGTTGTTCGCTGACAAGTAAGTTCCAATAGCCCAGTGGTCCAACAACCCTAGTCATAAAAGATGGACACCTTGCTGAAATCAGATGGGCACTCTCCTCAGTTCTGTTCGATTAGGGGTTGGGTTAGGGCTGGCAGACCAATGGCTGTAGTGGTTCAGCCGCTTGTATCCGTGATCTTGTTCTTTCGGTCACTTCCCAAAGCTCATGACCATAGGTGAGGGTTGGAACTTAGATCGACTGGTAAATTGAGAGCTTCGCCTTGCGGCTCAGCTCCTTCTTCACCACGACGGACTGGGACAGGCTCCGTTTAACAGCAGAGGCTGCAGCGATCTGTCTGTCGATCTCCTGCTCCATCCTTCCCTCACTCCTAAACAAGACCCCAGTTCATCCCTTTGTCCAAAATTACTCACTACTCACTATAAACCATTCTGTAGTGTTGTCTGAAGGTATAATGACAATTATCATACAACGTATAGTAAACGGAAGTGGCACTTCAGCGTAGTGGCGAGCAAGTCCATTCACATCAAGAAGATTGAGTTCAGAACTAATGCATTTCAGTGTGGAGTTCTCTCCATGCTTGCTTGAGTCTCCTTCTGTTACTAAAGTTTCTTCCCACTGCCAGAAGAAATGCACATTAAGCTCAATGGATGTTCCAAAGTTCCCATAGATGTGAATACAGTCGGCCCCCAACTTACGAAATTAATCTGTTCCAGAGCCTCTTTCGTAACGCGGGGCTTTCGTAAGTAGGGGTCAAATCTTACATGTTAAATGCCTAATTCGTTCCAAGGCTCCAGTCTTTGGACTGGATAAATCCCATAAACCTTTAAAAATGGTACAAGTACACCAATTTTTTATGAAATATGTGTTAAAAGTAAAAGAAAATTATTTATTAAACCAGTTAAACATTTTATTAACATATTTATTAATTAAACCATTATTAAACATTTTTTATTAACACACACACACACACACACACACACACACACACACACACACACACACACACACACACACACACACCTCTCTCTCTCTCTCTCTCTCTCTCTCTCTATCGCGTGCGCTGCGGGCCACGCCCACAAGACGTGGAATTAAAAACGCATTCTCTGCTTGACAAACTCAACTTTAATTTGATTCCTTGAGGGATAGAAATTCCAGATAAGCTCAAATTCACCTACATTTATTTAAACATTTACTGAATTAAACAACTTAAAAAGTTAAAAACTAAAGTGTTATTCTCTCTCTCTCTCTCTCTCGCTCTCTCTCTCTCTCACACGCGCGTTGCGGGCCACGCCCACAAGACGTGAATTCAAAGCGCATTCCCTGCTTGACAAACTCAACATTAATTTGATTCCTTGAGGGATCTGAAATCCAGATGAGCTCAAATACACCCACATTTATTAAACATTTACTGAATTAAACAAATTAAAAACTAATCTAAAAACTAAAGCGTGAAGCTTCCTTCTGTCTTTATCTGGGAGGCCTGCGGGGCGGGATGTTGAGAGAGCCAATGAGAGAGCAACTCGCGCATAGTGTGAAATTTTGATTGGCGCGCTTGAATTTCTTTTCGTAAGAGGGGGTTGTTTCGTATCTCAAGGACGGAAGCTCAGGAAAATGTTTTTCGTAACCCGGGGATTTCGTACACAGGGGCCTTCGTAAGTTAGGGGCTGACTGTATTAGATTGAATGGTTGTGTGTGTTGGCCTTGCAATGGTCTGTTGAGCCAGTGTCTGCTGAGGTAGGCTCCAGCCGTAGTATGATTGCAGTATGATTAAGCAGCCAAATGAGCCAGTCAGTGAGTGAGCATATAGCGTAATTAATAAACCCTGTAATGCACTGTAAAAAAAACAAAGTGTACAATGTACGGTGACTAGCCAAGCAATCTCTACCATTATGCACTGCTCAATTCCTTAAAACAGGAGGTAGGTATGTAACAAATTCAGGAGTCTCATGAAAATAAGGCCAGTGTATCACAACACAAACTGTTGTTTGAAAGTGATCTTTACATAAAACTTAAATAGCGTTAGACTATAAATGTACAACAGATTATAAAAGGACAATCGGGTAAAATTAACAATAGTTACTGAGCAGTCAATATAATAACAGTAAGTTAAAATGTAGTAAGACATTCATTCACTCATTTTCTGAACCACTTAATAATAATTAGCTGGTGCCCGTCTCAGGGCCGAATACACCCTGGACAGAAACACGCCGACACTTATGCAGACTATTCTTTACGAAAGTCAAAAACGGTTCTTTTACAGCCTCTCACCATAGACAGTGAAACATTACCGGATAACCCAGTTAGCTGCACTGGGAAGACAATAGTGACAACCCATTGATAGTGGGTTTTGAACTGCCTACCTTGGGATCAGTAACCCACCAGTGCCCCTGTAGTAACACACAAAATATAGAAATAATTTTTGCGATACAATGGGAAAAACCTTCAAAGCTCAAAAATCTGATTGAATGAACGGCAGCAGCAGTTCCTTTGTGTGGTCAACCAGCACAGATGATGTTGAACTGTCGTGTCTTAATAGTTTACTGCTGAGTTCACTCTATAATCATCTGCATTTAAATCCTGAGATAGTAAGTTTGAGATAGAGAAAGCATGAGTGATTTCAGACAAAAGGCAAGTTTGGCTCAGAGAGTAATTATAGGAAACTGAGACTAGTGTGGATTCAGGAGTAAATATGACAGCCGCAGTGGTGCAGCTGTTACCTTGCAGCCAAAAGGTTGTGGATATCAACTAGAGACTTTCTGTGCATTGTTTCTATGTTATCCTCATGCTTGGATTGGATTCTTCTGGGTATGCTGGTTTTCAACAACAACAACAGCCTATAGACATCCAAATTGGCCAGCATGTTGGCATTGGTTCACCCACCAAGGCTTAGTATAATTGATCCTTTGGTGAAGGAAATCACCGTAATTGGCTGGTCAGATCTGGGAACGAGAGATGAGAGATTTCCTTTCGGCTTTTCCCCTTTATCAGGGGTCGCCACAGCGAACGATTCGCATGTTTTGATTTGGCAGAGGTTTTTACGCCGGATGCCCTTCATGACACAACCCTTTTAGCAAGGGACAGAAACACGCTGACGGCTTTGCAGCTACTCTTTACGAAAGTCAGCAATGGTTCTTTTACATGCCTCTCACCATAGACAGTGAGAGACATGGCCCGCCTTTGACAACCCAGTTAGCTGCACTGGGCAGTGACAACCTTGCGGGGAGTCGAACCCCCAACCTTAGGATCAGCAATCCAGCGCCCTATACCACTAGACCACCACTGCCCCTCAGATCTGGGAATGAGAGCATATCAAAAATACATGGATGCGGCAACTGTTGACAGTGGGGCTCAAAACGGCAGTGCCAGCTCCCACTTAGCAATATTCATGATTTACTCTAGTTAACTGAAATCATCTGAGATGAGCAAACATGAGACATGTGAAAATAATCATCAAACATTTCTGTTGTTCACGATTTTATTCTCCACAGTCATAGGTCTCTATTTACGAATACAAGCTACTGAATGATGAATAGAGAAAGATATTTCCTCCATAGAATACGCATGCTAGTTGGTACTTGGCTGTTGTCTTTGAGATTTCTTCATGAGCAAGTGTTTTAGCCCAGACAGAGCCATTGTGAGATGAAAAAAGTGCAAGAGATCACCTGCCTAGCTGTCTAGGGTGTACCTCACCTCACAGCCAATGTCAGCAGAAATTGGCTGTAGCTCAACCACAACGCAATTAACGCATTAATTCATTCACTGAAACACTTAATTCTATTACAGTCTTGGGAAGGCTCGAGCCTATCTCAGCTGACTCTGGGGTATACACAACAAACACACACACACACACACACACACACACACACACACACACACACACACACACACACACACACACACACACACACACACACACATTCACATTCACACTTAGGGGCAATGAGGAATATTCACACACACTTCTTCAGCCCATGGGAGAAAACTGGAACACTCAGAGGAAATATGGAGAACATATAAACTCCATTTGAGCCCAGCACCTTCTTGCCGTGAAGCAGACATTCTAACCACTACACCACCGAACCACCATAATATATAAATGGTATATAAAATGAATTAATGCAATGAATCAACATACAAAGTTAGAAAACTCATTGATGATTATATAACCGAGATATTGCCTGGAATATAAAATGTAGTAAGTTATATTACTAATGTAAATTTGTTCCTCCTCCAGAATCAGCCTCTTGTTTTCTACTTCCTATTTATTACAATGATTCTTTATTTCTTTCCTGATTTGAAAACACAACAGTCTTCAGTATTAAACTCAAGACCACGGTAATTTTCCATCAACTCCCTAATATTCGATTACACTATCAGCTTTGCGCTGTCTACTTTAAACAATCATCTCACCACTGAAGCCTATCTCTGCTTGTTACACACCAATTTAGTAAACAGATATGAAGTCTCTTCTTCTAATGCAACTGTACCGCACCTTTAGAGGTTGCTTTTCTCAATCAGTGATTATGCTGAACAGATAGCCACCTTTCAAGGATGACAGCCAATCTGTGTCTATGTATGCTCATCTGCCAGAAATATTCTTTTTTGTTTTTCATCTCAGTCATCATTATGCAAGAGGGTTTCTATAACAGCTGTAATGCTTTGTGAATATAGACTCACGCACACACACACACACACACACACACACACACACACACACACACACACATATATATATATATATATATATATATATATATATATATATATATATATATATATATATATATATATATATATATTTTTTTTTTTCCCCTTTCGGCTTTTCCTTTTTTCAGGAGTCACTACAGCGAATGATTCGCATGTTTGATTAGGCACACATTTGATTTGGCATAGGTTTTTACGTCGGATGCACTTCCTGATACAACCCTTTAACAAGGGACAGAAACACACTGACGGCTTTGCAGCTCCTCTTTACGAAAGTAAGCAATGGTTCTTTTACATCAACCTCTCACCATAGACAGCAAGAGACATGGCCGGCTTTTGTTAACCCAGTTAGCTGCACTGGGAGGACAGTGACAACCCTGTGGAGAGTGGGACTCGAACCCCCAACCTTAGGATCAGCGATCCAGCGCCCTTTCCCATCAGGCCACCACTGCCCATAAATATATATGGCAAGGTAATGTGGGCTTTTTACACCCGAGCCTCACGGCTAATCAGGCCGGTGCTTATTCCCAGTTTCCACAGCGTGAAGCTATCAGGAGTTCAACTCCTCCTGGATGGGACGCTAATCCATCGCAGGTTACCTTCCCAGTATATTTTTACTGGTACCCATTTCTACTGCTGGGTGAACAGAGGCACACATGTGGTTAAGACCTTGCCAAGGGGTCTTAGCACAGTGGGAGTCTAACAGGGATTAGAACACACAACCACTTGATCATGAGCGCAGCACCCAAACCACGACAGCACCGGCCCCACCCATATTATATATATGATCCACTGGGATTTGTGTATTAACCAAAAAGAAATTTATATAATTTACTTCTATAAATGCACTGCTTTTGGCCCAGTCCTCAGTTATGCCCTCAATAAGCTACTGCCGCATGTCGTACTCACTTATTTTTAACTTGACAGATACATCCCTAAGCTAGACTGCCACTCATCAATGCTTTTATATCTTCTTATGTAAATCAGATGTGCATATGTAGCTTTGAGGCTGCACAATGCCATATGTCAGGAATATCAGTTTCCTAAAATGTACAACAGTGCTAGAAGCATATTGCTCTTTATAAGTATGCACGCCACAGTTTAAATAAAACAACCCACTAAAAATCTACACAAAATTAGAACTAATCTCATCAATGTCATGCCAAGCATGTTTCTCCTAATTTCCCATGGGTCTGCACAAGCTGATAGTGTCCGCACTTGAACACATGGTTACAAGGTTTACAATCAAGTGAGTAATGATTAATTGAAAATTTGATTAACGGTCATGCAATTAGGAAAAATCTCTGATTCAGAATGGTCAGCAAATAACTGAACCTTGTTTGAAAGTCAGGGTTGAAAAATATTCTGATTAGCCACTCATGTTCACACTCTTTCAGTAGCTGCTTTTCCCTGGTCAGGGCTCAGGTGGAGTCAGAGTTAATGCCAGAAACAATGAGGGAAATATGCGAAAATTCGCCACGGATGAAACACCATCACTGAACACCAACCTCATTCACAGCTCGGGAACAGTAAGTGTCGCCAATCAGTATACCAGTGAGGAAATTAGGAAAAAAATCAAGAGGAATCGCATTTGAGTACAGAAAGGCATGCACAAATACTCCATACAGACCGCCATCTCATCTCAGGAACTGAGAACTCAGGAGCTGTACGGCGGCAATGCTCTCCACTGTGCCACCATTTAGTTTGATTAAGATGCTGAAATTAATATAATTAGTTTTGGTATATACTACACAGTAATGGCACAGTCTGATTAGTTGACTATCTTGGGATCACCAACATTTGTATTTGTATGCTACACAGTAATTTGATTCGCTATCTCAGTTCAGTTCAGTTCATTTTCTGTAACTGCTTAATCCTAATTAGGGTTGCGGGGAGGCTGGCGCCCATCCCAGCCGACTCCGGGCGAGGGCAGAGTACACCCTGACAGCTATGTAGCCTACTCTTGTTGAAAGTCAGCAATGGTTCTTCTATATGAACCTCACACCATAGACAGTGAGAAACATGGCCGACCTTTGATAACCTAGTTAGCTGTACACTTGGGGGGTGTCAGTGACAACCTGTGGTGAGTAGGACTTGAACCACCAACCTTAGGATCAGTGATCCAGCACCTATACCACTAGGCCACCACTGTCCCTCGCTGCCTCAGGATTAAAAAATCATTATTCAGAGTGGATATTGTTTGAATTAAAACATATATTTACAGTTTCTCATGGCTATTAAAGTAAGCAGCATAATTATTATGATTTAAAATGGAAACATGTTTCCCTTGTGTGTCCGCATGGTAACCAGCTAGTTTATTAGGAGTTTCGCCCCTTGCTGTATATGATGGCTTTTCCTACTGAGGCTTGTTCCATGAAGTAGGCCAGTAAAGTCATGTCTAGTGAAATCAAAAACTCTAATTATCGAAAATAATTCAATATTCTTACCATTATTTAGTTTGATTCATTAAGTCTAGAATTAATTAAAACAGCCCCCGGGTAAGGATATTATGCTAAGCTAATACTAACTTTAAGCAGCTCAGGTAGCTCACCTGGATGCCACACTTCGGCTTGGAATATAATGCTTAAGAATGGCCTTTTCCCTTGTCGACAGTACAAAGAGACCACGATGCCACAATCAAAAACAAAAGTTTTATATAAAACCCTTCTGTATCTACAGCATCATGGTGGCTTGGTGTTCCATCTCCCAGCAAGAGGGGCATTTCGGTGTGGAGTGTGCATGTTCGCATTATGCTTGGGTGGGTGTTTTTGGTACTCTTCTTTCCTTTCACAGTCCAAGGACATATACATTCGACATGGATGTAAGTGTAAATGGTTGTGTGTGTGTGTGTGTGTGTGTGTGTGTGTGTGTGCGTGTGTGTGTGTGTTGGCCAAGCAATGAAGTAGAAAGCTGTTCGGGATGTACCCAGCCTTTGCCCAATGTTGACTGAAATGGGCTCTAGCCTCCCTGCAACCTTCATAGTATTAAATGGCAAATTAATGATATGAATGAATTAATGTGAAATTTGAGTTTAGAGCAGCTTGTACATTTTCTTACAATTGATACATTTCCAATTTCATGTTTTACACATTTTTATACTCTTGACAGGAAAATTTTTCATCTGTTTTGCCTTCAACAGACATAAATGATTCATGATGATTTCAGGGATACACAGAAGGGGCCTAATTTTGATTCTGAAGGTCATCAGAGAAGAGGGCACATATTTCAACACTATTGAACAAAACCACACATCAATACATGTCAAAGTGGCACCCCCCCAAAAAAACAAACAAACAAACAAACAAACAAACAAACAACCCCCCCCCCCAATGATTCTGTTTCATCATGTATGTTTGATTATTTTCATAGTATACGGAACAAACAAGACAAGACATACTTCCAGAAGAAAATTGTGCTACATGATTAGTATTTCTCAGGCACATAAAAAAATAGTCATCTTGAAAAAGCTTGTTGAGCAGCGTAGGACCAGAGGGCTTTGTTTTTAGCATGTAAACAGCAGCAACCATTCAGTAGCGTAACCTGCACAAGCCAGCACACAAACACGCTTACCACATCATGAATACAACATAAAAAAACACAAGCAGAGGCTCAAATGATTACCCAATCCTTCCCGTGTTAAGTAGGACCATATTCTCTATTGAAGAAGACACCCACACAGTGTTACATTTAAATACAGTACACAATATAGCATGGGCGCTGTTACCGTTTGTAATAAGTACAAGATTTTAAGCTTTGTGTAATGTGCCAAATGATAACCCTTAGAATATACACAATTTACACCCCCAATATACAGGTATCCCTCACTTTCCGGGGTTAACTGGGACCAAGATCCCCTGCGACTACCGAATTCCGCAAAGCAGGATCACCCCCCCCCCCAACTGACGTATACGTACATGTATATGTGTATATAATATCAATAAATACAGACGCTCCCGGACTTATGTTCATTCGTTTTACGCATTTTTTGATTTTATGTTTTCAAAAAAAAAAGTCAAATTTTGAGTTTAGCCTGCTCTCTGTAGTACGAGACGTACGTACGTAGTACGCTGACATAATACGCTACTTCCGCATGACGCTGAGTCCATTGTTTACAAACGACAGACTGAACGTGCCCCTCCTTCTTCCCAGTTTACTGCATATTACCCTCATGTTAAGACGTTGTCACTGTGATCTGTGTGTTTACACTGTTTTGCTGACTTTTGTAACCCTAAGTAAATATGGTTGGTCAGAAGCGTAAGCGTAAGTGATAGTGGTAATCAGAAAAAGCGGCAAGCCACCTTGTTAGAAATACAGAATAGATGGCTATTATCAAGAAAATCGATGCTGGAGAAAAACATGTGAAATGTTGCACATTTCTTCCAAATGGCTCCGTCGACCTTGGGAACTATTTACAAGCAGAAAGATCGCATGACAGAGCATGTTAAAGGTTATATTTGATACTGCATTTGATATTTGAGGAGTGAAATTGATTAAAATTTATGTATTTGAAATTATTTTGCTTGAATTTAATTTATTTGAAATTAATATTGATATTATTTAATATATTTGATATTATTTTTACAATGTTATGTTTATAATAATTGATTTGGGGTGTTTTATGAGATACGGTAATGATATTTATGCATGTATAGTACAGTGTACAGTATGAACGTCATACGTCACTGGAACATACGGTAACAACTTACGGGTTTTTTTCACCTTTCGTTCGGCTGTCCGGAACCGAACTAAAATGTAAGTCGGGGAGCGTCTGTACATATTCAATGCTATAAATGCTCATAGTAAGAATGAAACATTCAAAAATAACATATAAATACACACACATACAGATGCACGCGCACACAGATGCACGCGCACACACTCAGATGCGCACCTCACATAAAAATTTAGATAGTATTAATGGGGGAGTTTGGGTTGTTTTTTTGTTTTTGTTTGTCTGGGTATTTTTTTTTTTTTAAATGAATATTTAAAAAAAAAAAAAATCGTGATACACTGAAGTCGCCTGAATTGAAGCGCGAAGTAGTGAGGGATCCCTGTATTATATGTATCGTATATACAGTATAGTGTTTAGCAATAACAAAACAACAGAAGTAATCCACTACTTTTTCCTTACTCTGTAACCTGAACTATGTTTACAGTAGCACTGAAAAACTTTCCAGCAAGGAAGTGACAATGTTTGCCATCTTATATCGCAGCATTGCCTAAGGAAGACTGGCATCTTTGAAGTAGAAAGACCACAAGTTAATCCCACAGTGAGGACAAACCTCCGCCTGTTTCTGTCTCAGATAAACCGCTCACACCTAATTGCTGTGGAAAGATATATTTAGTGTAGCACAGACACACTGCTGTGGTCAAACTCGTGTCTTTGATGACATTTAGTATTTATTTATTTATTTATCTGAGACCAGTATTCAATAAAGAACCAGCAGAATATTCAGAATAAATCTTTCGTATCACACATCAGTATTCAGACCTCGGGCATGACTGAAGACACAAACGTTATTGGGAGAGCTGCACAGACTTACACTTTCATGGTAAAGTTTGAGTGAAACTGATTCAAGTCACCTGATTCCAAGTTGAAGTTTAAGATATATATATGTATACAGTTGAATATTGAATCAACCGCATATATGGTAAGTTTGTGGAGTAGTTCAGACATCTAAGTCACAGAAAAATATTCCTGGGTTTTAACCCTGTGCCAGACAAAGGCTTTTCTGACAAGTTTGTATGTTCCATTCATCTGTGGGTTTACCCCAGACATTCAGGTTTTCTCCCAAAGTTGCAAGACATGCACATTAGGCTACTTAGATATTCTCAATCACACCTAGATGTTTATGCAAATGTTAATATGTGTCTGTGTTGGCACTGCAATGGTCTGGTGAGCTATTCAGGGTGTACCTGGAGTCAGGTGGGATGAAAAGACAAACAAGCACTGGTGATTACAATAAATCCACCAGAACCTAGTTTTCGAAAGATGTGATTACACTAAATGTGAAATAATTGGATGTGATGGATCGAGTGCTATTCTATACTATATAGGTATCCCTCACTTTCCGTGGTTAATTGGGACCGAGATCCCCACGCAACCACCAAATTCCGCGAAGTAGGATTTCCCCCAATCCTAAACCCCACCCCCTGGACTGACGTATACGTGCATGTATATGTTTTATATAATATCAATAAATATATATGCTAAAAAAGCTTATAATAACAATTAAGCATTAAAAAAGAATGAATAAAATGTAAATAAAATATAAATACACAAACATACAGACACGCATGCACGCAGATGTGCACCTCACAACAATATAACTAGTTTTGATGGGAGGTTTTGGGTTGTTTTTGTTTTGTGTTTGTTTAGGTTTTTTTTTTTTTTTTTGCATAACTGGCCTTGTTTTTGTGGAATTTTCCTTAAACCTTTTCCTCCTGATCTTCCTTAATTTCCTTATTTTTTAATTCAATGAATATTTAATTTTTTTTTTTTTTTTTTTAAGCACGATGCACTGAAGCCGCATGAATTGAAACGCGAAGTAGCGAGCAATCCCTGTACTGCTAAATAATGAGTATTAAAGCAATATTGTTAAGTTAAGCCATTTTAAGTGGTTAATGTGATGATAATAGCTAGAACATAGTCATGCATAAGTCAGTAATTTAAGTCCAAAACATAGGTCTATGTATGTTTGGACAGCTTTTATAATATCCAGCAGTTTCAGCAGTTTTTCTGTGGGTTCAGACCAGGCGTACTAGCCTTCGATCCCCAAGTGCATCAGTAAGCATTAGGGCACCCATGACACTCCTTCCAGATCACTGGTTGTCCTTCATTGGACTGCCTTTGGTAGATACGTACCACTGCATTCCAAGGACAACCCACAAGAATTTCAATAAAGTCAGTCATTAATTTCATAACGTAAACCTGATCCTCGCATTTACTCATTTTTTCTGACTTCCAACACATCAACATCAATACCTGACGGTTCACTTTTTGCCTGATACACCCACTCTTTGTCCTGTGTCAGTATAACAAGATAATTGATTTTATTGATTGGTTATTCACATCGTGTCAGTGATAATGCCTTTAATTTTATGGTGAATTGATGTATGTGGAAAATGGAATGTCACGTGGAAGCTTAAACTTTGGTTTTGCAGCTGGTTAAGTTCATTTTCCGCTTTCTTCATTCAGAATACAGTATGCTAATCACCTGCATGTACTTCAAGCTTCTGTGGTTTCAAGTAGTATTCGCAGTCTTAAATGTCAGAAACATGTTTTTGCTCTAGAGTCCAGACCACCACAATATGTTCTACTTCTGTCTATTGGAAAATAAGCACGATGACAGTGCATGAACTCCTACCATGTGGACTATGTATACCTGTTTGACCAGAGAAATGTGTACAGGTCCTTCTCAAAAAATTAGCATATTGTGATAAAGTTCATTATTTTCTGTAATGTACTGATAAACATTAGACTTTCATATATTTTAGATTCATTACACACAACTGAAGTAGTTCAAGCCTTTTATTGTTTTAATATTGATAATTTTGGCAAAAAAAGTAAAGAAAAACCAAATCTCTCTCAAAAAAATTAGCATATTTCATCCGACCAATTAAAAAAAAAAAAAAAAAAGTGTTTTTAATACAAAAAAAGTCAACCTTCAAATAATTATGTTCAGTTATGCACTCAATACTTGGTCGGGAATCCTTTTGCAGAAATGACTGCTTCAATGCGGCGTGGCATGGAGGCAATCAGCCTGTGGCACTGCTGAGGTGTTATGGAGGCCCAGGATGCTTCGATAGCGGCCTTAAGCTCATCCACAGTGTTGGGTCTGGGGTCTCTCAACTTTCTCTTCACAATATCCCACAGATTCTCTATGGGGTTCAGGTCAGGAGAGTTGGCAGGCCAATTGAGCACAGTAATACCATGGTCAGTATTTACCAGTGGTTTTGGCACGCTTTTCAGTTGATGGAAGCATGAAGTGCTCCAAAATCTCCTGATAGCTAGCTGCATTGACCCCGCCCTTGATAAAACACAGTGGACTAACACCAGCAGCTGACATGGTACCCCAGACCATCACTGACTGTGGGTACTTGACACTGGACTTCAGGCATTTTGGCATTTCCTTCTCCCCAGTCTTCCTCCAGACTCTGGCACCTTGATTTCCAAATGACATGCAAAATTTACTTTCATCTGAAAAAAGTACTTTGGACCACTGAGCAACAGTCCACTGCTGCTTCTCTGTAGCCCAGGCCAGGCGCTTCTGCCGCTGTTTCTGGTTAAAAACTGGCTTGACCTGGGGAATGGTGCACCTGTAGCCCATTTCCTGTACACGCCTGTGCACGGTGGCTCTGGATGTTTCTACTCCAGACTCAGTCCACTGCTTCCACAGATCCCCCAAGGTCTGAAATTGGCCCTTCTTTCACTTTTTTTTCCCTCCCACAGACGTCCCACTGAGGTGCCTTGATACAGCACTCTGGGAACAGCCTATTCGCTCAGAGATTTCTTTCTGTGCCTTACCCTCTTGCTTGAGGGTGTCAATGATGGCCTTCTGGACAGCAGTCAGGTCGGCAGTCTTACCCATGATTGCGGTTTTGAGTAATGAACCAGGCTGGGAGTTTTTAAAAGCCTCAGGAATCTTTTGCAGGTGTTTAGAGTTAATTGGTTGATTCAGATGATTAGGTTAATAGCTCGTTTAGACTACCGGAACATGATATACTAATTTTTTAGATAGGAATTTTGGGTTTTCATGAACTGTATGCCAAAATCATCAGCATTAAAACAATAAAAGACCTGAAATATTTCAGTTGGTCTACAATGAATCTAAAATATATGAAAGTTTCATTTTTATCAGTACATTACAGAAAATAATGAACTTTATCACAATATGCTAATTTTTTTAGAAGGACCTGTATAAGCCAATACAGTGACAGAATGTTTGTGAATAATCCTTAATAAATTCCTGGACCTAGAGCCGGATCTGCTCCAAATTTTTTTTTTTCTCTTCTCGGCCCACACCCTATCACTCAACCAACCTGATGAAAATTGGTGCAGTATTTTTCGAGTAATTCTGCTAAAAGTCTAAATTCTTTAATAATCTTCCTGCAACCCTTGAATCCAGATTGTGTTCTCAGTGTGAGCCGAAATGTAATGGATTCTTGCCAGGCCCAGGCTCAGGCCCACCTATCCAGCAAATTTGATGAAAATCTATTCAGTTGTTTTTACATAATGCAGGTAAATATACAAACAAATTCTGGTGAATAGGTAACAATATTCTACATTACATACATTTAATGATATGTTAATGGTATGTTAAATTCTGTGAGAGAAAATAAATGTATTTATTTATTTATTTTTTTTTACACATTTTCCATCCATGAGGGTTTTTTCCAGGCTTAAAAATGTGGGTGTTTAAAGGTGGTGCTCCAAATGCAATTGAAAAACCCTGTCTCTGATGCATACACAAATACCATGCACAGATAATCTGCATATTCCAGATGGAGTGCTCAGCAAATCAAGATGCCTAAGTATCTGTATAACAGACGTTTAAATATGTAGGACTCTCCTGTGTAGCTATTATAAATATTGACTTTATTTACAGACTCTGAGAATGGTGCACCATGTTCTTCTTACCAACATATAAAACTATTTGTATTTAAAATGGACAGCAGGAAACATGTGACTTAAAATGTAGAATCCAAAAATGAGAGCTTTTGCTCTCATCCTTCACAAGCGCGCCACAAGCTACCTTCTCCACATGTTTGGAAAAAAGCAAGAGATGTAATTGATCTCCATTACACATGCCCAAAAATGTTTGAGTGGGTGTAGAGACAATTTTCACCCAGGATAGACTGCTTCCGTGGCCTCAAAATGACAGAACATGCAGTCATATCACTAATTCTGTAACTGATGGCACTGATGTCTTGCCACATATTCATCATCTTTTTGCGTCCCTTATTTAGAAGAACAGCATGCGTTAAATATTGATGTTTGAAAAAGCAACACTTTGCCTACCGCACAAGCCTTTTTTCATTCAAAAGAGACAGCTCTTTGTCTGAAATCAGGAAGACAGGAGACCTATATAAATAGGGTTAAAATAAAAGTATTTTCTGAAGTGATTGACATCAATTTTTTTTTTTGCGCCTCTATGACAGGAATGTCACATCCTTTGTAAGATTTATTTTGACAATGTCGGAAGAGTAAGTGATCTTTGTCATTTTTCTCTTTTTTTATTGTAACAATGGAAATAATCCATGCATATTGAAATAAATAGCATTTGATTTTGCCCTTTCATTTTTAAAGACTTCACCTTACGGGTGTAAAGAAGGGCATCCGATGGAAAAACCTATGCCAAATCAAACACGCAAATCATTAATATGACTTCCATGAAGATGGAGGCATATGATGAAGGGAACAGCTGAAAGGAAAGGAAGATATATATATATATATAGTGTGTGTGTGTGTGTGTGTGTGTGTGTGTGTGTGTGTGTGTGTGTGTGTTTGTGTGTGTGTGTATTAGTTCATGTGACTAAATCAGATTAGTTAAATGTTAACTAAATTGAATTATTTCAAAATAACTCAGTTTGGCTCTACATTAACGTACCGAGTTAGTTAAATGTACCTATTTTATTACTCATGTCAGCTTATCTGTTTTAGTATGTATTTTACACATATATTTTTACTTATAATATTTTTAAGTGTGTGCTTATGTATAGAAAATAGGTTCACATCTTTTCCTTTTGGCTTTTTGCCTTTTTCAGGAGACGCCACAGCGAATAATCTGATGATTTGAATGTTTGATTTGGCACAGGTTTTTACGTCGGATGACCTTCCTGATACAACCCTTTAGCAAGGGTCAGAAACACGCTGATGGCTTTGCAGCTACTTTTCACGAAAGTCAGCAATGGTTCTTTTACATGAACTTCTCACCATAGACAGTGAGAGACATGGCCGGCCTTTGATAACCCAGTTAGGTGCACAGGGGGAGACAGTGACAACCTTGGAGAGTGGGACTCGAACCCCCAACCTTAGGATCAGCGATCCAGCGCCCTTTACCACCAGGCCACCACTGCCCCATAAGAAGAAATATTCTTCAAAGTAAACTTTTTGAAAAAGGTACTTTCTATGGAGCATAATAATCATATATTGAACATTGATGATTTTTTGCACAACATGTGATTAATAAAGTTCCATGAGTGTGAATAGGCGTGTTGTCACAAAAACAAAGTCCCAATATCAAAAGCACCATTTTACACTGCACTCACTAATGGAAGTTACTGCCTGCTTCAGTCTGCTGAATGGACATCATCATTCTGCTTTCCATTCATTCACTTCAGGAACAGGAATAGGCACAGAGCTCATCTCATGTCAGCGTTCCTTGTCTCATGTCTCGTCGCTGCTTCAGATGAACATATATATCAAAGACCCCTCCCTGAATCGCCACCTTATTGTAGTGGAGGGGTTTGCATGACCTAATGACCCTAGGAGCTATATTGTCGGGGGCATAATGCCCCTGGTAGGGGCACCCAAGGCAAACAGGTCCTGAGTGAAGGTTGAGACGAAGTGCGATTCAGAAGACCCCTATGACATCTCAGAGAAATCAAAAGGAAGCAGTCTCCCTTGCCCGGACGCGGGTCACTGGGGTTCCCTCCTGGAGCCAGGCCCGGGGGAGGGGCTCGAAGGTGAGTGCCTGGAGGTCGGGCTTCTGGCCATGGAGCCTGGCCGGGCCTAGCCCGAAAAGGAGACATGGGGCCGTACTCCCATGCACCCACCACCCGTGGGAGGAGTTTTAGGGGTAGGGTGCAGTGTGAGTTGGGTGGCAGCCGAAGGCATGGGTTCTGTCGGACCAATCCTCGGCTACTTACTCTGACCCTCGGAACATGGAATGTCACCTCTCTGGCGGGGAAGGAGCCTGATCTGGTGCGCGAGATGGCGAGATACCGACTAGATATAGTCGGGCTCACCTCAACGCATAGCTTGGGCTCTGGAACCATACATCTCGAGTTGCTCATGGGGAGAGGCAGCGAGCCGGTGTGGGTATTCTTGTTGCCCCCTATTACTCCTCGGTTGACGAAAGGGTAGCTTCCCTCCGTCTTCGGGCGGGGGGACTGGTCCTGACTGTTATTTGTGCTTATGCACCAAATGACAGTTCAGAGTATCCACCCTTTCTGGAGTCTTTTGGGGGGGGTGGGGTGTTGGAGAACACTCCCTTGGGAAACTCACTCGTTGTCTTGAGAGACTTCAACGCCCATGTGGGCAACGATAGTGTGACCTGGAAGGGTGTGATCGGTAGGTACGGCCTCTCCAGTCTGAACCCGAATGGTGTTTCTTTGTTGTACTTCTGTGCTCGTCACAGTTTGTCGATCACAAACACCATGTTCGAATATAAGTGTGCCCATAAGTGCACTTGGCACCAGGACACCCTAGGTCGCAATTGGATGATTGACTTTGTAGTCGTGTCATCGGACTTGCAACCATATGTTCTGGACACTCGGGTGAAGAGAGGAGCTGAGCTGTCTACCGATCACCACCTGGTGGTGAGTTGGCTTCGGTGGTGGGGGAGCTTGCCTTGCCTTCCAGACCTGGCAGGCCCAAGCATTTAATCAGGGTCTGCTAGGAACGTTTAGTGGAGTCCCCTGTCTGAGAGGCTTTTAACTCCCACCTCCAGCAGCACTACAACCACATCCCAGAGGAGGCGAGGGATATGGAATCCGAATGGGCCATGTTTCGTGCCTCCATTGCTGAGGTGGCTTGTCGTGGCGGTAATCCCCGAACCCGGTGGTGGACGCCTGCGGTGAAGGGGGCTATCCAGCTGAAGAAGGCGGCCTATTGGGTTTTATTAGCCTGTGGGACTCCCGAGGCAGCAAACAGGTAACAGCAGGCCAAACGTGCTGCAGCCGAGGCTGTCGCAGATGCAAAATCTATGGCATGGGATGAGCTCGGTGAGGGCCTGGAGAGTGATTATCAGTTGGCCTCAAAAAGGTTCTCCACAAACACTGTTTACAGTGGAGGTGTGGAGCTGCTTCTCTCGACTGGGGATGTCGTCGAGAGGTGGAGGGAATACTTTGAGGACCTCCTCAATCCCACCAACACGCCGTCTGTGGAAGAGGAAGACCCTGGGGGTTCGGGGGGGGGGGGGTCCATTCATCACTGGAGTGGAGGTCACTGAGGTTGCCAAAAAGCTCCTCAGTGGTCGAGCTCTGGGGTTGGACGAGATCAGCCCGGAATATCTCAAGGCTCTGGATGCTGTAGGACTGTTTTGGTTGACATGTCTCTGCAACATTGCGTGGTCATCGGGGGCTGTACCTCTGGATTGACAAACTGGGGTGGTGGTCCCAATTTTTAAGAAGGGGGACCAGAGGGTGTGTTCCAATTATCGTGGAATTACACTCCTCAGCCTACCTGGGAAAGTCTATGCAGGGGTATTAGGGAGGAGGATCCGACCGATTGTCGAACCTCGGATTCAGGAGGAACAATGTGGTTTTCGTCCCGGCCATAGCACTCCTGACCAACTCAATACGCTCCACAGGATTCTGGAGGGGGCATGGGAGTTTGCCCAATCTGTCCACATGTGCTTTGTGGATTTGGAGAAGGCTTTCAACCGTGTCGCTGGAACAATCTTGTGTGGCGTGCTCCGAGAGTATGGCGTTCCGGACCCGTTGCTACAAGCCATTCGGTCGCTGTATCACCGGAGCCAGAGTTTGGTCCACATTGGCAATAACAGGTCGAATTCGTTTCCGGTGGGAGTTGGAGTTCGCCAATGCTGTCCTTTGTCACCGATTCTGTTCATAATTTTTATGGACAGAATTTCTAGGTGCAGCTGCGGCGTGGAGGGGTTCTGGTTTGATGGGCATTGGATCTCGTCTCTGCTTTTTGCGGATGATGCTGTCCTTTTGGCTTCATCAAGTCGGGACCTCCAGCTCTCATTGGAGTGATTCGCAGCCGAGTGCGAAGCAGCCGGGATGAGGATCAGTACCTCCAAGTCTGAGACCATGGTTCTCAGTCGGACAAGGGTGGAATGCATCCTCAGGGTCGGGAATGAGGTCCTACCCCAAGTGGAGGAGTTTAAGTATCTTGGGGTCTTGTTCATGAATGAGGGAAGGATCGAGCGAGAGATCGACATATGGACTGCTGCAGCCTCTGCTGTCAAGCGGTGCCTGTACCAGTCCGGCGTGGTGAAGAAGGAGCTGAGCTGCAAGTTCCCACCCTCACCTATGGTCATGAGCTTTGGGTAGTGACGAAAAAACAAGATCACGGATACAAGCGGCTGAAATGAGCCTCCTTTGCCGGGTGGCGGGGTTCTCCTTTAGAGATAAGGTGAGAAGGTCTACCATCTGTGGGGAGCCCTGAGTAGATCCGCTGTTCCCCCGCATTGATAGGGGCCAGTTGAGGTGGCTCGGGCATCTGGTCAGAATGCCTCCTGGATGCCTCCCTGGTGTGGTGTTTCGGGCATGTCCAACCGGGAAGAGACCCCAGGATTGACCTAGAACACGCTGTAGGTCACCTGGTGTGGCTGGGGAGAGGGTCGTCTGGACCTCTTTGCTTAGGTTGCTGCCCCCGCGACCCAACCCTGGACTTAGCGGAAGATGATGATCATGATATATCAGGGATCCCAGTGAGGTTTAGAAAAAAATAGAGAAAACGGGTTCAGAAATAGAGGAAATGAAATATTTCAGCTGGGGATCAAAGGGGCCGCAGGGCCCCTGAAGATGAAAAATAGCGAATTCTGCTAAATAGGCGAGTAAAAATCGCGGAATTCTGCTAAATAGCGGAGATCTGGGATCCCTGATACACACACACACACATATATATATATATATATATATATATATATATATATATATATATATAGGCGGCACGGTGGCGTAGTGGTTAGCACGTCCGCCTCACAGCAAGAAGGTCTGGGTTCGATTCTCGGCCTGGGTGTTTCTGTGTGGAGTTTGCATGTTCTCCCCGTGCTTGTGCGGGTTTCCTCCGGGTGCTCCGGTTTCCTCCCGCAGTCCAAAGACGTGCACTGTAGGTTAATTGGCCGTTCTAAATTGACCGTAGATTCTCTCCTGCAGCGGCACTGGAACCCAGTCGTATCGGCATTTGCCCTTCCATTGGATCCTTCCGGTGGCGCCGAGACGGGGGGGGACTTGCTGCTTGGGTAACAGCCTGTCCCTCATTACTCCTTACACAGGCTCTGCGCACTGGGGGGGTATCACCAGCTGGGGTACCAGCCAGAGCGCAGCCATAGTCCTTCAGGACTGACGGAGGCCTACCATACCATATATATATATATATATATATATATATATATATATATATATATATACACATTGGCCCTATGATGGCCTGGCGAGCTGTCCAGGGTGTCATATGGCTGATATGGGTGCCAGCCTCCCTGTGACGTTAATTAGGATTAAGCGTTCAGAAAATCAATGAATGAATATATATTTAGTTCAACTTTACTGAAGACACAGGCTGATAGACTGCAAATGTGTTCAATGAGCTGTTAAGCTTGAAGACTTTAATATTTTCCTATTTTGATGTGAGTTTAAATTGATGCACTGCTCTACTGGTCCTTGATATTCACAAAATATTAAAACTTTTTTTTTTTTTTTTTTTTTTACTTTATTTCAATACAATCTTTGTAATGAAATCAAGCTGAAGTAAGTTTGTCTGTGTAATTAAACTTCTTAGCATATTGTTCGGTGGCACAATTTAAATCTGTTAATATGCAGTGTGCTGCTACTGCTTTGTTTACTTGATTGGTTTCAGTGATGCACAGCACATTTTATCTATTCTACTCACCCAGGTGCAACAAATTAGTAGCATAATGAAACCGGCATTCAGACTGTGACAACAACGTGCCACCTGGTCGTTCACATTTCAACTGTTCACTCAAGTGATCCTGGTTCCCAGATGTTTCCCAGACCAAAACAGAAAGACATCATAAATATTGGGTATAGAAAACAAAACAAAAAAGCTTAAGTGCTTAACTTGCTTGATGATGTTCCTTATGCTTAATGAACCTGTTTGGAACTCACCCAGCTTGCATCAGTGGTCTGATTGCTTCCACACATTTTATCTTGATGAATCATAAAGTGCTAAATAAAATAAAATAAGTCCCTGCTGTGTGTCGTGTTTGACTAGCAGTGTGGTTTCAGGCCAAATACTCCAGAAAACATATGAGAAATTTCTCCGTACCCACACAGCGCTGGGTCTCCTACTCATTAATGGAACTGCACAAAGACTTATCATCTTGATTAAACATGTCAGCCGAGAACAATGATATAGAGTCATATATGCTGCCAGAGGGGCTTGTGATGTGAGACAGGTAGACATTTTATACACACAGACACTATTAGCTCTGGATCTCTGTTAGCTGAACAGACATTTCATTCCTGAATGAGTTCAGCTCCTGACAAGCATGCGGCCCAGATGTACTATAGTCTTATGTCTTATTTCTCATCTCCTATATATTCGGAGTGTTTCAGAAGTAAATCACTGACCCGGAACGTGTATAAAGATGAAGGAGTAAAATGTTAGTCTGTCGGAATATTGATTTATTTCAAATTTGCATGTTTTTTTTCTTCTAAAAAACATCATTATTAAATCACAAATAATGACAGCATCTCACCATTAGGGCTTTTTACACCCAAGCCTATTGGCTCATCACAGCTTATCCCGGTTCTATAGCATGAAGTGACTAGACGTTCCTGGTTACCTTACCAGTATGTTTACTGGTACCAGGCACTTCTATTGCTGGGTGGACAGAGACACACTTGTGATTAGTACCTTGCCCAGTTGTTTTTGCATGATGGGGGTCTAGCATCGATTCAAACCCAAGACCTCTCGATCGGAAGAACTCATCACCGTAACATTTAAACTCCTTAACTGAATGTTGAAAGCCAGGACCGTGTACACAAATAGGTAATATCACAATTATAAACAACACCCATTTTTAAAATATAACTGAATCATTAATTTTAACTTACTGAAATTAATTTGTTTTATACAATTATTGAACGTGAAGAAATCATTATGAGATAAAATGAAATTTATTCTTTACTGCTGCACAAAGATTAACACATCTGTTTTCATTTGTTGAACTTCTTAATCCTACTAAGCCAGCAGGGAGGCCAGAGCCTATTTCAGTTGATTTTGGGTGAAAGAAGTGTCCATTTGAGTAGCTTTCCAGTCTTTCACAGAGCTGATACACACATTACTATACACACTCACACCTAGGGGCACTATAGAGCAGCCAGTTTGTCGAATTTACATGGTTTCCGAATATGACTGGAAACTGGAGTAAAAGATAAAGTCCGTTGTGCTTTTTACACCCGTGCCATAGTGGCTCATCGGACCGGTGCTTATCCCCGGTTTCCATAGAGTGAAACAACCAGGAGTTCAACTCCTCCTGGATGGGACGCTAGTCCATCGCAGGTTACCTTCCCAGTATATTTTTACTGGTAGACATTTATACTGCTGGGTGAACAGATGCACACTTGTGGTTAAGACCTTGCCCAGGGGTCTTAGCACAGTGAGGGTCAAACTGGGATTTGAACTCACAACCTCCCGATCATGAGTACAGTACCCTAACCACTATGCAACTGGCCTCGGAAACTGGAGTACCCGGAGGAAACCCATGTGACAGTGAGGACAGGCAAACTCCACACAGAAATGCACTCGCCAAGCCTGGAGCTGGAACCCAGAACCTTCTTCTTGTGAGGCAGTCATACTGGCCACATCTTGTATCTCAATAAATTATTGCAGTCTTTGGAAGTACACATTCATCACTGAGAGTAATATCAGCCAATAATATCATTATTGACTATTCTAAATGTATGACACCATGATAATGTGAATCTTCTTAACATTAACGTATTTTAGTTCTTATGTTGCACACCACAGGAAAAAAACTCACATTTTCCTTTACACCAAAATTAAAGTCCCTTCAATAAACTCCAAGACAGACATTGAGCCTGTCTAGCTTTCCAGCCAAGTCTCCTCACTTTGCTGAGGGTGATTACACACTTTCACAATAAGCAGTTCCAAACGGTAAAAAAAAAAAAATACCGTCATAAAGCAGATGCCCAAGAACATTTTTCATTCGTCTTCAGTAAGTGATTAATCTTGGTCACAGTCATGGTGGATCCAGAGCCAATCCTGGGAATTCCTGGGCATGAGGCAAGAATATATCCAGAACAGGATGCTCTGCCAGCCCATTGTAGGACATCATGTTCACACACATATTTACTCATTCTTAAATTGGGAAAATTCCCTTCTCAGCATGCTTTTGAACAGGCTGGTCAAAACTGGTGAACCCAGAGCAAACAAGGCAGTTCACATGAAAATTCCAAATAGGTACTAACACAAAGCTCTGTACTGGAGTGCTTTGTTGGCAAAATATAATTCAATTGTATCCAATAGAAATCCATGTACAGTATATTTGTAAAACTGTAGAGTTTATGGTGCAAAGTCATTCATCTGAAGTGTATAAGGTATATTAACATAGGAATGCTTTATAACCTCGACTATACAATGCCGGAATGTGTTATTGTTCTGCGTTTAGCCTTGCTTATAGTATATAATCATCATGCCATTGTTTCAACAAACTGTCAACTAAGAATTAAAAAGGTCTATCAGCCAATTCATTCAAATGGAAGACAGACCATGTTAATTCTCAGCTGATGAAACTTAAGCAACGGAACATTTATATTTTATTTATTTGGTTAATTTTTCACCATTGTATTGAATTGATAACTGAAAAATTGAACCACCCCATAAAGTCTTATCCAGCACTTCCTGAAATCTTTCAGTAGGGTTCAGGGCAGGACTTTGAGGTGCCAATACATATGTGAAAACGATTCCTCATGTTCACATATCACTCTTTCATTATTTGTTAACTATTTTATATCCATGCTTTCAGGTAAGAAAAAGTCCAATGGCGTGACAACCTGCATATTCAGTACACTCAGGTCATCAGCTGACTTCATTTTATTGCCACATTAACCCTCAAGCGACCAAGCTAATATGACCGAGTAGGGTCATTTGTGACCCCACTGACTTTATATAGCAGGGGTGTCAAACTCGTGCCAGAAAGGGCCATGTGGCTGCAGGTTTTTGTTTTAACCAAGCAGCAGCACACCTGACTTTGCTCATTTAATCATTAAACTGAGCTGAGTGTTCAGGCAGTTGATTGGTCAGTCTCTGTACAGAGCACACAGATTGACCAATCAGCTGCCTGAACACTCAGATGAGTTGATTAAATGAGCAAAGTCAGGTGTGATGCTGCTTGGTTGAAACAAAAACCTGCAGCCACATGGCCCTTTCTGGCACGAGTTTGACACCCCTGTTATATAGAGATGTTTCTATAGAAATTATTATTTTAGGGTTCTTCATATTTATTTCACTCTCCAATATATTTGTCTTATGTAATAAGGTATAGAATTTGATACATTTTTTACAAAAAAGCAGCAAAAACATACAATGATGGAACAATATTACATTTATTTAGGCAGCCCTTGTCAGTTACATCTTGTAATATGCATGTTACCTTTTATTTCTTTACATTTTTTTTTTCTTTGCGTCAAAAATGAAAACAAATCATAAAAAGTAAAGTTACTTTTTTAACACAAAATATGTATTACAATGTGGTGGAATAATTTAGATATGGTAATAGAAATAATAATTATATGGCTGAACTATCTGAAACATGTCACTGTCAAAATGAAGTACAGTGGTACCTTACCTTACGATAGTCCCAGCAAACGAAAAATCCAGGTTACGAAAAACATTTTCCAAAATTTTTTGTCTCTGTCTACAAAACAAAGTTAACCCAGGTTAAATAATACGCCTGTTTCCCACCAGACCACTGAAATTCATGGGGAAACATTACTGGACATTTTGATAACATTATTAATTAACAATCATTTGTCAACCGAGAATTAATAACGTCCATTTGCAATTTGAATGAAATGGTAGATCTTCTTCTTCTTCTTCTTCTTCTTCTTCTTTTCCTTTCGGCTGTTCCCTTCAGGGGTCGCCACAGCAAATGATCTGCCTCCATCTCTCCCTATCCTCTGCATCTTCTACTCCTACTCCAACGACTTTCATGTCCGCCTTCACTGCATCCATAAATCTTCTCTTTGGTCTTCCTCTGGGCCTTTTGCCTGGTAGTTCCAACCTCAGCATCCTACGACCAATATACTCACTATCCCTCCTCTGTACATGTCCAAACCATCTCAATCTAGCTTCTCTGACTTTGTCTCCAAAACATCTAACATGTGCTGTACCTCTGATGTACTCATTTCTGATCCTATCCATCCTCGTTACTCCAAAGAGAACCTCAACATTTTCATCTCTGCTACCTCCAACTCTGACTCCTGTCTTTTCCCCCAGGGCCACTGTCTCTAAACCATACAACATTGCTGGCCTCATCACCGCCTTGTACACTTTTCCCTTCATTCTTGCCGCCGATACTCTCCTATCACACATCACACCGACACTTTTCTCCATCCATTCCAACCTGCCTGCACGCGCTTCTTCACCTCTTTTTCCACACTCTCCATTGCTCTGGATTGTTGAGCCTAAGTACTTAAAATCCTCCACCTTCTTTATCTCTGCCCCCTGTAACCTCAAAGTTCCTCTTGGGTCCTTGTCGTTCACACACATGTATTCTGTCTTACTAAGACTAACCTTCAATCCCCTCCTTTCCAGGGCATACCTCCGCCTCTCTAGATTTTCCCTCCACTTGTTCTCTGCTCTCACTACAGATCACAATGTCATCTGCAAACATCATAGTCCATGGAGATTCTTGTCTAACCTCATCTGTTAGCCTGTCCATCACCATAGCAAACAAGAAGGGGCTGAGAGCTGACCCTTGATGTAGTCCCACCTCCACCTTGAACTCTTCTGTCACACCGACAGCACACCTCACCACTGTCTTACATCTCTCATACATGTCCTGCACCACTCTAACATACTTCTCTGTCACTCCAGACTTCCTCATACAATACCACAGTTCTTCTCTCGGCACCCTGTCATATGCTTTCTCCAGATCCACAAAGGCACAATGCAGCTCCTTCTGACCTCTGTACTTCTCTATTAACATCCTCAAAGCAAACACTGCATCTGTGGTGCTCTTTCTTGGCATGAAACCAAACTGTTGTTCACAAATGCTGACCTCTGCCCTTAGTCTTGCTTCCACTATTCTTTCCCATAGCTTCATTGTATGGCTCATCAACTTTATCCCTCTGTAGTTGCCACAACTCTGTACATCGCCTTGTTCTTAAAAATGGGCACAAGCACATTTCTCCTCCATTCCTCTGGCATCTGCTCACTTTCTAAGACCTTGTTGAATATTCTTGTCAGAAAATCTACTGCTACCTCCCTAGACACTTCCATACCTCAACTGGTATGTCATCAGGGCCAACTGCCTTTCCACTCTTCATCCTCTTCAATGCCCTCCTCACTTCTCCTTACTAATCTTTGCTACTTCCTGCTCCTCAACGGTCACCCTTCTACTCTTTTTTCTCTCTCATTTTCCTCATTCATCAGCTCTTCAAAGTACTCTTTCCATCTTCCCAGCACACTTCTGTCATCAGTCAATACATTTCCCTCTCTGTCCTTTATCACTCCAACTTGCTGCACGTCTTTCCCATCTCTATTTCTCTGCTGTGCTAATCTGTATAAATCATTTTCTCCCTCCTAACTGTCCAACCTATCATACAAGTCATCATACGCCCTCTGTTTGGCCTTTGACACCGCTACCTTTGCCTTATGCTGTGTCTCCCTGTACTACTGTTTCCTCTCTTCGGTCCTCTCTGTGTCCCACTTCTACTTAGCTATCCTCTTCTTTTGTACACACTCCTGCACTTCCTCATTCCACCACCAAGTTTCCTTATCTACTTTCCTTCCAGAGGACACACCAAGTACTCTCCTACCGGTCTCCCTGATCATATTGAAACAGGCTTTGGGTAGTCAGGAAGTGCTTCCAGAGGACTGGACAACCACAGCCAATGTGATCAGGGAGACCGGTAGGAGAGTATTTGGTGTGTCCTCTGGAAGGAAAGTAGATAAGGAAACTATACATACTGAAATGGTAGATCGACCTTGTTAATTCTTGATTGACAAATAATTCACCAAAGACTTGGTGGATGCCACTGAATCATTTTAGTTATGACAGAAGCAGGTCAGGTGAGCTTTACTTGGACAGTACTACAGCTCTCAGCACTAACGCCGCATGCTGACACGCCAAACATCAGTGGCTACTTGGCCCCATTAATGAGAACTAATCAGCGTAATCAGCCAGAAAATAAAAGATAAAAGTTTGTGCACTTTCAACTCCTTTGTTTGGTTTTCCATATTATGTTCACCCGAATTATCTTTTACATTCGCTGTTCAGTAAACCTTGGTTCTGCATCTGCCTCCAGACTCTTTCCCTGCATACCCTGACATGATGTCAAGTGCTGGCATAGAATCTTGGTTCAGAATAAACCAAAGATCATTTATAGTGAAAAATGTGTTTAGATTCCTGTTGCACCGACACATTAATGTAAAGGTCCATGGTGTGTTTATTCCATCCTGTAGGTACTGCTCTAATGCTTCTCACTATTATTTATGAAAATTCAATTAATTAATTTAGAAAACAAATTCTGTGAATGTTTCAAGATAGATTATGATCAGGGTCCAAAACTGCAATGCTTGATTGACATTCAGTGAATCATCTTGGCAGGCATTTTATCCTGGTCAGGGTCACAGTGGATTTGAAGGCTTTACCAGGAGCACTGATGAGAAGGTCAGTGCACTGTGTTTATTATTTCATCAACTGAGAATTAACAAGGTCTAGCCGCCATGGCAGATAGACCTTGTTAATTCTCAGTTGACTATTTAGTAACATCACAACTGAATTTATGTAATTTGCCAGCCAGGAGCTTAAAATCGTATTTTATAGTTCAGCTGTACCTAAAGTTAAGTGGTCTGGTTTCCTTTCCTTTTTTTTATACACAGGTTACTTTTATTTTTACAGTAGTTGAGTCAACGTTTAAGAATGGCTACTTAATATTTGGTATACAAAGTTGCTGCATTGTTTCTTTGAATCTGCATTCAATATTTTGCCCTTTTCCTGAGATAACTCAAGGTCAAATTCAGAGATACAGCTTGTGTTTGAGGTTTTCAGGTTTGAGTCACCTTGTATGCTGATGGCGGTTGCTGAGCAACGATACAAGAGTTGTAAAAGGTATTCCAATTGTGCCAAACCAATGTGTTATGTATGTGGCATTTGTAATAAAAAGGTACAAGTGAATGACTCATGAAATGGACTGATTATACAGTTCGAAAACAAGTGTACCGTGTCTTAAATCTAACAGTAAGTATATGTCCACTTGGTTTTGTCTTTTACTTGCTTAAAGAAGGTTTAGTTCATTTTATGTAACCACTTGAGCCTAATTAGGGGTCACGGGGAGGCTGGCGCATATCCTAGCTGACTCCAGGCAAGGGCAGAGTACACCCTGGACAGCTCGCCAGGCCATCGCAGGGCGGAAACACGCTGACGACTTTGCAGCTACTCTTGACGAAAATCAGCAATGGTTCTTTTACAGCCTAACACCATAGACAGTGAGAGACATGGCCGGACTTTGATAACCCAGTTAGCTGCACTGGGGGGGCAGTGACAACCTTGTGGAAAGTGGGACTCGAACCCCCAACCGTAGGATCAGCAATCCAGTGCTGTTCACCACTAGGCCACCACTGTCCATGGCATAAATAATGTTAACCAGTAAAATGAATACTTTTACTAATTTTCCACATAAAGAATAATGTCCATAACAAATGAGGATTTTTAAGATATTTCCAAATTATGTAGTCTATTAATTATGTATGATGTAAAAGTAAAGTAAAAGTGATGAAGATATTTTCTATAGTATTCTACTAAAAGTTAGCATTGTTATGGATGGTGACAGTAGACTGTTTTTGTGGATAACTGAGTATAATGAGGACAAAATCTATATACTTTGGGTTAAGGAAATAGAAATGAAAGAAATCAGTGCACTGTGAAAATATTCAGAGACTACAAGCAAATCCTATAATTTTTTTTCCCTTTAAAACTTTGCAATATTTGTTTTACCACTTATAATTTTAATTTGAAATATCATTTAGCTAAATTTGATTGAAACAGATTCATTTTAGGGGCACAGTGGCTCAATAGTCAGCATTGCCAAACGAAAAGGTTCAGGGTTTGAATCTCGGGTATGGGTGAGAGCGGGATTTGGAGTTTGACTGATGACCTTTTGGTCAAGTAGGCGGGTCTCTGTAGGTATGTTGACTGTGTAGTATGTCTCTGGGTTTCCGCCCACAGTCAAAATACACACATTTGGATATTGTGAATGGTCTAATCAGTGTGAATGTGAGTGTTTGGTTGTCTGGGTTAGCCCTGCAACAGACTCTTGACCTGCTCAGGAAATATTACACCGCTTACCTGAAATCAGCTGGGAACCTATCCTGAAAGAAAGGCATTATATATAATGAATGGGTATGCAGGGATACAGTTACTGAATGGATGCAGGAATAACCACACAGACAACAAGCATACAGTATAGCATACACTAGACAAATTAAGCATTGACAGGATGTACAGTCTGTTATAGACTGTTTTATGAATCTGTCACGCATTCACTCATTACTGAATTGCTTACTTCTCTTCCGCACTTTGCAAAGTAGACACTGGACAAAGGCACCGTAAACAGTTTGTTAATTCATCACCAGCACACACACACACACACACACACACACACACACACACACACACACACACACACACACACACACACACACACACACACACACCTTGGGACAATTTGAAGCAGCCAGTCATGTGTATGTTTTTGGACAGTGGGAGGACATTGGGAGGAAATTGGAGTGCTCAGGGAAAATCCACAGAAACAGGGGGGGAACAAGGAAACTCCACACAGAAATGTCCAAGCATGTGACTTGAACCCAGGACCCTCTTGTTTTGAAGTATGCTAACCACTATGCTATTGTGGGGCCGGTGGTGTAGTGGTTAGGGTGCTGCGCTCATGATTTGGGAGGATGTGAGTTCGACTCCCACCGAGACCCTCACTGTGCAAAGACCCCTGGGCAAGGTCTCAACCACAAGTGTGCCTCTGTTCAGCCAGCAGTATAAATGGGTACCAGTAAGAATATACTGGGAAGGTAACCTGCGATGGACTAGCGTCCCATCCAGGAGGAGTTGAACTCCTGGTCGCACCGGCCTGATGAACCATTAGGCTCGGGTGTAAAAACCCAACAGACTTTACCTTTACCTAGCCACTATGATATTGTGCCTCCCTATTTTATGAATTTGCATTTTTGAAAAAAAAAATCACAATAAAGAGTACAAAATATGACATTAATCATAGATATGCGGTATCTACTCGCAATTTAAACTTCTATTGTCACTTAAGTAACAAATTATTTAAAATATAGAAAAAAATAACAACAATACTAAAATGGTGAATATAGTGGTAGTAGGATGCTGAGGTTGGAACTGCCAGGCAAAAGGCCTAGAGGAAGACCAAAGAGAAGATTTACAGATGTGGTGAAGAAAGACATGAAGGTAGTTGGTGCAGGAGAAGATGCAGAGGACAGGGTGAGATGGAGACAGATGATTCGCTGTGGCGACCCCTGAAGGGAACAGCCGAAAGGAAAAGAAGAATAACAATACAAAAATGATAATACATTGAGTAGAATTATATTAGACTGATGCATCACCCTGAAGCCCTAGATTAATACAAAGAATGAAAAAAATAATAATAATAAGTGGTACCTTCCCAACATTACTGCAGCCAGATGTATACGTTTCATGCATCTCTGGATTTAAAAATGGTAAATTGCAAATTTGCCTAATTTTTCTGAAAATTCCACCGTTAACATTGCAATTTAACCAGGTTTTCTGCAGGTCCCTTTTGACCTGGCAATGTTTTAGAGCAAATTATTTGACAGCATGGACTGAGGATCACACAGTGTAAGACATAATCATTTACTATTTACAAGGCCATGGTTCCACTGCCATCATGGTTTATGAACTGTGACTGCAACAACATTTTAGTTTAGACAGATTGTTTTTCCCTCCTGCAACTGTAGTATATGTGCACTATTTACTGAGTGTACATCAATATATCGATAGCAAATCTATGTATCATAAAGCAATTCATTCATTCATTCACCAATCTACTTAATCTTACTAGGATCGTGAGGAGGCTGGTGCTTATCTCAGCTGACTCTGGTTGGAGGTGGAGTACACCCTGAGCAGCTCACTAGTTCATCTGAGGGCCGTCACACACAACCATTAACTCGCACACTTAGAGGAAATTTGGAAGCAACTGTTAACCTCATGTGCATATGTCCAGACTGTGTGAGGAAACCAAAGCACTCGGAGGAAACCCATGTGGGCAGAGAGACAACATGTAAACTCCACTCAGAAACATCTGAGCCCCGAACTTGAATACTGGATCCTTTTGCTGTGAGATAGATGTGTTTACCACTATGATACTGTGCAGTTCTATTTTAAGGCAATAATTTATGTAATTGTTTCTGTACCATGACATTAATCCCCAAAACAAAGTGTTAAAATGGAGAAGAATATCTAGTCAACAATCCACAAATGTGGTATGAATGCACAAAGAAGCAAAAGACTAGAATAAAAAAAAACATCTGGAGTTTCAGAAATGAAGCAGTAGAACATGGTTCAATATCAGCCACAGAAGAAGGGGTCAGAGAAAACGAGTAATTAACAAGGAGTGGTTTACACCCATGCATTGTTAATGGTAGCCTACTTAGAGGGCTTTTATACTCTGTGTTATTTCCAAAGCTAGCCTGAGCACCTTTTGTGCTGATTTGAAAACAGTAGCTTGCATTATGGGTTGGTTGAAAGAAAGAAAGAGTGAGAGAGAGAGAGAAAGAAAGAAAAGAAAGAAAAAGAGAGAGAGAAAAAATATTTTTACATTTCATCTCACTATGGTGAGCTGGAAGCCACATAACAAGCAGGATTCTTCTTCTTTTCCTTTCGGCTTTTCCTTTCGGCTTTTCCCTTCAGCGTTTGCCACAGCGAATCATCTGCCTCCATCTCACCCTATTCTTTGCATCTTCTTCTCTTACACCAACGACCTTCATGTCCTCCTTCACCACATCCATGAATCGTCTCTTTGGTCTTCCTCTAGGCCTTTTACCTGGTAGTTCCAGCCTCAGCATCCTATTACCAATATACTCACTATCCCGCCTCTGTACATGTCCAAACCATCTCAATCTAGTCTCTCTGACTTTGTCTCCAAAACGTCTTACGTACAGAGCTGTCCCTCTGATGTGCTCATTCCTAATCCTATCCATCCTCGTTACTCCCAAAGAGAACCTCAACATTTTCATCTCTGCTACCTCCAGCTCTGCCTCCTGTCTTTTCCCCAGGGCCACTGTTTCTAACCCATACAACATCGTTGGCCTCAACACCGTCTTGTACACTTTTCCTTTCATTCTTGCCGATACCCTCCTATCACACATCACACCGAACACTTTTCTCCAACCATTCCAACCTGCCTGCACACGCTTCTTCACCTCTTTTCCACACTCTCCATTGCTCTGGATTGTTGAGTCTAATTACTTAAAATGCTCCATCTTTCTTATCTCTGCTCATTGTAACCCCACCGTTCCTCTCGGGTCCTTGTCATTCATGCACATGTATTCTGTCTTACTGAGGCTAATCTTCATTCCCCTCCTTTCCAGGGCATACCTCCACCTCTCTAGATTTTCCTGCACTTGTTCTCTGCTCTCACTACAGATCACAAGGTCATCTGCAAACATCATAGTCCATGGGGAATCTTGTCTAACCTCGTCTGTCAGCCTGTCCATCACCATAAGAAGGGGCTGAGAGCTGACCCTTGATGCAGTCCCACCTCCACCTTGAACTCTTGTGTCACACCGACAGCACACCTCACCACTGTCTTACATCTCTCATACATGTCCTGCACCACTTTAACATACTTCTCTGCCACTCCAGACTTCCTCATGCAATACCACAGTTCTTCTCTCGGCACCCTGTCATATGCTTTCTCCAGATCCACAAAGGCACAATGCAGCTCCCTCTGACCTTCTCTGTACTTTTCCATTTGCATCCTCAAGGCAAAGGATTAGACTTGGGATTTAAGGATCAATAGACTTGGGCCTCAAGGATTAGACTTGGGAAATAAATTTTTATATATATATATATATATATATATATATACACACATACACACACACACACACACACACACACACACACACTCCCCGCCTTACATTTATTTGTTTTACGTATTTTTCGATTTTACATTTTTAAAAAAAAATTGAGTTTAGCGTGCTCTCTGTAGTATGAGACGTAGCTACGTAGTACGCTGACGTAGTACACTACTTACACATGACGCTGCGTCCATTGTTTACAAACAACAGAGTGAACGTGCCCTGCTTTTTCCCAGTTCACCACGTGTTACCCTTGTGTTAAGACGTAGTCTCTGTTATCTTTGTGTTTACACTGTTTTGCGGATTTTTGTAACCCTAAGCAAATATGGTTGGTCAGAAGTGTAAGCCTAATAGTGATGGTGGTAATCAGAAAAAGCGGCAAGCCATCTCATTAGAAATGAAGATGGCTATTATCAAGAAAATCAATGCTGGTGAAAAACACATGAATGTTGCACGTTTCTTCCAAATGGCTCCGTCGACCATTGGAACCATTTACAAGCAGAAAGATCGCATCACAGAGCATGGATATATATGATACTGTATTTGATATTTGATGAGTGAATTTGATTAAAATTTATTAATTTGAAATTATTTTGCTTGAATTTAATTTATTTGAAATAAATGTTGATATTATTTGATATATTTGACATTAGTTTACAATGTTATGTTTATAATAATTGATTTTGGGGTGTTTTATGAGATACGGTAATGGTATTTATCTTTTGTTTTCGTTTGTAAACAATGGACGCAGCGTCATGCGGAAGTAGCGTATTACATCAGTGTACTACATCGGTACGTCTTGTACTACAGAGCACGCGAAACTCAAAATTTGACTTTTTTTTAAAATGTAAAATTGAAAAATACGTAAAACAAATGAATGTAAAGTGGGGAGTGTCTGTATACATGAATCCCTCGCTACTTTGCGCTGCAATTCATGCGGCTTCTTTGCATCACGTTTTTTTATTTATTTTTTTTAAATATTCATTGAATTAAAAAATAAGGAAGTGAAGGAAAATGCAACAAAACAAGGCCAATTATGCAAAAAAAAAAAAAAAAACCCAAACAAAACAAAAAACAACCCAAAGCCTCCCATCAAAACTACTTACATTTTTATGTAAGGTGCGCATCTGAGTATTTGTGCACAGATCTACGTCTGTATGTGTATTGACATTTTGTTTACATCTTGTGCATTATATTTGAATGTTTCATTGTTATTATAAGCATTTATTGCATCGAATATGTATTTATTGATTTTACATACACATACATGTACGTATACGTCAGTCAGGAGGGGTTGATCCTACTTCGCGGAATTAGGTGGTCATGGGGGGGGGGGGGGGGAATCTCAGTCGGTCCCAATTAACCGTGGAACGTGAGGGGTCCCTGGATATATTATTTGTATATAAATTATATACATACATACATACATACATACATACATAAATACATACGTGTATATATTATAGACACATATATGTGTGTGTGTGTGTGCTTATAGAACATTTAAAAATCTCTGCTGAATTCCAGCTGAGTGCTTTCTTAAGTGAGCCGCATTGTGTTTCCAAATTGCAATCCATGCTATATGCTTATTGTAAACTTGCCTACTTGCTAATGTCCTTGAAACAAGCTGACAAAAAAAGTAAGCTTTATTAAGAGTCATTTCTTTACATTTTCAAGAAAATAATTAATCGAAATTGAAGCATGTCCATTTTTTTTTACCGAACTTACAGAGCGGAGCAAATAACACCACTGGTTTTACTGATTAACAGCCTTTTAAAAATAAGAATGGATTTAGGGCTCACACAGTAATCAACTATGCACCCAATGCTAGTGAATAAAAGGCAACAGAAACAAGTGTGAACGGTCATGGAAAAAAATTAGTAGCGGTTTATTCATTTGTACACTTTTTTTGTGCGCCCTGATAAATTTCAAGGGAAAAAAAAAACACATTTCTGTATACCAGATCAAGGTGTGTATAATTTCTGCGGGCTCCATAGTCCACCAGATTCAGTTTGCTGTTTGTAAATATTTCGCATAATGTGCAGGTACTTACAGCTTCTGCTATTGTACAGTAATGCTCACAGAGCAACTGGATATTTAACATAGGTGTGTATAAAGACTTATGCATTTTACATTCAGGTGCAGTGCGTCAAGTAGACCTATTGCTATCTTTTCCAATAGTGATATTTAAAATTTCTCAATTTTTACTCAAGAGTCACCCAAGCTGAGCTATGTGATGGATGAGGGACCTCCTAATGTCACCATCTACTGAATATTTCAAGTATTGTGAGATATAAATGCTCAACAGCGGCCATTAGGAAGGATGGAACAGTGTTGCGTCTATGTGTTTTTAGCACTGCGGTCCACTTTGCTTGACCTGACACATGACTCATGTGTGCGAGTCAACACTGTTCAGAATTCCCATCATGATCAGGTTGTCTGTTGTCTATATTTGTAGAATGCAGAGCAAAGTCATGCTGCAGGATGAGACACCTTTCCCTTTATAAAAATGGTAATGCCAAAATCTCCAGTTCATTTTAAATGCAAGTGCAATAACACAAACGCGGTATTCATGAGAGGGTTTGGCTAAGAGATGACTCTATTGTTGCACTACTGGAGAGATAAGCTGCATGGGAATATCAAAAGCATTGATAAAATTTGGCTTGTCGCAGAAAAAATGATATCCCCATACAAATGATGTTGTTTCTGCTACCCAGTGTTGAGATAAATCTTAAGTTCTAAGGAAATTAATTTTTGGAGTTACAGCTAGAACAAGGCGGGCAGTGGTGGCCTAATGGTATAGGGCACTGGATCGCTGATCCTAAGGTTGGGGGTTCGAGTCCCACTCTCCACAAGGTTGTCATTGTCCCCCCCAGTGCAGCGAACTGGCTTATCAAAGGCCGGCCATTTGTCTCATTGTCTATGGTGAGAGGTTCATGCAAAAGAACCATTGCTGACTTTTGACAAGAGTAGCTGCAAAGCCGTCAGCGTGTTTCCGCCCTGCGATGGCCTGGCGAGCTGTCTTGGGTGTACTCTGCCCTCACCCGGAGTCAGCTGGGATGGGCGCCAGCCTCCCCGCAACCCTAATTAGGATTAAACGGTTTCAGAAAATGAATGAATGAATGACAGCTATAACAAATTCATTTTAATGAATACATTTTGTGCACCCAGCAGTCAGAGTACCAAAGAAACAATGTGGAAGATCTAGATACACTGAAATTAATTCTAGTGTCACATTTACTCGTCAGCATTTCAGCTTTTAGTCATTTAGGTTCTGTATAAAAAGGAAGCTTAAAATAATGCATCCTTTTTATGAGACCTTCAATTTTACACTGGAAAATAATCACTGGTTAATTTCTTCATCACAGTGTATTGATACTAATTCACTTTGTACCAGTTCCAGTGAAACGAGATTGTATTGCATGTGAGCAGATGTTTTCATTAGTGCTTTGTTTTTAACCTGTCGATGTTAATTGACATTTCATGGCAATTTGCATTTTTTCCTCCAGTATTAGCAAACGTTGTGAACATCTTCACACATTATGACAAAATGCTGAGAAACCTTTGATTGAAAATCAATTGAAAGCAAAAAGCTTTGTGTATTATTTCTTATCACTTTCTTACCAATGATAAACGCATCATCGTGCATACCCTTGACCGGTTTATTGCTTTTTAAAAACACAACAAAAGCAATTTGATCAAATCCATTTTTCATTCAGGAATAAATATTTCTTCTGCCACACAATATCATCTGTACATAGGCAACATAATGGACAAAGAAATATAAAATATTTCTTTATAATTTTCTTTTTAATTTTCTTTAATATATATATTATACATACACACACATATACATATATACACACACACATTATATATATATATATATATATATATATATATATATATATATATATATATATACACACACACATACATATATATCTATATTATATATTATGTATAGATAATATATCTATATTATATATTATATATATATTTATATATAATATATATATATAGTAATACATATATATATATATAAATACACATATATATATATATATATATATATATTTATATATAATATATATATATAGTAATACATATATATATATATAAATACACATACACACACGCATGTGCAACATCCTGAATACTAGTGTATACGATGCATAAATATTTAGGTATCACAATCATGGGACGTCTCCCAACAGACATTCCAAATAGGTTGCTGTGTACGTGCAAGAGGGCAGCAGCCTCAAAAGTTGGCTTTAGTATGCAGTATCCACTTTGAACATACATGTGTAGAAATTATTTTATTTTATACCAACAAGTACCACTTATGCATGTATATACATACACACAGTATTACAACTGTTTTGTGACTGTTTGCAACTGCAAATCCATTGGTTTTCTATATCTTCTTCTTCTTTTCCTTTCGGCTGTTCCCTTCAGGGGTCGCCACAGCAAATGATCTGCCTCCATCTCTCCCTATCCTCTGCATCTTCTACTCTTACTCCAACGACCTTCGTGTCCGTCTTCACCACATCCATAACTCTTCTCTTTGGTCTTCCTCTGGGCCTTCTGCCTGGTAGTTCAAACCTCAGCACCCTATTTTATATATTTAAAAACATTTTCATGTCCCACAAGGAACACTCTCCAAAATGGTGGCATGTTGACACTGTGAGAGTGATGCATGGCCGAGCTATAGCTTTACTATGTTTATTGGTTTTAGTAAAGCACTTCGGCTGGTTTAAAACTTTTAATAAAGAATGAATAAAGAATTAAATTAGTGTGATCAGTTAAAGCTATGGGTTTACTGAGGACCCATAAAATGGTCTTGACAATGACTTAGGCAATCAGAATTTATAAGAGATACTATACCAGATTTTTTTTCTTTTAAAAAGAGATTTTGTTTACAATCATTAATATGCCAAATATTATTCAGTCACTCACTCATTTGCTGAACTGCTTAATGCTACTTAATCCTACTAGAGTCATAGGGAGACTGGAGCCAATTTCAGCCAACACAGGGCAATGGTGGGGGAAATCCTGAGCAGCTGGCCAGACCCATCACATGGAAAACACACACACACACACACACACACACACACACACACACACACACACACACACACACACACACCTCTACATGCAATTTGGAAGAGCCAGTTAGCCTAAATGTGCATGTTTTCAAAATGTGGGAGAGAACCGCATTATCCGGAGGAAACCAAATAAACATGAAAAGTACATGCAAATGGCCCAAGTCAAATATTTAAACATAAACTGCCTACAACTTAGCTAATAAGAGTATTTCTACCAGACAATTGAGGTGTTGACACATTCTAATTCCAGACATGTCAGAATACTATTATTATGTTTCTTTATTAAAACATCACCCCAAATTGATTATTGTCTTCTAAAAGCTTACTGTTCAGTACCTGCTTGCCTCTGTGAAGTGCTTATATGTAACTGGCAGCATACAACATAATTTTTATAAACAATTATTGCCCCCACTGTCTTCAAAACACCCTTGACATATGAGATTGCTGTACCACAAGCTGGGGTTGCATCCAGCCACCATCAACCCATAACAAAATGGGTATATTGCCATCCTTGGCTGCCTTCCTCTTTTATTGTGCAATTTCTTCAGCTTGCTGTGCCTCATAAAGAGTTGAGTCCTCATTCAAAAAAAAAAAAAAAAAAGCACTGCTATGGTTCTGTGCTGCCTGCAAAGGTATAACAATGTAAATTTTTCTGTTTATTTTTGTACAGTTATAGCAAACCAGTTATACTCGAGCCTAAACTGAGACTGTAAGATGATAATGAATTCCAAATTTTATTATTGAACTAATAGAAAAAAAGAAGATCGGCGTGTTTCCATCATCAAATGTGATTCAGTTCACATCACAGCATAAGCAGAGCAAACATTCTGTTCAAAGTTGAGAGTTGGCTGCTAGCCACAGCTGAATAAATGAGTAGCTTGTATCGAGGATAAAAAGCCCTTTTAAAGACTGACTGATGATCTCTCTAGAGAGTAAAGGTTAAGAGGGTTTAAGTGTTGAATACGGATGGTTTGCCTATTAAGCTGTTTAACAACACTTCCCATGGTAAACCAAATGCTGTGAGCGTGTGGTAAAATTTTCTAATAATATGATACTGAAATAGAAAAGCGTCTGTGTCACTTAATGCTGTACTGTGTTTTCATTTACTGAGATATCATTTTTATTCTGCTCATATTAGTGTATATTTACAACACAGGGATCCCTCACTTTCCACGGTTAATTGGGATCGAGATCCCCCCCGGCGACCACCGAATTCTGCGAAGTGGGATCAACACCCCTCCCAACTATATACACATGTATACATACACATACATGTATATGTGTATATAATGTTAATAAATACATATTAAATGTAAAAAATGCTTGTAATAACAAGGAAACATTCAAAAACAATGCATAAGATGTAAATAAAATATAAATACACAGATACAGACACGTATGCGCACGCAGATGCGCGTGCACGCACGCAGATGCGCATGCACGCACGCAGATGCGCATGCACGCACGCAGATGCGCATGCACGCACGCAGATGTGCACCTCAGAAAAATGTAAGTAGTTTTGATGGGAGGTTTTGGGTTGTTTTTGTTTTTGTGTTTAAGGGTTTCTTTTTCTGCATAACTGGCCTTGTTTTTTCAGCATTTTCCTTAACTTTTTCCCCTATTCTCACTTAATTTCCTTATTATTTTTTTTTAAATTCAATTAATATTAAAAAAGAAAAACTCAATGCACTGAAGCCGCATGAATTGAAGCTCGAAGTAGCGAGGGATCCCTGTATATCGTATCTTTTAACAGATTTCCAGTTTGTAAAATTTGTGTGTGTTCTGGATATGTCTCCCAAAGATGAACGAATAAACAAAGAATAATGATTTTATGGTTATAAAAAGAAGCAGAAAAGCATAGAAAATCTAACAAGCCACTTATACTTTTTATCTTCATGTCCAAATTTATACAGATCATGACACTGAAACATTTTTGTTATTTTCATCACTCATTAATTCATCATGCTTTTGTTTGTGTCTAGTTTGTAATCATAGTATTACAATTCATAAAATATTGATAAGAGCTAAGAACAGTTTTACATGGAACAATGTGAACACCTCAGATTGCATACTTCAGTCAGCAACAGAGCAATGAAGCAAATATAAGTCTTCTATTTTCATTATTTCTCTGATGAAGATGAAATCAAGAAATTATTATTTTAACGTTGAAGTAAAACTACTGAGCTGTCCAGGGTGTACAGTGCCCTGCTCTCACTCGGAGTCAGCTAAGATGGGCGCCAGCCTCCCCTTGACCCTAATTAGGAGTAAGCAGTTCAGAAAATGAATGAATGGATGAAAGTAAAATTGCTGCTGAAGGTGCACACATTATAGGTGTGCACACATTATCTTTCCCAAATAAATCCTGCTGTGGACCAGCCAAGGCCTATTGTTTAGAGAACTGGATTTGGGACCAAAGGGTCACTGGTTAAATTTCCACAGGAATCAGATGGAAAAATGAGACCTGCCCTTGAGAGAGGCACCTAAACCCCCACCTACTCTCTGGGTGCCACAGCGTGTGGCAGCCCACTGCTCTGTGTCTGTGTGTGTGTGTGTGTGTGTGTGTGTGTGTGTGTGTGCATGCGCGCTCACTGTTTACATGTGTGCTAACTTTGAAGGGCTTAAAGGAAGAAGTTGAATTTCCCTTGTAGGATTAATACAGCATATAAAAATCTAATTTTAAGAGAATAAATAAATTATATCATCATTGTTAGTTACAGATCAGCAATAAAAACTTCAGATAAATGTATCCCATGTTAAGGCCTACCTGCCATTTCTGCTGCAGTGCTTAGTACTGTTGCCTCAAAGCCATGGGGTTCTGGTTTTGCAACTGGTGGCTGACAGCTGGCTTTCTTTTTTGGAGTTTACATGTTTACATAACTCTAAATGTAAGTGTGAATGGTTGTTAAAAAATTGGCTACCTGTCCAGGGTGTAATATCCTTTGGAGCGGCATCACAGTTCTGACATATAAATCCACAAGTCCGGACAGTTTCATTCAGGAACAATATGCCTGATCAGATTTTTCCCTTCATGTCCATATATCCGTGCTTCTCAAATAGTGGGGCGGCCCCCCCTTGGGGTGGGGGGGGGTATGATGCCAGAGGGGGCACGCCTGACCCTGGGGAACATGCTTTTCTGGATAATTAAGTGTAATTACACCCCCACTCCACTAGTTGGCAGTTGCACTCTCAGTGTCATGCTGTGGTGTAGCAGTTTTTTTTTTTTTTTTGCACGAGCAAAAGAGATGAAGTGCAAGAAACAACATGGAAAAATTTATAACAGGAACAAAAAGAAAGGAGGAGAGAGACAGAGATATTAAGAAATAAATAAGTTGAGTGAGTTTAAATAAGGATGTTTTATTTTGTTTTTTTTTTCCAGGCACATTGGTGCACTTTACATATTTTCTGTTATAAATTAAAAAACAATGTTAATGAAGTTTTTCTTTAAGTTGAACTATATTTCTTTCTTTTTGTTTTTAATGTTAATAAAGATACAATGTTATGCAGAGGTGTACTAATAATTTTATAGACAAATAATACTATTTATAGTCGCTCGCAGGGTGGTGGGGAGGGCGTGAAACGTTTTTTCTTCCTAGAGGGGGCGCCAGAGAAAATAACTGAGAAGCGCTGCCCTATATTAAAGCAGTTGAGATACCAAAGGAAAAAAAAATCTGAGCCAGTATGCTCCTACCAAAAGCACAATTTGATAATATGCCAATAAAGAACAAGTGTAGCAAGTTAAAAAAAAACAGTGTCAATGCGGAAAGTAAATGTCTGGAAACTTAATATACAGTTTTACCCTTGCGACCATGAAAAGTCATGGTCACTCATGCATAAACTCATCCTAGCACTCATAGTAGTGAGGCAGCATTTCAAGTTTCAAGTCTGAACATATTCCTGGATCTCCATCTGAACTTAAGAATGCATTTAAACCAGAATACAAATCAGTTCCAAATGAAAAAAAAAAAATCAATCCCAAACCTCTTACTCTTGGATACTCTTGGTTGTTAGGTCTAGAGGAGGATGTCGGTGTACCGTCTGCCTGGACTTTTGTCCATCGTTGCCCTCAGAATAAGGAGAGGACATGGAGGGGTCTGCGACAGGCTTCTGCCAGGTAGATGCACCAGGCAGCTCTAAACCATCTAAGGGTGCCTCCTTATCCTGAGGGTCAACGTGCTAGACTCTCACCCTCTCATTTGCCTATCAAGGTGGACTCCCGAAACTAGTTCCCTGTTTCATTGGTCCATACCCCATCGTCAAGGTTGTGTTCTGTCACTGTGCAGTTCAAGCTTCTCCAAGCACTTTGCCACCGCACCCTACCTTCCAAAATTCTAATATTAATCCTTTCCTGTATGACCAACTCCGCCCCATTCCCAAGCCCCCTCCACGGATCATCAATGGCTCAGAGGTCCTTATGGTTTACAGGTTTTTGGAGGTCCTTCACCGTGGACCTTCTGAAAACACACCCAGCATTTGCACACAGGCAGGGCCAGGTCATTCCTGGGTATGTTTCCAAAGTATTTCTCCAGGGTATTTCACCAGAGTTTCCCAGCATAGGTAAGTTGTTGTGTAGAATTTTTTGTCCTTGCATGTTCTTTCATCACACTGGCTAGCCTCTTGATTTTGGATTGCTCCCTCAGCTCTGACTTATATCGGGACAAGCCTGCTAGTCTACCAGGTGGCGGCCATTGAGAGGGGGTACTGTTATGATTCTGCATGTTTTACCACTAGGGGAGCTGTTTATAGTTCTGTCTTTTTCCATTTGTCTCTCCAGGCTGACAGGCGTGGCCTTGCTTCCTCCCTACTCCCAATTATCTACACACACCTGTTTCTCATCTACTGTCCTATTTATACTCCAGCAAACCATCTCCTCACTGTTGGTTAATTGATATTGTCACTTCTTGAGACTCTGTCTGCACCAGCTCAAAGCTCTGCTTGTCTGTCTACCTGCCAGCCCTGCCTCAGCAAGTTCTACCAGCCCGCCTCCAGTGTTTAGGTCCTTTTGTCTGCTCTTTGATTTTCTGCTGCCTGGGAGCTCACAATAAAAGTCTCATTTTCCTCACCTCAATTCAGTCTCCTGTGGTCCTACGTTTGGGTCCTACCTAGTCTGCTCTGCTTGTATTGTGACAGGGAGAAGTGACATTTGATCTAAACTATGTGGTTTTTCCTTTGAGACAAAAAATAAATAAATAGTGTAGCCTGATAGACCTTACAAAGCATTTGTCCAATATTGCTGTCTTTGAGGTTAGTGTGAACAAGAATTCTTTGTAATTCATTTTGTAACTGAAAATAATATTCTCTATTGTTCTGTGCGCATTACCGAGTTAGTCTCATTAAATCTGCAACAAACCTAATCTCCAGTCCCTTAACTGGCCCTCTGGCTGACAAAAAATGTCAATAAGACCTTACGATACTTGCACTGGGTGGAGGAGGGAGGCAAGTTTAATCTATAGTTATACTAATGTTGCGTTCCAGTCTATTAAAATGCAAATAACTATAATCCCCTCCCGGTCATGAAATTAGTTAAGCCTTTGGTCAGTGTATAATCATAATCAGAAGCGATGTTGTCATACTTGCATACAAAAATGTCATGGAGTAAAATTATAGGTCTTTTTTTATTTTTTTTTTTTACTTGCGATTTGCAGCATCTTAAATACTTCACAATCAGCGAAATATTTAACATGAATGACTCATTTATAATAAATAATGAAAAAGAAATATTGTGTTTGTTTACTTTTGCATTCAATAAAAATCTTAATGGAGCCAATAATTAGTACTTTTTGCTTCAGGTTTTTAGATTTGGGGTTCAATGTAAACTGAGGGAGCTGAATTAGCTGCTTCTTTTCAGTACACCTTATTGAATATTGACCACCTCACGGCTCGGGGAGTGGCAATGTCAACACCAATTAATTATTCTTATAAAGAGAAGCTGACACATGAAGTAAAGAGAATTCGGCATCTTCAAGTCAGTAACAAAAGAGACCTAACAATAAGCCACCCTTGTTTGTATGTACAAATAATGCAATATCTCTCGTGTTTAAAAGCACTTTTGCCTGTTTTTAATTTTGCTATTATATTATCGAGTTCATATTTTACATGATGCACAACCATACAAATATTCCTTAACTTTCTTTCATCACATTCTAAAAATGAATGATTCTGTTTTCTTCCTCAATCTTCCAAATAAATGACAGCATCTTCAGGCTGATTCCAATATCCCTTGAAATGAAACAGGATTTTCACAGAGTGAGAAACTTGGCTGAGAATGGAAGAAGATTTTTTCCTGTAAGCTTGCCCCAGATTTGCTCCTGCTTACTGCATTCTTTCTGAACGGCATCCAAAAGGCATGCACTAGCAATCAATTAGGGCAAAGCAATACTTCAGACCATGAGCCCATGGACACATTCATTCTGCTAGTTGGCAGACAAAGCTTAAGACCATAAAATATTTAATTAATCTGAACACACTAATATTGGGATATTATCTTTTATTCTAAGGCATCCACAATGCAATCCATCAGGCTTAACATATAGCTATGACTATTTAGAAATGTATCTATTTTTTCTATTTCTGTAATGGACTGATGGGTAATACAGGGTGTCTGGTAAATGGCTAAATATTAAACATCATTAATAAATAAATGCTAATATTACACACACACACACACGCATTGTATTTTACACGACTATAAGGCGCACCAGATTATAAGGCCCATTAAGCGAAACAGAAGTCAGATAAGTCAAACTTGATTCAACTTATTCACAATAACTTCCAACACTCTTCACTTGTAACAATATAAAACAATAAACTAATTTTTTCAGTTCATTCCTCTTCCACAAATCCATCAAAACGTTCATCTTCCGTGTCTGATTTCGACATTAAAGCCTAAATCCTTCTAACTCACGACCTGTTGACACCAATAGCTGGTGGTTGAAGTTCTTTGGTTAATCCACCTGGAATGATGGTAAGCTCTGAATTAGTTTGTTTCACTTGGTGTTTTGATTTTATCAGCGATATGGGCGTGCATGGAGTCGCAGATCAATGGGGACGGAGATCTGCAGAAAAAGTCTTCATGTCTCCTGACGTAAACTTCTCTCAGTCTCTCACGTATTACTCAGCGAGTCACCTGACTACATTAGCCGTAATTCTCAATCCATCAAGCGGTGCCGCGTTATCGACACATAAGGCGCACCGCATTACAAGGCGCGCCAAAAATTTCTGGAAAAATTAAAGGATTTTAAGTGTGCCTTATAGTCCGAAAAATATGTGTGTGTGTGTGTCTGTGTGTATAAAATGCTACAAGCCTATATTTCAGAAATGATGATACCTTAATTTTAAATATGCTATTAAAGGTGTTATCTTATTATTATCTTTATTTCTATTTTCCATATGGGTATACTGTATATTAGTGCTATACTGCAGTGATGCACTGTTATGTGGTTCCTGATGATTCATGTAATTTCCACATGTGACATTATCAATTTAGAATACGTGTACATGTTGATGGCAGAGGTCTGTTCATACTAATGCACATGATTCGCTAACCAATATAAAGGTGAACAATCATCACAAAAATATGAGCTATGAGCAAACAACAATTGGCCAGTAAGGCTTACAGAATAAAGCAAACTTATATTCATTCGGCAAGTAGCAACCTGCTCAGGGCTGTGGTGCAGCCACATGTTTCTTCATAGCACTGAGCTACCCCTCCCTAGATGGCAAAGCAACATGCAACTGAAATATTCATAACTTAATTTCATCAAAACATGTAGCATTTTTTTTTTGGAGCTTTGGGGAAAATCCAGAGAACCTTCACTCGTTTGAATTTGAAGTAAACATGCAAAACTTAGCATAGATAGTAACAAGCTTAGGACTGAACCAGGGATCCTGGAGCTATTAGATAGCAACACTACCTGGACTTTGCCGCCTTTCAAAATGACATGGAAACTGATGTACCTTCATTATAGAGTGTATTCAGACACGCATAAGAATAATACCAGGGTAGTAGAAAACTGAGCATATGATCATTGTTTCCTGTATTACATAGTTAACTGTAGCTGTAATTGGTTTTCTGCTTTGTTAACACATCCCAGTCAGAAAAAAATCTTTTGTAGCGTTTCGTATAATGAAATGTATATAGTAAGCAATCACCCTTTGACTTCAGGCAGAATTGCTATGCAGTTATATGTCACGGGAATATGCAAATTGATATGGAAATATGTCATATACGAATTTGAATTCAAATTATTTTATTTGAGGCAAATATGTCACTATTGTTTTTATTTCTATTTCTATTAAGTGCCCAATTCAATATTATAAAAATCAAAGATCTGATTAAAGTCATACTGACAGTCTCTCCAACAGTATACCTTAACATAGCTGTCAGTCTGTCAGGATTTAAAAGCCCTTTATTTGGATGAATTTCCTATATTGAACTTTAATCAACCAATCAGAAATGCTGGCATCTACAAAGTAAAGAAAAGCTCAGCAGGAAGTTGAGTCATCTGAAAGCTGGAGCATGAAGAAAGTGGATTAAACTCTACCGGAGGAAGTGATTCTAAAGAGCGATAAATGTGTCAGGGATCATGAAAGCTCTAAGATATCCTGTATAACAGCTTCCTAAATTATGTAATTATTTCTGACAAAACTTTATGTGTGGGTTATTGTAATCTTTTAGTTAATACATCAATGTCTAATAAAGATACTATAGCCCGGGACAGTAATGGGAGTAATGAACGATATAAACAAAATATGCTGAATTAAATAGAGTCGCTAAATGTTGCAGTGCTATCAAGAGGTGCTATAAAATATGATTATACAATATAATATATACAATTTTGCTTAATATATCTGAACAATTAAAAATAATTGTTATATAACTGTAAGCAAAACAGCCAGCAGTTCTTGAACAACATTGAAACGTCTATTGTTGCTAATATTGCGGACCCATGCTTGTTGATTTTACACCTCATTCATTTTCTGAACCACTTAATCCTAATTAGGGTCACAGCGAGGCTGGTGCCCATCTCAGCCGACTCTGGGCGAGGGCAAAGTATACCCTGGACAGCTTGACAGGCCACTGCATGGAAGAAACACCTCTGATGAAAGTCAGCAATGGTTCTTTTACATGCCTCTCACCAGAGACAGTGGGAGACATGGCCAGCCTTTGATAACCCAGTTAGCTGCCCTGGAGGGACGCAGTAACAACCCATTGATAGTGAGGCTTAAACCTCTGACCCTAAGATCAGTAATCCAACACCCTACCACCACTAAAATTAATTAATATGTAAATGTCTACTGATGCCAACTGGTAAACTGGTGGTTCTATTTCCTTTCATTGTGTCGGTGTAGGCAACACTAAAGCAAACACATGCACATTAATAGCAAATATACATCTAGACCAGTGCTTCTCAATTATTTTCTGCAGCGCCCCCTCTAGGAAGAAAAAAACATTTAACCCTCACCACCTGCTCATGACTCTGGTCTGGTACCTTCAAAGTCGTAGGACGACTCTTGGCAACCTGCCATTAAGGATAACGCCTTGATTATCATCTTCATGGAGGTTTTCTTGGCAAAGATAGTGCAGTGGTTTCCCATTGCCTTCTGCACGATGCAAACCTACGGGCAATTTAGAACGGCCAGTTAACCTACTGTGCATGTCTTTGGACTGTGGGAGGAAACCGCGGGAGTACCCGGAGGAAACCCACGCAAGCACGGGGAGAACATGCAAACTCCACACAGAAACGCCCAAGCCGGGAATCGAAGCCAGGCCTTCTTGCTGTGAGGCAGACGTGCTAACCACTACACCACCGTGCCACCGCTTTTGACTATAAATAGTATAATTTGTCTATAAAATTATTAGTACACCTCTGCATAATATTGTATCTTTATTAACATTAAAACAATAAAAGAAAGAAATATAGTTCAAATAACAACTTATTTAAACTGATTCACCTTCCTTATGTCTTAAAATCTCCATCTCTCTCCACCTTTCTCTTCGTTCCTGTGAGAAAAATTTCCGTGTTGTTTCTTTTACTGCACTTCATATCGTTTGCTCGTGCGAAAAACCGCTACACCATAGCTCAACAATGAGAGTACTGCCAAGTACTGGAGTGGAGGTGCAATTACACTTAATTCTCATACACTATTCCAGAAAAGCATGCTTCCCAGGGTCATAGGCACTCCCTCGGCATCGTAACCTCCCCCCCCCCAAGCATCACACCGCACCCCCTGGCATCATACCAGGCACACACACACACACACACACACACACACACACACTCATGTGCACTTTGTCTGTTTTACATTATTATCAGCACAGGTACAGCAGGAAATAAACTCTTTTACTAAAGCTCTCATTTAAATTCTAAGATTTGAGTATAACAAATTACATTTATACATTGAATTCAGCCAACTTGGTATGGTAATTAGAACTTCGACTCCACTGCAAACAAAGTCCCAGCGTCAGAGAAGGCATTTCTATTTGGAGCATGTTCTCTCTGTATTTGTGTGGTTTTCTGTGGGTACTCTGATTTCAGAAGTAAAACATTTTCAGAAGTTTGAAAAACACTACAAGTAGAAAGCTGAGTCATGCTGAGCAATAATAAAGCAAAACTACAGTTGTTGTCGCTAATGTGTCAGGGAGTGGCAAGAATATTTTGTAAAAACTACCTTCTATACCTCACGTATTGGTGGATGCTAGAGGCTGAGACACCACAATAACTCATATATAGACTATGGGTGCTAGAGGCTAATACAGTTATAAATTCAGACAATGAGCTACATAAAAAAAAAAAAAAAATACTGTCTATTCATTTTATTCAAGACTATTGCATCAGTTGTGGAATATATATAGAATATATTGGACAAGGTGCACAGCATTAAAAATTTCACAATTCTCTAAATACCCAAACTCACAAACATAAAAAGACAAAATGCCAAAATTGTGGGGAAATGGAAAGGGCTATGAATGAGAAGTATGCATGCAGCATACAGTGGCGTGGTGCCTGATATCAACTTATATAGCATATACTGCATATGTCATAAAGTAATGCACAAAAAGACATTACAACTTGAAGATCGTGTAGATTTATGTTCTGATCATGAGATAATACTGAGGTTAGTGTGCTTTGTTGTGTTGTTGTGCCATTTCCAGAGGATTGGTGTGTGTAGGTTTAGAATCAATTCCATTTTGGATATGCTAATAGATTTTGGATGTTGGTAGAAACATCTGTGTGCGCACGCCTGTTGTCTGTTTGTCTGTCTATCTTTCTATTCATATATTGAAGTATTTACTATGGAATGTCCATGTGAGGAAAATTTGTTATATAATGCGGTATTTAATACATTTTTAAGACAAGTTTTGTGGAAATTCGTCGACCTTATTTCTCCTAGTTTTCCTCTTTTGTTCTACTACAGACTAAATATTCAGCCACCAGTATTGTGCATTTACACGTTTTTAAACC
>CM045742.1:21107500-21135000 GCA_024760905.1 Plotosus lineatus
TTTGTATCTGACAGTGTTTTTCTTGTTGGACGAAAAGTTTAAAAAGAGTCACCCTCATGCCTTTTGGTAAACGCAAAACATGCCATCTTATTTTTAATACAGTACTAAGTAATTTTTTTCTCTTCCATAAAGCCCAGCGTCTATAGCTTATTGTGGTCCAATGCACAAATACACCAATCTCTGTTGTTTAACTCCACAGCTTCTTCATGGTGACCTTTGGTTTCTGTGTTGCTCTTCTGATTAAAGCCCACAGTGTCTGTGAGTTTTGATGGCGGTTCTCTCTTGGAAATGTGTTGTGGTACCATGTTCTCTCCAGTTGATTAATGGATTTGATGGTGATCTGGGATCATCAAAGATTTAGATTGTTTTTGAGACCCTGACTTGTACTTCTCAGCAACTTTGTCCCTGACTTGTTGGAGAGCTCCTTGGTCTTCAAGGTGTGATGCCTCTTGTTTAGTGGTGTTGCAGCCTCTGGAGCCTGTCAGAAAAGGTATGCTTATACTAACAGATCACGTGACACTTCAATTGCACACAGGTGGACTTTATTTTACTAATTATGTGACTTCTGAAAGTAATTCTGAAGGTAAAGGACTTTTGAGGGGTTTCATAGCAAAGAGGGTGAAAATTTTTCATTTTCATTTTTCAGATTTTTATTTTTAAAAATTCTATAAATGTTTCTCTTTTCACTTCAGCAACTTATAATATTTTGAACAGAGCCATCACATAAAATTTAGATTAAAACATTTAAATACAAATTGTAATGTAACAAAACAGAAAAAAAGTCAAGGAGGTGAATACCTTTGCAATGCATTTTGAATGACTATAGTATACATCATCTCTCTTTCTCTCTCTCTCTCTCTCTCTCTCTCTCTCTCTCTCTCTCGCTCTCACTCTCTCTCCATGACTTTATCTAAATAATTCGAAAGGCAACAAAATGATCTCGTCCTACTGAAACCAAGCATGAGACATTAACATTCAAAATTTCTCTCTCTCTCTCTCTCTCTCTCTCTCTCACACACACACACACACAAACCACACACACACACACAAACCACACTTCCAGGAAAAGGTGCCTTAACGTGACTAATGAAAGCTCTATGGACGTGCATGAACATATAAACATATAAACATATAAATTAATACAATAAATATATAACTAAAAACTGTGTATAGGAATAATAAATGGAAATAAATGGGGTTTTATGAATAAAACAAATAAACAATTAACAGGATCAAATGAGTACATTTTTGTCACAATCTTACAAAATGTATTGACACTAATAAATGCAACCTAATAATTACACTTCTGAAGAAAAAAAAGAAAAACAAACATATTAAAGGGCACAATTTCACAAAGTGTAAGTTCAAGTGGACAATTTAAATCCTTTATTGGATTGGCTTGACCTTCCTTATCTTCCTTCATGCAAAATCCTCAATGAATGAAATCTGCTCAGCAATTCGTTGATTAATACTGATGCTGGTGAGGACTCTAACATGATCGGCAGATAAACAAACAAACAAAAACTTCAGCAGAGCTCTTTGTCTATTACTCTTGCTATTTAAGTATGTAAGCAAATTTGTCTTCACGTCAGTGCATAGTGTGCATAGTGTACAGAGTGTGTGGAAATCAAGAGTGTCTACTATAATCTGAAACTAATTAAAGGCCTTTTTCGGTAAAGCAGTCACTGAGTTCTCTTTACTCATGCTGCAGTGCAGCTGTAGTGATGGTGCACATGATAGTGTTCGTGGAAGCTTTCACCATGTTTTCCTTTATCAGCTTGAGTTAATCCGTTGTGTAGAATGAAAGTGTGAGTGACCCTGATTGCTGAGCGAGTCGATTTCAACTCTGAATACATTATCAAACTATAAGAAACATGCTGAGAAATTAATGGGACCGTTTCCATTCAGACATTTTCCTCTTATTTTAACCCCCATCCATATCTATTTGCTTTTCTTTGATGTTGACTAAATAAATGCAGGCAGTATGTAAAAGGAAAAGGAATAAATATGAAACTATCCTTAGGGCACATCAATCCATGAAATGGTCTTAGACACTGTCAACACATAATAGACACAATTCACATCTCGGCTCGCGCACGGCATCATGGGATCTCGACTACCAAACGTGGCAGAAGTAAACCTTGATGTGGATGAGAACTGCACTATCGATGCATTTAATTTATGGAAAGTTCCCGACCTTCGGGCGTATTGTATACGTAGGGGTCTTCCCGGTTGTTCCCGCAAGCGTAAAGATGAACTTGTTGCTCTTGCATTTGCGGCGACGTTACAAAAACTGCCGATAGTTTTGTCAAAGGCTGAGGAATCATAACACGTCCAACGTGACTATGCCAGTTTGTTGACATTTGAAGTGGAGAAGGAAATCGTGACAATTTCCGACCCCTTGGGACTTGAAGACGGCTGGGAGACAGAAAATGACGCTTTATCAAAGTGGCCGCCGTGTATGTACGCTGACATAGCGGATTTTTTGATAATGAAGGATCAGGCACCCCTACTAGCGCAACTTCGTAATGACTGCAAAGAAGGTAAATACAAGTTTTACAGCTGTCACAGAGTGATCTGACAGCTCTTGTTATTTACCTCTTTAATATAAAGAGCTAACAGCTCTTGTTAATTTATCTATTTAATATAAAGAAAAATTTACATATAATTTACATATATAATTTGGCATCACCGATTGTTATGGTACATTAACAGGTAAATAAAAGGTAATATAATAGTCTATAGGATCTATGAATTAATTAAAGAACACTTTAATTATAAACTTACTGCTTTAATCCAACGTTTGCGTCCCTCCGGATCCTTCAGCTCGGTGGGGAAGGTAAATAGCGTGAACGGTGGCAGACATGCACACGCTTTAGTCCAAAATTTGCAGGCATGTATACTGCAAACTAGCTTTTTCCAACGCTCGAGATGGTACATGCCGTTCCCACAGTTCACTACGGCACGATGCGCACCTGGTATGTCAATAATTTAAGGTTTAAGGCAGACTTTAAGTGGCAGTTGTTCAGATGTGTTTCCATACAACAGCAAGTTTTCTGCCATAAAGTTTGGTAGCAGTGACCCTCGGATCAGCTGTTGGGTCACGTTCCCCGCACATGCGCAGTCGTAATGAGAATTGTGTCTATTCATTGAAGTGAAATTAATATAGCGATAGAATGGGTGAAGGTGAATCTGGATATACAGGGATCCCTTACTTTCCTTGGTTAACTGTAACCGAGACACCGTAAACACCGAATTCTGCGAAGTAGGATCAAACCCCACCCTCGACTAACGTATATGTACAAGTATATGTGTATATAATATCAATAAATACATATTCAATGCTATAAAAGCTTATAATACCAATTAAGCATTAAAAAATAATGCATAAGATGAAAATAAAATTTAAATACACACACATACAGACGCACGCATGCACGCACTCTGATGTGCACCTTACAAAAATGTGACTAGTTTTGATGGGAGGTTTTGGGTTGTTTTTTTGTTTGTGTTTGTTTATGGGTTTTGGGAGGGTTTTTGTTTTGTTTTGGATTTTTTTTTTTGCATAATTGGCCTTGTTTTTATGGTATTTTCTTTAACTTTTTCTCCGATTCTTCCTTAATTTCCTTATTTTTTTAATTCGATGAATATTAAAAAAAAAAAATGCAATGCACTGAAGCCGCATGAATTGAAGTAGCCAGGGATCGCTGTATTAAAATTGGTCAGCCATGATATGGTTAGGTATAATTACTAACTGACACAAGCTAAACTCCAGTGTTTATTTATGCTACTTTAGCAGAAGATATAGATCAATTCTTTCATGTATGAATTTCATGTATAATTCAGCGGCTTAACTACAGAAATCGTAATAAACCCGCAGACTTTATCATAATCATAATGTGGTGAGAAAATGAAGACATTCTACAAAACAGTTATTATGGTCCCCTACCTGAATCACCACTTTATCGTGGTGGCGGGGTTTACGTGACCTCATGATTCTAGGAGCTATGTTGTCGGGGGCATAATGCCCCTGGTAGGGTCACCCAAGGCAAACAGGTCCTGGGTGAAGGTCCAGATGAAGTGCGATTCAGAAAACCCTTATGACATCGAAGAGACATCAAAGGAAGCAGTCTCCCTTGCCCAGACGTGGGTCACCGGGGTTCCCTCCGGGAGCCAGGCCCGGGGGAGGGGCTCGAAGGAGGAGTGAGAGGAGTTTTAGGGGTCAAGTGCAGTGTGAGTTGGGTGGCAGCCGAAGGCATGGGTTCTGTTGGACCGATCCTCGGCTACTTACTCTGACCCTCGGGACATGGAATGTCACCACTCTGGCAGGGAAGGAGCCTGATCTGGTGCGTGAGGTGGAGAGATACCGACTAGATATAGTCGGGCTCACCTCAACGCATAGCTTGGGCTCCGGAACCACCCATCTCGAGAGAGGCTGGACCTCATTTTATTCTGGAGTTTCTCATGGGGAGAGGCGGCGAGCCGGTGTGTGTATTCTTGTTGCCTCCCGTCTCAGTGCCCAAATGTTGGGGTTCTCCCCGGTTGACGAAAGGGTAGCTTCCCTCTGTCTTCGAGTGGGGGGGACGGGTCCTGACTGTTATTTGTGCTTATGCACCAAATGACAGTTCAGAATACCCACCCTTTTTGGAGTCCTTGGGGGGGGGGGTTTGGAGAACGCTCCCTCGGGAGACTCACTCGTTGTCTTGGGAGACTTCAATGCCCATGTGGGCAACGATAGTGTGACCTGGAAGGGTGTGATCGGTAGGTACAGCCTCTCCAGTCGGAACCCGAATGGTGTTTCGTTGTTGGACTTCTGTGCTCGTCACAGTTTGTCTATCACGAACACCATGTTCGAACACAAGTGTGCCCATAAGTGCACTTGGCACCAGGAAACCCTAGGTCGCAGTTCAATGATTGACTTCATAGTCATGTCATCGGATGTGCGGCCATATGTTCTGGACACTCAGGTGAAGAGAGGAACTGAGCTGTCTACCGATCACCACCTGGTGGTGAGTTGGCTTTGGTGGTGGGGGAGACTGCCTTCCAGACCTGGCAGGCCCAAGTGTGTAATCAGGGCCTGCTGGGAACGTTTGGCGGAGTCCCCTGTCCGAGAGGCCTTTAACTCCCACCTCCGGCAGAGCTACAGCCACGTCCCGAAGAAGGCGGGGGACATGGAATCCGATTGGGCCATGTTTCGTACCTCCATTGCTGAGGCGGCAGCCCATAGCTGTGGCCGTAAGGTTGTCGGTGCTTGTCGTGGCGGTAACCCCCGAACCTGGTGATGGACACCTGCAGTGAGGGGGCCGTCCAGCTGAAGAAGGAGGCTTATCGGGTTTTATTAACCTGTTGGACTCCCGAGGCAGCAAACAGGTACCGGTAGGCCAAACGTGCTGCAACCGAGGCTGTTGCAGATGCAAAATCTCGGACAAGAGTGGAATGCACCCTCTAGGTCGGGAATGAGGTCCTGCCCAAAGTGGAGGAGTTTAAGTATCTTGGGGTTTTGTTCACAAGTGAGGGAAGGATGGAGTGAGAGATCGACAGACAGATTGCTGCAGCCTCTGCTGTTAAGTGGAGCCTGTACCGGTCCATCGTGGTGAAGAAGGAGCTGAGCTGCAAGGCGAAGCTCTCAATTTACCAGTCGATCTACGTTCCAACCCTCACCTATGGTCACGAGCTTTGGGTAGTGACCGAGAGAACAAGATCACGGATACAAGCGGCTGAAATGAGCTTCCTTCGTCGGGTGGCGGGGTTCTCCCTTAGTGATAAGGTAAGAAGCTCTACCATCCGTGGAGAGCTCGGAGTAGGTCCGCTGCTCCTCCGCATTGAGAGGGGCCAGTTGAGGTGGTTCGGGCATCTGGTCAGAATGCCTCCCGGACGCCTCCCTGGTGTGGTGTTTCGGCATGTCCAACCGTGACGAGACCCCAGGGTCGACCTAGAGCACGCTGGAGGGACTATGTCTCTCGGCTTGTCTGGGACCACCTCAGTGTCCCCCCGGGAGAGTTGGAGGAAGTGGCTGGGGAGAAGGATGTCTGGACCTCTTTACTTAGGTTGGTGCCCCCGCGACCCGACCCTGGACTTTGCGGAAGATGATGATGATGATGATGATGATGATGATGATGATGATGATGAGTTATTATAGTGTGATATACATACGTAACTTTTTGTACCTTTTTACATTGTTTTGATGAATACACATCATTAAATATCTAATCAGGAATAACTGAGACTGAAGAATCATTTTTAGTACTGATTTTCAAAGCTCAACACTATACAGTATACCATGCATGAGGTAACTTAATAAAATGCATCTCTTCTGATAAACTTTCTACATTACTGATGACAGATGGCTTAGACAAATTTTAAAATAGAAAAAAATTCATATTTGTCATTGTCAGGAAAGGGTGAGTAACAAATATACTACTGGACTTGTACAGAGACTGGATCAGAGTAACTCGCCACACAAAATTCTAGAATGACTATTTGCTGTTTGGAGAAGAGGGTTATGTCCTGCTGCTCGGCCATAATAGCCCATTTGATGAAGATCACTCGTATGAGTTTTTCAAGCGGACTGAATATTTTTAATTAAAGATGTAAGTTACGTATACAGCATGAGAAAACGATTGAAATTCAAGTATTTTTCTGACATTTATTTTCATGATGACATTCTTATTCTTTCTGACCAGAATTTTTCATGCAGGCGTCATGTATGAATGAAAACTAATGTTCAAAGTTAAGTAAGAATTAAAACATTTCACTAATATTATAATAATGTGTAAATTAAAGCCTCAGCACCTAAGAACTGCAGTTTGAGGTCTTGCTAAATCTAAGGATAAAAATAGATCTTTCAGGAGACATATGCTTCCCTTAACAACGAGAGAAGTATAAAGTAATCCATCTTCATCTAAAATTTATCTGTAACTACTCTTGCCAACATTTTCGAATGAATACTTCATGTCAAAGCAATTCCAGACCAACCAATTCTAGGGGTTTACACAACAAGTCCCGGGTCTCATTAATAGTGTAAGGCGTCAGAGTTACAACATTTTCTGTGCACAGAATCTGATATGAATTTTTTTACTCTTTTATTTTTGATCAAAATAAATGAATCAGCTACATCTGTATAAACACAAGCTCGCTCTCACTAGTTCCTGTTACAAAGATGTGTAAACCCTTCACATTACCGGGGATTTAGCTCAGTTGGTAGAGTGTCCGCTTTATCCTCCGGAAGGTCGGAGTTCGAAACCGGCCGCATTCAGACCATAAGATGTTAAAATTTGGGAGTTGTTGCTTCCTGCTTGGCGCTCAGCATCAAAAGGATAGAACAACGCAATAACTGGTGCCATACAGTGGCGACAGGTGCCCGGAGCACAGGGGGCGCCGGGGAGTGCTTTGAGCACTATATACAATATATTAGACCATATTTATGTGACACATCCTAATTTACCCTCATGTTTTCACTTGCCTTTGTGACGTATTGTCGCAGTAACACAATGAAGTTAACCAAAATCAGAGAACAGAAATAACCCAAACAGGAAAAAATGTTCAGTGCAGCTGCCAGTATCTTTGAATCCTAAAAATACATACAGCATAAAATGTTTGCTCTACCAAGATGAATGAATGAAACCAACTATTATCACAGTTTCGGTTGCAGTAAATGTGGTTTAAAGCATATGATCAGAATGTTTACGTCTTCGTTTTTACTTTCTCCCATGATGTCGGCATACATAACACTTGATATGTGCTTTTTCACTGCCATCTTTAATGAAAAATAAAAAACTAACTATTTCCACAAATCCCCTGCAGGTAGACATGCAATTTGATTTTTTTGTGTTTATTTTTATTATTATTATTATTATTTATTTTTATTTTTTTTTTTTTAATTATTATTATTACTACAGAGGTCCCTCACTGCTTTCCGCTTCAGTTCATGCGGCCTCAGTGCATCATGGTTGTTTTTTTTTTAAATATTCATCGAATTAAAAAATAAGGAAATTAAGGAAGAATAGGGAGAAAAGTTCAGGAAAATGCCACAAAAACAAGGCCAATTATGCAAAAAAAAAACCAATCAAACAACCCCCCCCCCCAAAAAAAAACAACAACAACCCTCCCCAAAAAAACAACCCCCAAAAAAACAAACAACCCCCCCCAAAAAAAAACAAAAAAAAAACAACAAACAACCCAAACCCCACATCAAAACGACTTACATTTTCTGTGAGGTGAGCATCCGAGTGTGTGTGTGTGTGTGTGTGTGTGTGTGTGTGTGTGTGTGTGTGTGTGTGTGTATTTATATTTTATTGGCATATTATGCATTATTTTTAATGTTTAATTGTTATTATAAGCATTTATAGAGTTGAATATGTATTTATGATATTATATACATATATACTAGTACATGTACGTATACGTCAGTCAGGGGGGGTTGATTCTACTTCGCGGAATTCAGCGGTCGCGATCTCCGTCCTGATTAACTGCGGAAAGTGAGGGATGTATTATTATTATTATCATCATCATCATCTGTAACCGCTTAATCCCAATTAGGGTAGCCGGGAGGCTGGCACCCATCCTAGCCGACTCCAGGCGAGCACATATTACACTCTGGACAGCCTGCCAGGCCAACACAGGGCAGAAACATGCTGACAGCTATGCAGCCACTCTTGTCGAAAGTCAGCAATGGTTCTTTTACATGAACCTCTCACCATATACAGTGAGAGACATGGCTGGCCTTTGATAACTCAGTTAGCTGCACAGGGGGACAGAGACAACCTTGTGGAGAGTGGGACTTGAACTCCCAACCTTAGGATCAATGATTCAGTACCCTATACCACCAGGCTACCACTGCCCTATTATTATTATTATTATTATTATTATTATTATTATTATTATTATTATTATTGTTGTTGTTGTTGTTGTTGTTGTTGTTGTTGTTATTATTTTTATTATTATTATTATTATTATTAACAATCTTTCATTCTTGAATAGGTCAGGGCAGAAGCTGTATTCATTAATATTCTAATACAAATTGTGCAAGGTTCCTGTCAGCTCAGTTATGATAATTAATGTACTTTAATTATTAATTTTCACTCCTTTACTCTGTGCTTATATATACCGATGTTGATATTATGCTGCTAATGGAGTTGTGTTCAAGTTATTAAAGTAATGCGCACTGATGCACATCATATTGATTATTACAGAGATGAAGGCACTGCCTACATGCAGAGCTCCAGTATGACTTCCCTCACTAGACGAGTTTTTTCGTGGGAACTTTCAAACTCAATACATGTATCCTGTATGTCAGGATTAATTTATTGTAATAACTTGTTCATAAAAGGAATAAATGGGTCAGTGGTGGTCTAGTGGTATAGGGTGCTGGATCGCTGATCCAAAGGTTGGGGGTTCGAGTCCCACTCTCCACAAGGTTGTCACTGTCCCCCCAGTGCAGCTCACTATGTTATCAAAGGTGGGCCATGTCTCTCACTGTCTATGGTGAGAGGTTGATGTAAAAGAACCATTGCTGACTTTCGTAAAGAGTAGCTGCAAAGCCGTCAGCGTGTTTCTGTCCCTTGCTAAAAAGGGTTGTGACAGGAAGAGCATCCGACGTAAAAACCTCTGCCAAATCAAACGTGTGAATCAGATGATTCGCTGTGGTGACTCCTGAGTAAAAGGGAAAAATCCGAAAGGAAGACAGACAGTTCATAAAAGGAATAAAATGAGGTAACTAAACACACAATCTGGACGGCATGGTGGTGTAATGGTTAAATTGTCTGCCTCACAGCAAGAAGGTCCTGGGTTTGATTCCTAGCTCGGATGTTTCTGTGCGGAGTTTGCATGTTCTCCCTGTGCTTGCGTGGGTTTCCTCTGGGTACTCCGGTTTCCTCCCACAATCTAAAAACACGCACAGTACCTTAATTGGCTGATCCAAATCTCCCCCTGGTAGTGTGAGTGTTGGCCCTGAGATGCCCTGGCGAGTTGTCCAAGGTGTACAACCGCCAGCCTCCCATGACTCTAACTGGGATTAAACTTTTCAGAAAATGAATGCATAAACACGCAATCTTAGCCTTGACATGTAAAGTACACCATTTAAAAACCGTAAGGTACTTTCCAATAGCACAAGAATATAATTAGTTCTTTATTTATTTCATGTTATTAATGATCACATCACATCACCACCTCCAGCCATTTTGTAGCCATAGTCTGCTCATCCTCATAATGTAATTTTTGAGATATAATATCATCATTATTAGATATGATGTCTATACTGCTCTTCTTATTCAAGGGTTTTTCCCTCAAGGCAGTCATGTGACCCGAAAATTCATTCGCACTCAACTCTCTAAATAGACCTTTTACTATTTTTTGATATCACGGCAGGCTGATTGAGTCAGCACGGTGGTGTAGTGGTTAGCATATCCACCTTACAGCAAGAAGGTCCTGGGTTCCATTCCCAGCTTGAGTGTTTCTGTGTGGAGTTTGAACGTTCTCCCTGTGCTTGCGTGGGCTTCCTCCGGGTACTCCGGTTTCCTCCCACAGTCCAAAAACATGCATAGTAGGTTTACTGGCTGTTCTAAATCACCCCTAGGCCCCTATATGTGAATATGGCCATGAATAGTTGTGTGAACGTTGGCCCTGCGAAAGCCTGGCAAGCTGTAAAGGGTGTAACCCGTCCTCACCCAGAGTCGGCTGAGATGGGTGCCAGCCTGCCCCCGACTGTAATTAGGATTAAGTGGTTCAGAAAATGAATGGACATGCTGATTGCTTACTGGAATGACACAGTGGGATATGAATCAGTCTGAATGTATTCAAATGCAATTAAAACTGCTACAGACGCAATTAGCTAGAGTGTCATTTTTAGTAAATGAATAACGTCGTTGTTCGTGGGAGCCTTATAGCCTTCGATACGTTTTACAGAAGTTTTAATGTTTTCTGAGGATTAACTCTGGCATGATTGCAATTTTCAAGAAATTTACCTACTAGAATCATTCGTGTTGTTGTATTTAATCTCTGTCGGTGTTGTAATATTGTCATAGTGCATTAGGTTTTGTTTGAGACAGATCAGCTACAGCCTCCACATTAACTTGATTTACACTTTCACACATTTATCATGTGGACAGTTGCCACAAGTGTGCAAAGATTATGAGCTGTGGGAAGACAGGTTAATGAACTCTATAGCTACCGCCATCTGAATCCATTCAAACAAAAGCTTTATTTAATTTATAAATATTTAAAAATGGCTAAATTTTTTATGTAAAAATGGCATATATTTCCTGTCAGTGCAGAAATAAATAGTAATCAGCTGAATGATGCTTCAATAGTAGAATCAGAGATGTTTCTAGGTATAGAAATTAATGGACAGAGGGTTTTTTTTTTCCTTCTGCTACAATTTATAACAAGACCACAGGGTTGTCACTGCCCCCAACCAGTGCAGATAACTGGGTTATCAAAGGCCGGCCATGTCTCTCACTGTCTATGGTGAGAGGTTCATGTAAAAGAACCATTGCTGACTTTCATAAAGAGGAGCTGCAAAGCCGTCAGCGTGTTTCTGTCCCTTGCTAAAGGGTTGTGTCAGGAAGGACATCCGACGTAAAAACTTACGCCAAATCAAAACGTGTGAATCATTCGCTGTGGCGATTCCTGATGAAGGGAAAAAAACGAAAGGAAATCTCTCTGTTAGCAGGTTATGCAAGTGGACTTCTGAAGTGTGAGTTTAATTTCAGACCAAACATTTCAATATTTTCATCACTTTGTGATTTTCATGACAAGATTTTTTACAGCAAATGATTTCCAGGGTATTTCTTTCTCTCTTTTTTTTCTTCATTCTTTTTTTCACCAGAACTCAACAATCACCAACAATCAATGACAAAGAAATAACAGTACAGGCCTCATTTATATTTTACAGCATTTGGCAGACGCTCTTATCCGGAGCAACCTACAATTATCATTTTTTTATTTAACTTGAGCAATTGAGTGTTAAGGGCCTTGCTCAAGGGCCCAACAGGAGTGACGGTGCGGATAGAACTGCTTGAACTGCTGAACTTCAGATTAGCAATCCATCCCATTCTCCGCTAAGCCACCACTGCCTCATGAGTGGTGGTTTTCATTCTTGTTAATTTTCTCATCAGTAACTTTTTAAACTTCCATTAAAAGCTTACTAACCCCATTTTTTGCCCAGAATTTGTTCATGGCAAGGTTTCTATGTAACTTATTTTATTGACACGAGATGGAATGAACAGAATGAGCAGTCTAGGTCACTTATGTTTGTGGTCTACTACAGGGGTCCCCAACCCCTGGTCCATGGACCGGTACCGGTCCATGGATCAGTTGATACCGGTCCGCAAACAAAATCTTTCATGGTACAAATTATAATTTTTTTTATTAGAGCTTCCGGATCTTATTTTGAAAAACGACTGTTTTTGACATTGCCACAGAATCACTGAAAGCCTTTCTTCCGTTTCCAACCGCATATCTTTGTGAGGCGGGGTTTTCTGCTGTGACACCCACCAAAACAAGACTGCAGAGTAGACTCTAACCGAGCCGCAGAAAGATTTTCATATATAAAACTGGTCCCTGGTGCAAAAAAAGTTGGAGACCACTGGTGTACTGAACTGCAAGTTTGATGCTGATGTCAAATTGTTTTTTATATATATATATATATATATATATATATATATATATATATATATATATATATATATATATATATATATATATTGAGCATTCATGTATGATTATTCAATTGTGTTTTTTGTGTTTTGTGTGCCTGTGCATTCAGACAGCGAAAAGTAAGCGCAACCTAGAACAAAAACACATGTCTCATCACTATCTAAGCTGTGCAGAGGGATTAGACAGCATATCAGCTTCTATAGAAAAAACATCAAGAAAAAAACAACAGCAATACCGACTACCACAACAACAACAACAACAACACAAAGCAAAAAATAAAAAGCCTTAATTAAAATCAGGAGAATGTGTCAGAAGTTGTTAAAGAAGAAAATGAGCCATGCACTGTCAACATAATGATTAAAGTAACTGTGAATTAAAAAAAAATCCTTTCAGCATTCAAAGTCTAGCCATGGGAAACAAAAATAAATAAATAAAACTTATTTCATTTTGCAGACACACTACGAGTGTATAACTGCTCGTTTTTTAGGTTCATAATATCCACAAAACTGTGCTTCTCTTGACCAGTACTGATCTTGCAGCTGTTAACATTATGTTCTACCAATTCAAGCCGACAAGGGAATAGCGCTGATATACAGCAAAATATCACTGCAATAAAACTGCTGTAGAAACCTTTTCTGGCAAAAACTGTTTAGGCACATTAATACTTAATGCATCAAAATGCCAACAGTCAGCTCAATGTGGTGTGATTATTTTATATCATCTTTAGACTTTCACTTTATCAAAGCAAGGAAGCATGTTTAATGGTGCTGCCAAACAACCAATCAGCAAGCTTGGTGATAGACCGAGCAGATATTTATAAAGGCTGTCTCCGGAAATTAAAAAGGCTTACACTTTCCAAAGTGAGTGCTTTTAAAATCTTTGTTGTTCATGTTACACTTTAAGAACTCTGACACACTTTGAGAACTTTTTCGACTGTATAACAAATATTGACAGTAAAAAGCTGAATTCAGGGTTATTTTTCAGCTTTGTTCAGCAACATCTGTTTTAACTCTTACCTGGTCCGTCTGAAGCACAGATAATGGAAGAACATTTCAAATGTGGGTGTAATCATGAGTCAGTAAGTCTATGTGTCATCCATTGTGAGAGTAAAGTGAACCTGTAGTCCCTGCTGAAGCAAATGACAAAGACTACAGACGCTCCCCAACTTACGTTTTTGTTCGGTTCCGGACGGCCGAAAGTAAGGTGAAAAAAAAACGTAAGTTGTTACTGTATGTTCCAGTGACGTATGACGATCATACCATTACTGTATATCATAAAACACCCATTAATCAATTATTATAAATATAAGATTGTAAAATAATATCAAATAATATCAAATAATATCAACATTAATTTCAAATAAATAAAATTCAAGGAAAATAGTTTCAAATCGATAAATTTTAATCAAATTCACTCATCAAATATCAAATACAGTATAAAATATATCCATGCTCTGTGATGCGATCTTTCTTCATGTAAATGGTTCCAATGGTCAATGGAGCCATTTGGAAGAAACGTGCAACATTCACGCGTTTTTCACCAGCATCGATTTTCTTGATAATAGCCATCTTCATTTCTAACAAGATGGCTTGCCGCTTTTTCTGATTACCACTATCACTAGTAGGCTTACGCTTCTGACCAACCATATTTGCTTAGGGTTACAAAAATCCGAAAAACAGTGTAAACACAAAGATCACAGAGACGACGTCTTAACACAAGGCTAACACGCAGTAAACTGGGAAGAAGGAGGGCACGTTCAGTCTGTCGTTTGTAAAAAATGGACGTAGCGTCATGCAGAAGTAGCGAGTTACGTCAGTGTACTACGTAGGTACGTCTCGTATTACAGAGAGCACGCTAAACTCAAAATTTGACTTTTTTTTAAAAAAGGTAAAATCGAAAAATACGTAAAACAAATGAACGTAAGTCAGGGAGCGTCTGTATTAGTATTTTTAATGTAACACTAGTCTTTGGAACTTACTTTGAATAGAAAGTAAACAAAAAACAAAGAAAAGATAAGGAAAGGAATAAAGGAAAAGGAAAGAAAAAAGTGTTACCCTTGGACCATGGGTAAGTCAACGATTGAGTACGTATTCTGCATGGCACCTTAAGCAAATCTAGATTACAAATGATGTTCGATTTTGCTGCTTTAACATGATAGTCTATGTACGGAACTTATGCTCTACTTAGACTTTTTTGAAAAGAGGTTAAAAAGTTTCTCTGTTCCTGTAGGCTATAGTGGAAACCTAGATGGAACCAGTTAAACTTATTAATAGCTGCTTGTACTGTAAACAGACAGGTGCAATTGAGTCCAGTTACTGGATGCTCCAGACAAATAGTCCTCAAGGTAAGTGCTGGAGGAGCACAGAGATCACATATGATAGCCATTTCCCCCCCAGTTCCTTTATGCTAGAAGTGTGATGCAGTGACAGTTAACAGGCTCATTGGCTAAATGGACCTCTTTCTGGCCCATTAAGACATCATTCACCGAGGATGGACCCTTAAAACACCATGTAACACACTGTCACAAACCTCATACAGATGGTAATGCCGCAGTTTCCTGCCAAGGGACAGTTTTGAGTTATGACTCTATAATACAAAATGCTAGAAGACCAAGATCAGATCTTATACATCTTCCTACTCGTCCCACATTATACTCTTTTATTCTTCACTAAATTTAATACATGCTCATTTGTCTCAACACCTTTTCTTCAACAATGCTCTATTGTAATTTTGTTCAATCCGTCGGAAGCACAACATTATTCACAACGCTCATACTAACAAGACCATTTTAGGCACCGGAACTTGAGCTTGAGATCAATTTTGCAACTGTGCAATATCTTCTTTGTTTCACTTGACCAAAGTGAAATCAGAGAAAAACAAAACAGCTATAAGAGGAACTTAAATTGCACCCCAGTCTCTCAGTGTCTCTCACTGCAGCAGAGAAAAGGGTTGCAGCATTATAACCTGCACTATACTGCGGCATTAAATGAAACCAAACCTACTGTAGTATGAGAAAAGTTTGTTTGAAAATAAGTTTGGAGAATGGTACACTTGAAAACTAAATTAAGCAAAATTTATTTCAGAAATATGAACCATTTTTGACCATCACCCACAATTATGACTGCTGTTGTTACTGTTGTTGTTAGCATTAATAATTATACTTCGAATCAATCTGGATGTCATTGAACTGGCTTCTCAATCCAGCAACAGTCACATCCCGTAAACCTGATATGAATAATGATGTTGGTATATATTATTATTATTGAATGCATTATATGGAGCGGACAGTGGTGGTAAGGTAAGTTCAAGCCCCACTGTCAATGGTTGTCACTGTGCTTCCAGTGCAGCTAACTGGGTTATCAAAGGCCAGCCATGTCTCTCACTGTCTATGGTGAGGTTAATGTAAAAGAACCATTGCTGACTTTCGTCAAGAGTAGGCTGCATAGCCATCAGTGTGTTTCTGTCTTGCGATGGCCTGGCGAGCTGTTCAGAGTGTAATCTGCCCTCGCCCAGAGTCAGCTGAGAGGGCACCAGCCTCCCTGCAACCCTAATTAGGATTAAGTGGTTCAGAAAATGAATGAATGCGTTATACAGATAACTTTGACCACCCTTCACCCAACAGTGAAGAAAGTTAAACATATATCCCCCAAAAGAGAATTCAATAATTCATGTCCAAAGACCCAAAAGCTCTTTGCCTTTATCACTATCTCGACAAGTATTTCAAATGTTCTCAGCCACAGTATCTTTTGCGGTGAACTGAAAGCTATACAGTAAGTCTAGTGTAGCAGCAATACACCAAGCTAAACAAGTACAGTATTAATCTAGATTTAAAGACAACTTTAGAGGTACAAAGTGCTTCTAATGTTCTCTGCAGTACATTTCTTACCAGTTGAGCTGTGAGTGATTCTAAGGATTTGCAGTACACCAGCCTCAGTAGAACTTCTGTGCTCAGGGATGGATACAGTGCTTCAGAAGAGTATTGAGAACCGAGTTATAATTCAGAAGAAATGCTTTTGAAGTTCCTTTTGGGTTTGAGTCTTCAGAAAGAATTGTTTTATTTTGAGATTGGTGGAAAATGTTGTTTCATTAATTCAGGAACTTCCCAGGTAAATTTCCAATGGAGAATTTAGATGATAGTTCCAGAAACTATTTTCACAGTCCGGAATGGAACCGGATCCAAAGTCACATACGCATGTACTATTCTAGAGAGTTGCCACACTGAATCAAATTTCATCAGGTGCTATAGTCCAGATTTACACGGTAGAAAATTTTCAGATATTGTATATATTTTTTCCTCAGATTAAATATTATATCCTAAAAATACTTAGAAATTGTGTTTGAGTTTTACAGTTCTTTGCTAAAAACAATAGTATGTTCAAAAGAAACTTAAATTTCATATTGTATTTTTATTTTTAAATCTATTCATTCAAAAAAAAATGTGTTGGAGGCAGCATGGCGGTGTAGTGGTGAGCACCTCCGCCTCACAGCAAGTTTGATCCGGGGTTTGATCCCCAACTCGGGCATTTCTGTGTGGAGTTTGTACATCCTCCCTTGTAATTATGTGGGTTTCCTCCAGGTACTCCAGTTTCATCCCACAGTCCAAAAACATGCTCAGTCGGTTGATTGGTTGCTCCAAATTTGCTTCTAGGTGTGAAAGTGAATACGAATGTTTGCGTGCGTATTGGCCCCGTGATTGTGTACCCTGCCCTCACCCAAAGTCGGCTGAGAGGGGCACCAGCTTCCCTGCAACCCTAATCAGGATTAAGTGGTTCAGAAAATGAAGGAATGTTGTTTTGGCATAATCACCTCATGTTTTTCCTTATATTCCCAATCTGTATGTGTTATTATCCAAATATAAGGCAGCGAATATGAACACACTGGAAATATATTTTAAAACATAAAAAAAAAAAAAACATTTTAAAAATGAAAAAAGCCATCTTCAATTTCTTTCGGTACTGGCAGAATCTGGTGAGTGCATGTTGTTTTCCGAAATAACAGATAGATAGATGGACTAATTTTGAGTTGAGTGCTTAAAAGCATAAGATTTCTGAAATATCTACAGACACTGTTTAGATCTACACTATCTTTATATGGAAAACCAAGACAGCATCCATCTTCAGAAATTAGTTTTCAAGCTTTATAACATTTCATTTAATTTAGCATATAGGAGGTGTTGACATAGAAACTTTTGATTTGGAGTTGGTCTTGACATGGAAAGAAATACAAGGTGTAAGCAACTAGATAAAAATACTTCAAAGGTAAAATAGAGTGATGAAGAAGGTCAGAAATGTTTCACTAAATAGGATTAGTCTACTCTAAAAATTATTATTTGCAGACATCCTTCCTACACTGTAGTTTGCCGTTCTGCAAATTCAGAAAGAATGGAGGTTCAAATTAAGTGGTTCAATGACTGAACTTCAAGACTGAGCTTCATTTCTTTAACATTATGCAAATGCATTCTTAATCCATGACTGCTTATCCCAGCCAATGAGGTCAGTGCCTTTGCATCTAAGGGTAAGTTTTACACTCTACCAGTAGCTTTTCATGTGATTCTCCACAGAATATTTCAATTCTTCCGTCCCCGGAACAGGGAACAGGACATAATTTCTTTCTGGCCGTTAAGGACTTATTATTTTTCATAAATGGAAGGGGGAGGCAGGGGTTAAATTCGAGTCCCTTCCAGGTCTGTACGGACTTTAAATGACACACTATTCTCAGTTACCTGCAATGATATTGCAGGTAGAGATAATTGATTTTTAGTCAGACGTTTCACAATCGCCAGATGAGCAAAGCAGCAGAGGAATGGAAAATAAAGTCTGGGTAACATGTACAGTGCTATACTGTAGATGGATCACTGTTTGCATCACAAATGAAAGAAATACATAGATTTTTGAAAGGCTTATTACAATTCACATTTTCTTTGTGTTAAAAGAAATTTCAACAAATGACTTTAATGAATAATTTACAATTACTGTATGCCCAAAACCTTTTTCAATGCCCTCCATCCAGTGGGCATTAGGGTTTTTTGTTTGTTTGTTTGGTTGGTTGGTTTTTTTACCACATTGCTGGCACACAACACACACACACACACACACACACACACACACACACACACACACACACACACACACACACACACACACACACAGTTTCTGTAGCCCTGTGTCCTAAATTGATTGCAACTGCTTCCAAAGAATGCCTTTTAATAAGACCTTTGTGCAACCAGTGAAACACCATATTTGTTGAAATGGATATAGATCTAGAATCTTTGCCAGTCCATCATTTCCAGTGACCACGACTACTGTTTGTTGTTCAGATAATCGCTACACAATTTTGATGAATATTTAGGATTACTGTCCTCTTGATATATTTGAATCCACAGCCAAAAACAATCAAAATTTTTCTCAATTGTGGCAGGTGGTCAAATAAATCGTTTATGCACTGTACTTCCAGAAGCTACTTGGAAAGAATTGGATATACATGGACAACATAGAACTGATATAACAGTACTATAAAATAGAGGAAATATTGTATTTGGAGGACATGTGGAAAGAAATGTTGAGAATGAGGAATGAAAGTAGAATGAAAGACTGCTAATTCCTCCTATCTTTTCATACTCATCTTTTTTATGTTCTCTCTGTTCCAAAAAATAAATGCATATGGACGTGACCTCTAAAGCTGACCACAAGGCTAGGTTACATTTTGTTCTCCAAATGATCAGCTAATATAGAATGATAGCATTTCCTCAGTTTATCTAAAGTTACACTTTTCCCTTATATCATTCCTGAAAGCATTACATTCTTTTATATCACCCATCTGTTAGAGGGCTATTTGTATGTCATTTCAACTCATAATCACAAAAGATTTTACTAATTAAATTCTTACCTTGAATAAAAACTTACTGGACAGTCTAACTAGATATTTTTTTCTGATAGATCTAAAATGTATGACACTTATCAACATAGAATTGGTGGTGTCATAGTTAAAGTGGTAAGTCATGCTCATTAAGTGATGGGTTCGAATCTCATTTTGTCCCCCACTGTGCTAAGACTCCTGGGCAAGATCTCAACCACAAGTGTGTCTCTGTCGACCCAGCAGTATAAACACGTACCCCCAAAAATACTGGCTGAGTAACCTGTGACGGACTAGCATTCCATCCAGGAGGAGTTCAATTCCTACGTCTCTTCTCATGCTTCAGAAAGTGGGATAGGTTCCAGCAGTGATGTAAAAAAAAGAGCCAAAAGACTTTAGAAGAAACATGATCAAGTAGAACAAATTTGTAACTGGAATAATATTTCACAGTTTTTTCCATTACACCAGCAAGAAGTTGATTTGATTTTGAATTAAAGAAAGCTAGTCCACATTTCTTCTGGCTGTGCTCTTTATGGGTCATAAACAACTTTAGCGACTCTCTCAGTTGATTTTCATGGTTTCTTTGAACTTTTTGTTGTTTTGACTGGAACAAAAAATTCACCAAATTCCCAAACTCACAGAACATCCTTTCACAATATTAGTTAGGTTGACCAAGTGCCATTGACTGAACTGAACTTTAGAGACAACCAATCCCTTTGAGATTAATAAAGTATCTATCTATCTATCTATCTATCTATCTATCTATCTATCTATCTATCTATCTATCTATCTATCTATCTATCTATCTATCTATGTATCCATCTATCTATCGATCTATCGATGTATCTATCGATCTATTTCTTGATCTGTCTGTCTGTCTGTCTGTCTGTCTGTCTATCCTCTTTGGATTAAATGACTGATATGTATGAATGAAGTGAAACTTGACCCTTTAAACATTAATGACACAGAAACTGTCTTTCTAGTATTGTGTAAGTTATTAAATAAGCTCCTTGTAACTCCAAAAACACAATTTAAACCTGTTTCTTGTTGTAGACGCTATGAACAATTTCTACAGCTTGTTTTGATCAAGACAAGCCACAGCAAAAGAGGAGTGCCTTAAAGACTACTGTTTCTCTGCAAGATATCACCAGCCATCCAATTAGACGGGAAACATTCCAGCCAAGGGTGTATCCTGGCACAACACAGAAACAGAAGAATGTTGCTACAGGCATGTATTGAGATAAATCCTGCATATGTCGCATGTCAGAATGACACATTGCACTTTTCAAAACAGACCCACTTTCTGACATACAGGACAGCGGTGAGAATGCCTGGGGTTACCAAATCTGCAAAAAGCCAAACATGTTTGATGTGTTCACTGGTCTGCAAATGATTACAATTTAGAAAAGATATTTAAAACATGAGTTAAACCTGAGTTAAAAATACCAAAATATGCACTCATGCATTTGACAGTGAATCATATCCTTCGCCAGAAACAGCTTCCTATGGGGGTCATATCAAGATCCCTGTGCCCATTTGGACAACATAGGTGTTATCCTATAATGTGAGAGCGTTATATTCTGCTTGGAGAATATGAAGTTCCAAGACAACTTCAAAGACAGACAGGAACCTAATACTGTTAAATTAAATTCAGACAGACAGATAGATAGATAGATAGATAGATAGATAGATAGATAGATAGATAGATAGATAGATAGATAGATAGATAGAGGTACCTCACCTTAGGAAATTAATCCGTTCCAGAAGAGGATTCGTAACCTGATTTTTTCTTAAGTTGAGCCACATTTTACATGTAAAAGGCCTGATTCGTTCCAAGGCCCCCAATACTACCCCTAAATCCTTTTACAAATTATAAAAGTATACAGTGGTGGTCTAGTGGTATAGGGTGCTGGATCGCTGATCCAAAGGTTGGGGGTTCGATTCCTACTCTCCACAAGGTTGTCACTGCCCCCAGTCCACCATTCCACAATTGCCCCTGTTTAATATACGCTAAATTAATATACAACATATATCACATGACACAGTTGGGCAGTGATTAGCACATCCAACTCCTAGCAAGAAGATCTGGGATTGATTCCCGGGCTTGGGCACTTGTGTGTGGAGTTCTCATGGTACTTGCATGGATTTCCTCCCACAGTCCAAAAACATGTACAATTCGCTAATTGGCTGTTGCATTGGTTATATGTGTGTCGGTTTTGCAATGATCAGCTGTTTAGGGTGTACCCCGCCTTCGCATAGAGTCCTAGATGGGCACCAGTTTCCCTATCACCCTAATTAGGATAAAGTGGCTTGAATGAATATTATGTATGTTATACTATTGTTTGCCAATATTGCACATGTCTGAACTACACTACATGCAACTGCTGTCATTGCATTGCATACAAAAATACAATCAGAATGTGGACATAAATATCAGGATTTTTTTTTTTTTTTTTTTTTACAGGTAGCTAAATAAAATAAATCTGAAATCAATACAATCCATCTTGATTACTTTCACTTGTGTTTGAGTTCTGTTAAAATATCACATATTACAGTATAATAGATATATGGACGTCCACCAGACCAAGGACACTTTTCTGCAAGTTTGTAATTTACATTTGCCAACATTAGCTCTGTCCACATACAGTATTTTGTGGTACTTTCTATTTGTACCATAGTGTCAGACTTTGTGTTATATTTAATGTGTATAACATGTTCCACACTCTCATTCATTATAGGGGCAAATTTAGCGCAGACGTTCTTCCTACCAGCAAGTAGGTGAGACGCAGGAGAAAACTAAAGAACCCTGATGAAACCTGAACAGTAATCCTGGCTCAGGATTGAACGGTACACCCTGGAGATCTTCAGCAAAACCATTACCTGCTTTGCTGTCTTTGAGATATACTGTACAGTATGTTACGTTTAATAACCAATTGCATGATGTTGACAGTGTTCAGTTCATTTTCTGTAACCACTTAATTAGGGTCACGGGGAGGCTGGCGCCCATCCCAGCCGACTCCGGGCTAGGGCAGAGTACACCCTGGACACCTTACCAGGCCGTGGCAGGGTAGAAAGACGCTGACGGCTTTGCAGCTACTGTTGTTGAAAGTCAGCAATGGTTCTTTTACATGACACTCACACCATAAACAGTGAGAGACATGGCCGGCCTTTGATAACCCAGTTAGTTGCCCGGGGGGGGACAGTGACAACCCATGGAGAGTGAGACTTAAATTCCCAACTTTTGGATCAGCAACCCAACGCCCTATACAACTAGGCCACCACTACCTGTTTGTTGATGGTGTTATTTTCATATATTTCATGTGTTATTTTCATCATGCGAAGCAGTAAAATACTACATTTTATTCTATTTTGTTTATAACTAAGCTATTTTTACCAACATTACCACCACCTCTTTCTCGGTGTCTCGGTGGTACAGTTTCCTTTGATGTCCCTTTGATGAATACCAAGATTTAGATTTCACCAAAACAGATTTTAACACCTACACTAGATGCACACACACACACACACACACACACACACACACACACACACACACACACACGTACACACATACACACACGCACACACACGCACACACACGCACACACACACACACACACACACACACACACGTACATGTATACACACACACACACACACACACACGCACACACACACACACACACACACACACACACACACACACACACACACACACACACTTAATGAGCCTGGAGGTACAGTGAAAACTGTTAATCGCTCACATGGATGGTTCAGCTTATGAATTTTAATTTCATAATTACAACTTAATTAATGCACCAGGCTTGTGTCTACAAGAGTGCAAGTACGGTACACTGCAATAATAAATCAATCACATAGCACAATGGGAGCATAATTTCATTATGATGACCTCTTTTGGCAAACAGTTGTGTATGCACAGGGGATTGTTTGGCAAGTCCATTTCCAAACCTATCTCTATTATTATTATGTTCACATGCATTATTAAGGTTCTATCTTTTCCCACATAATATCTGACAATTCTGTTGTAAATGTGACAGACCCTGGTCTTGTGCCAGCGTCGTTCTGATACTCTATTTGAATGGTGTGTACAAGACAAAAAAAGGTTTGCACTGGTTAGTGAGGGATGCTTTTAAAAAGCTTGAAGAGATTCTAGAGGCATTTTTTATATAGAAAGTACAAACTACAGAGAGTTTATCCATTAAATTCCACTGTCTTACTTTCCTCATTCTACATATTACATTTATTTGTTAAACACCTGGTTACCAAAGAGGTGATAACACAAGAGGTGGCTGATGATGACAAAGATCAATTTGCAGCTATCGAGTGTCAAATTTGTCATGGGATATTCATGGCATCATTAACTCATCACAGAAAATTTCAAATGTGTTTGAAATTTCCACAAACATTGCAAAGCGATACGGAGTACAGTAATCACCCGCCACTTCACTTTCCTACTTCACGTCTCCGCAATATCAGGGGATTTCCCATCAGGAAATTAAAAAATTAAAGATTATTCAAAATTCATGAGCACTACATGTATATTCAACTATGCTACCCAACATGCTCTGTTCTCCTGCTTGACTTGAGTGTTCTTTGATTGGCTGTGAATCTAGCAAGCTAATTGGTCAAGATTATATTTCATATAAACATGCAACACACCTTTCCTCACTCATGAAACAATTACTTTTATTGGGCTCAGGGGAAGCACAGGGGTGCAGGAAAAATTGTATTCACCATAGTGGTGAAGGAAAAACAAAAACCAAAATCACTGGGAGAGTATCAACACAGAAACTGGTCGAGCACGGAGCTCTTTATAGCTTATGGCTGAGTGAATTCAGGTGCGCTCTCAGGATTTCGCCTGAGTGTAACAGCCACGCCCCTCACCAGCGCATGTAGTTTATGGAGCGAGAAAAAGAGAGTTAAACGTCATGCCTTATCGTTGTGAATTACAGACTGCCATAAAAATAATGTGAGTTTGGACACTAACATGATACGTACTAAAGCAAAGGCTCTGGAGGCGCTGACGAGCCCCAACCAAGCACCAGTGCCGCCAGTGATTCTCCTCCTTGACGTGGCTGTGGTTTTGTTATTTATAAGGTTTGTTTTACAGTATTTATATATATTTATTGTCATTATAAGGTGTATAATTTATTTATATATTAATACATGTTGCTTGCATGACATTAACATGCATAGAACACTTTAAAATTAAGTTCTATATAAATTTTATATAATATATAGGTGGGTGGGTGTCCTTAGGAAGTGGCAGAAGTCATTTTGCGTTTTTCGCATTTCGCGGACGGGGCTGGTCCCCATTAACCACGAAATAAGGAGGATTACTGTAGTCGCTAACCTTTCTCAAACAGTCACAAGGAAGTCACAAAGTTGTTGTTTTCCTCACAAATTATTCGTTTTTCATTCACAAGGGAAAATGACAATTTTGAGACCTAGTAGCATCCAACATATTCTGCATATTTTGTCAGCATTTGCATTTAATTTGCAATTTGTTCACACTAATAAAAAACAGGGTGGCAGGATGGTATAGTGTTTAGTACATCTGACTCCCAAGGAAGGAGGCCTGGGTTCATTTCCCAGCTCAGGCATTTCTGTGTGGAGTTTACGTGCTCTCCCCATTCTTGCGTAGGTTTCTTCTGGGTACCCTGGTTTCCTCTGACTTTCCAAAAAATGCCCAAGAGGCTAATTGTCTTTTCCAAATCACCCCTAGTGTGAATGGTGATATGAGTGTTGGCTCTGTGATAGCCTGTCAAGCTGTCCAGGGTGTAGACTGCCCTCCCTCAGAGCCAGCTAAGATGGGTATCAGCCCCCCCACAACATTCATTATTATTAAGCAGCTTAGAAAACGAATGGACTTACCAAGGGATCGCAGGGCCAACACTCACATAACCATTCACACTTACACTCACACCTCAGAAAGACTTGGAACAGACAATTAGCCTACTGTGTATGATTGTTTGACTGTGGAAGGAAACTAGAGTGCCTGGGGGAACCCACCTAACATGCAAGCTTCACCCAGAGAAATGTCCGAGCTGGTAAATAATTATTTGTCCATATTGAATAATATGCTGCACATTTTGGAATGATGGTCTGTGATTGAATAGACTTAAATTTGTTAGTATTATCCTAACCTATTCTGAAAATCTATTAAGAAATCCACTCTCTTTTTTGGTCAAATGCTAAAAATAATATAGAGTAAATGTTATTGCAGATGAGCCAAGTTTGCAATTATGTGGCATCTCCCTTTAAAATCGGATGCAGGGAATATACACTGCATGAAGCTGCAACTTTCAGACACGCCCTTAAATAACACGCTATGCATCACTCCAAACTGTCTGATCTGACTTAAGAGTTTGATCTGTTGAAACAGCAAATATTCCATCAACTCCCCGTCACCTCTTTGCATTTATTCAGTCTCTGCAATCCCTTTTGTCAGGACTGACTGCTGTCCAACAAATATAGGCAATGCTGTCCATTAGAAATCATATTAACTCAGCGTGATATGACATTACAACATTCTGTGGCTCATAATTTTCCATCATGACAGCAAAAACCTGCAGAACTTGTATGAATATACAGACACTCCCCGACTTACGTTCATCCATTTTATGTTTTTTCAATTTTACGTTTTTTTTTTTCTTTCAAAAAAAAGTCAAATTTTGAGTTCAGACGTACCTACTGAGTACACTGACGTAATGACGCAATGACATAATAACGCTGCGCGTCCATTGTTTACAAATGACAGACTGACCGTGCCCCTCCTTCTTCCAAGTTCAGTTTTTATATATATATATATATATATATATATATATATATATATATATATATATATATATATATATATATATACATATATATACACAAGTAAAAATAAAAGGACAGGACAAAGACTTTCTATTGAAACTTCATTATTCACTACCTGAAGAGACAGGATGGTTTCACCACCCCTCGAAACAGATCTGTAGTGAATAATGATGTTTCAATAGAAAGTCTTTGTCCTGTCCTTTTATTTTTACTTATATTTGCTCTGCGAAAAAGTATTGAGCACTCTCTTACGGAAGGATCTACTCAGAAAATTCTCTCTCTCTCTCTCTCTCTCTCTCTATATATATATATATATATATATATATATATTTCTTCTTCTGATATATATTAATATATATGTACTGTATGTATATATATATATATATATATATATATATATATATCAGTTATATAGCATGTTACCCTTGTGTTAAGACGTCGTTTCTGTGATCTTTGTGTTTACACTGTTTTGCGGACATTTGTAACCCTAAGCAAATATGGTTGGTCAGAAGCATAAGCCTACTAGCATGGATGCAAGTCTCATACATAGAGATGAATTAACTATCTGCTCAGATCGGCGCAATCTACCATGCATACTCAGTTAAGCAAAGAGAGTTGTAAAATGAATGAAAAGAGAACTCTCCGTTCTGCTGGTGATTCACATCAGTGCAGGCTGAATTCTAAATGAGTTCAATGGCGCCCTTGCTGACTTGAAAGACCAGAAGTCCGTATAGCCCAAAGCAAGTACAGTACTTTTGCAAGTACACTACTTTCGGTTTTGAAGGCCTCACATATTGTAAGTGTTGATTAACTGTTTTAAGCTTCATGTAAAGTGACTCGGTATAAATAAGTGACTTATTTGAAATTAATGTTGATATTATTTGACATATTTGATATTATTTTACAATGTTATGTTTATAGTAATTGATTTAGGGCTGTTTTATGAGATACGGTAATGGTATTTATGGATGTATAGTACAGTATGAGCGTCATACGTCACACATCATACGTCATACGTCACTTTAACAACTTACGTTCACTTTCAACTTACATTCGGCCATCCGGAACCAATTAAAAACGTAAGTTGGGGAGCGTCTGTATGAAGTATATTTCATGCTTTACTTACCAGTTTCACGACTTATCTGAACAAAGGC
>CM045742.1:21140000-21385000 GCA_024760905.1 Plotosus lineatus
GTGTGTATATTTGTACTGAAGGATGAAACTGGAGTATCCAGGGAAAGCCCATACAAGCACAAGAAGATCATGCAGCTGCCCTCACCGAACCCAGGACTCAAACCCATTGCCTTCTTGTTGTGAGGTAGCTGTGTTAACCACAACGAGGCTGAAGATTGAGGCATTAAAATAATAATAAGATGTAGAATTCAAAATTATAATGACATACGAAATCAATTAACAATCCTAAAAAAATGTTCGCGTAACAGCAAGAAGACCTGGGTCGTCCTCTTCTTCTTTTCCTTTCGGTTGCTCCTTTCAGGGGTCACTACAGCAAATCATCTGCCTCAGTTTCATTGTTTTTTTTTCCGTGCTTGTGTGGGTTTCCTCCGGGTACTCCGATTTCCTTCAACAGTCCACAAACATGTACAGTAGGCTAGTTCCAAATCACCCCTAGGTGTGAGTGTGAGTGTAAATGGCTGTGTGAGTGTTGGCTATGCAATGGTCTAGGGAACTGTCCAGGGTGTATCCCGCCTTCACCCAGAGTCTAGGATCCAGCCTCCATACAACCCTAGCATGACTAAGTGGATCAGCAAATGAAAAAATGAATGACTTGTGATACTTATATTCTATCAAAGCCAGTCAGGTTCAGTGTGCAAATGAAGGATAACATATTTTTGGCGACCTTAATTAGGATTGGGCTTATAAAATAAATGAATAAATAATTACTTAGAAAAAATTTATATAGAACAGAACAATATAGACGTCTTCTAGGAATAAAGCAGCAGTAAACAGTGGTGACACACATCTGTCTGATGTTTTTTTGTAACATGAAATGAAATATATCACCTATTGTTGTGGCCACATTCAAGTGTTGCCATTCAGGCCGCATCAGCAGGTATGACCCTGCTCGAGTATATTCTTTCCTGGGTTGGCTGTTCATGCTTTGGTCCACAATAATCCTCTCACTGATATCATTAAAGATGCCCATTTCCTTCCCAGGTGTATTTATAAATAAACATTAAATACTGTACAGCGTTACCTATTGGAAGTAAAATAGAATCGGCCATATTGTATTTATGACTCTATTTGCTTCCCCATGTATGTGAGTGTTAATAATCCATGCAACAGGTGCGATTATATTAGTAAACACGCCAATGTTTATTTATCTGCGGTTTTTTTCCACTTGGAAATGTATACTACTGTTTCTGAGCATTTGAGTACAACTACGATATTTTTACTAACAATCTTTTTAAAATAGAATTAGTGTTCATGCTTGTGAACAATTCCAAAATTATGAATCGCTAAATCCCATGAAGCCCACAGACTATAGCTGAGTGTAGCATTTGTTTGACAGAAGCACTGAGAGACAACAACACAAGGACTTCAAAAGCTATAAAGGTAAGTTATCTGTAATCAACTCATGGGCTTGTTTACATAAAATATTGCAAATGTATGACCTTTTACAGTCTTGACAAGAACAGGGTCACCAATGTCTGCTTCCTGATTGATTGTTTGTTGTTCTGTAGCATGGCTAATCCAAAGCGATATACAGTAATGTTAAATATTAGCTACTTTAGAATACAGAAAGATATCATATTTACTAATGTTACTAAAATAACAAAAGTCTCTTATTTACCGGTACGTTTAAAATAATGTTTATATCAAACATACAAACTGGGAAACTGATCAGCGATTAGTTTAAAAACATATCGAGCGGTAACGGGATCTGAATAAGAAATTGTTTTGCGTGAGTGGTATCTACCACGGAGTGAGATATATCGGACAGAAAGAAAACAACCAGTTTTTGAAGTCAATGGGTTAGAAGGAGGAAAAATGAGTAAGCTTAATGATCCGAGAGATTTGAGGGATGGCTACATGACTGGGTCTATAATGCCCACTTCCAAAACGGCAGGTGTTGCGATCTTTTCCTGACATGCAGTGATAAATGCCTACCAAAGGTGGTCCACAGAGGGACAAATAGTTCACTGGTCAGAGTGTCCTGGGTGCCCAGTGCTCATTGCCACTTATGGGAAGTGAAAGCTAGTGTGTTTGGTCTAATCTCACAGAAGACTTTTGCACAAACTGCTGAAATTGTTAATGCTAGCTATTATCGAAAACTGTCAGTGTAATGTCGCTCTCTGTATTATGGATGTTGCCTGGCACAGGCCATTCGGAAGGTGGTAATATTATGGATGATTGGTATATAGCCAAATGTGGTATGTGGTGTTTTGTGTGTGTGTGTGTGTGTGTGTGTGTGTGTGTGTGTGTGTGTGTGTGCGTGTGTATGTGTGTGTGTGTGTGTGTGTGTGTGTGTGTGTGTGTGTGTGTGTGTGTGTGTGTGTGTGTATCAGTCACTGCTGTCTTGCTCAATTGTTCCCACTTCTACCTTTCCTGTGGTGGAACTTATAACTGGAGCCTTTCACACTATAGTCTGTTATCACTGAATAAAAGGAACAGAACAAGAGGAAGATGCTTCAGGTTGTCAACAGGTGAAAAAAAACATAAAATTCTCCTTGCTCTTAAATGCACTACAGGTGCATGTCATCTATCAAAGTCTGAAAAGCATATGTTGTAGATTTGCATGTAAACAGTTCTGTCTTTGAGGTGTGGCAGTGAGTTCCCTGGAGATTTTTTTATACAGCCACTGCCTCTTAGATTCAGGACTGCCATAGATAATGTGGAGAAAATGTAAACAAGACATATCTTTAGCACACAGAGTTTAAAGTGTGTGTGTGTGTGGGGGGGGGGGGGGTGTGTGAGTGTGTGTGTGTGTGTGTGTGTGTGTGTGTGTGTGTGTGTTCCAACCTTGTTCAGTTGGTGAAGAAATACTTAATGTGAATCAATTCAAACCTTGTTAGGTAATTATGATAGCAATACAGCCATTGCCACCAGCATGAATTTTCTATAACCCTGATTTTTCTCCAGTATTGAAAGAAATTCACATTCAGTCTGGTACTGCACTCCTCAAGCACACTGCATGTGTGAACTGCTGCTGGTGTGCCATTTTCGACTTCACACCTCTATCTGAAAGCATGTGCACTCCGGAGGCTACTGTCTGAGCAGAAGTGTGGAACCATGCATTTGGTGCTATCTGTGTCTCTCACATTCAATTCATATGGGAATCTTTACACCTGCATTCGGTGTCCGAGGTAATTTTAGATGTTTTTCAGGTGTCTTGGCAAAAAAAATGGACGCAAATAGTGATATAAGTGCCATTTGCAGATGAAGCGAATATATTTATCTGCTCCCATAGTGCTTGACAGGATAATGCTGCACTTCATGACAAATATCAATCATACTGGGTTTTATGCTTAAGCAAGTTCATTTGTTGACACAATCACACCTCATAAAACACAAACAGATAAAGCGTGTAATTGTGGAGTAAACATTCATTCATTATCTGTAATGCTTCTCCTCTTTTTGGCTGCAGGGAAACTGGCTCCAATCCCAAGTAACTCTGGAAAAACCATGAAGTACATCCTGAACAGCTTTTGCAGGGCAACATAAAACAAACAATAATTTACAACTTGTAGCTTTCTAAAATGCATAAATTCATGCAAGCCCGACGGAAACGTGCAAACTTTACACAGAAACACCCGTGCTGATTACAAAACTTGAACCTACAACCTCCTTGCTGTGAGTCGAATCCTTTATTGTGTAGAAAAGCTTACTATTGGTGCCATTTCCTTCTAAACTTGGGGGAAATAACATCCCATTGAAGTGTAAATTAATTATAAAATATTTTCTCTTCACACATTTAGATTCTTACTAATACTGCTAATTTGAAAAAGTAGTAATCCCAAGGTTGATGCTTATTTTCTGCTTTTACCGAAGTCCACTTTTTCTTATTCAGTATTTCTCAGCGGCGCCCCACTGGCACCTATACTGCAGCAAACCTCACCAAGGCTTCAGAGAGATCGAAGGTTTGAAGCCCCGTATCTTCAACTCTTATGTGGTCATCAGACGAGCATTTCATGGCTACTCCTAGCATGCATGTGTCTTCTCCCGCCCCAGCCAAGTCAGGCCTTTCAGGAGGTGTTTCAGTAGGTGTTGAAGTTCTTTTAATCAGCAACACAATAATCCAGTTACAGTAAACTGCTTTTGCCAGCTCCATGTTCCCTCCTGCAGGGCACGGCAAGGGTAAATCTCAAAGTGGCACAGTTTGAAAAAAAGTGATTTTTTTTTTTTTTTTCTAATTTAAACATCAAACAAGACTACTGCAAATAATCACATCAAAGAAATGGGGTACAATTGGTTGATTAGTAGATACAATAATAATGCTAACCCAACTGAGCGACTGCAATTTAAGATGGTGATAATGAGCCAAAGGCATGAATATTTCCCAAGATTTTGTCAGCAAGAAGGAACAAACAAGATTTGCTATTTCTTCTCAATGGCGAGGCTGGCGATTTAGAGATGGAATTAGCATAAGTCACCCTGGCAGGCACAACACAAAGATATCTGCCAAGTCAAACTTTAGGATTTTTTGAGATGTCTGTAAGAAACTCTATGCTTTGAACAGTGATGTAAGGGGCACATTATGGTTCCTCAGCTGGCTATTAGCTAGTAAAGCTGACTAGACAAGCTGTAGTCAATAATATTAACACTAACAATTCTCTCATATCAATAATTCAAAAATAACTTCAAGTGTTACCTTTAAATGGGAACCTGCAGACTAAAAAGCTTAGAATATCTCCATAGCTTCAATTTAATTATATTAAATAATATTAACATAAGAATGACTTGTACTGTTAATAGTAACAATTGTTATATGATATATAGAACCTATTATACAGAATTTCATATATCAATAGTATTTAATATGCAGGAAGACTCAACAGGGTATCAGAAATATAGGTGGTAAAATGTATATTCTATTTATATATTTATATGTGCATGTCTATAGGTAGCACAAATGTAAATCACTGAAAGACAATAAAGCACTAATGTTTCTCATATCTTGAACATTTTTGCACCTTTAAAGACTGACTTCTAAAACTAATAGAAATGACTATATATATTCAATGCTATAAATGCTCATAATAACAATTAAACAGTAAAAAATAATGCATAAGGTGTAAATACACACACACACATACAGACACAAGCACAAGCATGCAGATGCACACCTCACAAAAATGTAGCTAGTTTTGATGGGAGGTTTTGGGTTGTTTTTTGTTGGTTTAGGGGTTTTTTTTTGTTTGTTTTTTGGGGGGGGGGTTTTTGCAAAATTGGCCTTGTTTTTGCAGCATTTTCCTTAACTTTTCCCCCCTTTTCATACTTAATTTCCTTATTTTTTAATTCGCTGAATATTTATAAAGAAAAAAACATCAAACACACACACGCACACACACACGCACACACGCGCACACACACACACACACACACACATACACTGTAAGCAGTGGGTGACTGCTCATTTGTGCATCTATCGCACCATTTGCACTCATTTGCCCCACTCACTTCAGGCACTACTTTTTTCACATTTTATAGACCTATTATAGACACCAGTGTGTGTGTGTGTGTGTGTGTGTGTGTGTGTGTGTGTGTGTGTGTGTGTGTGTGTGTGTCTGAGAGAGAGAGAGAGAGAGAGAGAGAGAGAGAGAGAGAGAGAGAGAGAAATAATCTTCTTCAAAGCCGAATTCTAGCATCGAGTTTAACATCTATACTAATGCTCCTGGACATCACAGATGACATTTCACTCTCCTTTTCCAGAAATCATGTGTAGTCACAATCTTATAAATAAGCTTACTCACTGTTATTGAAGAGAAAGTCGGAGATAAGTTCTGCATGCAGTTAAACTAGAGTCAGGAAGTAAACCAGAAGTTAACGTGTGAGGGGCACTGAGCATGTGCAAGCCCGAGCTGACCAATCAGTGTGCTCGTTTCAGATCTTCCTGAGCAATGAGCCTGCATTGTTTGCATGCATATCGTCTTTATAACCTTTATGTTATTCACTGAAATGGCATTTTAATATCAAAACAGTATTAAAATGGAGAGACTACTTCACAACCATTCTTCTGGTGTATGAATTATAGTGTGTCTTGTACCGAACTCAGTGAATAATTGCAACAAAAACCAGTATGTTTGCTACTGTTTTTATCGAGTTTTATGAGGGTACTCGTCAGAAAAATGGAAATAAAATACAGTTTTAGTGAGTTTTAGTCGATTTCACATGAGCAAGTGATAGTTGAATATGTGTTTTAATAGTTTATGCAAAAATCCGAATTTCGATAAAAATAGACCATTTTTACTTTTCTGGCCTTTATCTCAAAAGTGGTCTGTGCGACAAGCACCTACTTTTGGTGGAGTGCCTCACATATATAGTGGTACCTCACCTCACGAAAGACCCAACAAACGAAAAATCCAGGATATGAAATGCATTTACCTAAAATTTCCATCTCTGGATTCGAAACAAATTCACGTTACGAAACGCGCCATTTCAAAAATTCAAACAATGAACGAGTTGCTCTCTTTCATTGGCTATCTCCCAACATCCCACTCCACTGGCCTCCCATTGGCTAGGAGGGAGCTGCAGCTCTATAATACCCCTGACACAGCTCCCTCCCATTGGCTATTATGGAGCTGCATCTCCATACTACCCATGATGATTTTCGTGTAAAGAACAGAGTTACTGTTGTTTCGTGAGTTTTTCAAGTGTGCTCATTGCAACTTTATTTTTTGGTTCAGGCTTTTAACCATGCATAACGATTTGTAAGATTATAACTCTGCTAAGAAGACATGGTCAACACACGTGCGCACAGACACGCGTGCGTGCTCACACACACATATACATATTTCCACACACACACACACACACACACACACACACATCTGATTCCCGGTGCGAGTGAAAAGAAGAAGCGGGCTCGTGGCATGCGGTTGAGTGATATCGCAAAGGAATATAGCCAAACCCGTCTACCATTGGTACAATATTGAAGCAGAAGGAGCCCTTAAAAGGTATAATTTTATAATTTTGAAAGGGTTTAGGGGTAGTATTGGGGACCTTTGAATGAATCGGGCCTTGTACATGTAAAATGCGGTTCAATTTACGAAAAATCCAGGTTACGAAACCACTTTTGGAATGGATTAATTTCGTAAGGTGAGGTACCACTGTACTCCATATTCATTTAGGATCTCCACGTTTTTAGAAGAATGGGACATCTCTATTTTTCTACTTAGTTTAGAAGAAATTAAATTCCCATTCCTGGCATGAACAGAATGTCGGCTCACACAACCAAGCACCGACTAATTACTCAAGATAGTCTTAATCATGGGGAACAACATGAGTACATGTATAATTGGAAAGGCCAGAGAACAAAGCCCCAAGACAGCTGAGTGACAGACTATATCATTGGGGTGTGAAAGTGCTGATGCCTAAAGAAAACTCAAAGGACTATTCCTTACAGTGCTGTTTGATTCTCTGACTACTAAACCAGTGGGTGGCATGAATTCCAGAGAGATATGACTCATTACAGATAAATCTTATGTGTATTTCATATTGCTTTTGATTATACCTGGGATAAGATGAAATCCTCCATTGGGGATTGTGGCATATGCAGCCTGTGGTGATTCACTGAACTGTTCAGGTATTAATCGCACCACTTTTCCAACACCCTAATATTTTAAACACGAGAATTTTCCTTTGAACACAATTCCTTTATACGGTATAAATATACATTGCTTCTGAAGTTACTGAGTGTAACAACTTACTGTAGAAGTATTTTCCAGAAGCCACGCTAAAGCTTTTTGTCACTCCGGAAGTCCACTCAGTGTGATGTAATGCCCCTACCTTTAGATGCCTAATGGAGGAGGATTTATGTTAGACATCTTGGCCTGAACAAATGTTTTTTGTACTAGTCAATGGCTCCCTGGCTCCCTTTAAGACAGACATTTATCTACCCTACACTACTAAAAAATATTTCACTTCTCTACCTTCAATCACTTTCTAATTATCAGAATAGAGGGCCCCCTGCTGCCACCTATACATCATGAGAAAAATTTGTACACTTCTACTCGGCCACAGTATATCCACAATACTTTCTCAGAGTCAGAGTCAACTGCCAAGGTGAATGCCAACTAAAGCGTTTTAAACATCCTCTTCAATTGTGTGAGCCATAAAAATATTTTAAAAGCAGCAAGAGAGCGAAAACTTGAAATAACAATGAACTGGTGCATTAACAACAAAAGAGTCACATCAAGCCCTATGTTTAGCTAGACAGACACTTGTGATATTTGGTTGGCATTTACACATAGCCGCTGGATAAGTAAGAAAAGCACAACAGTGGAAGGAAGAAAGAAGACAGCAATTAAGGTAACTATTAACCCTGCTGCTTCCATCAATTTCACACAGGCTTATGTAAGATGCATAGGGCATAAGACAGTGCCATCCATCAAAAACCTGCAAATTATCACCATATATTACACATTTATATGTTTGTAATAAGCAAAGTAAAAAGATTATATCCTCCTGTGATACACAATAAGGAGATGTCTGCATTTTATTTTTTTAAAAAAAGGTCCACTGATAAGGAACAAATCACTTTAATAGGTTTGGCATTCATTCAAAATGCACAGAGAGCACAGCACAGCCTCACATTTATGCGCAAGTGACAAATGTGAACATTAATGAAAAAATGATGAGAGGAAAAAGCTTAAATGCAATGCGTGTTTTCAGATACAGAAGTCTAAACAACAGCGGATGCTGTGGGTTTAAAGTTTGAACAGGATCTGCATTACAGATCAGCATAAAAATATGAAGTAAATTCCAAACTTTTTTTTTTTTTTCTCACCAAACAAACCCCTTCGATTTGTATTTGTGGATGTATTCTGTGTATGGCATTATGTGGGCAGTGGTGGCCTGGTGGTAAAAACTGCTGGATCGCTGATCCTAAGGTTGGGGGTTCGAGTCCCACTCTCCACAAGTTGTCACTGTCCCCAGCACACACACCCCCCCCCCCCCCCCCAATGCAGTTAACTGGGTTATCAAAGGCCGGCCATGTCTCTCACTGTCTATGGTGAGAGGTTCATATAAAAGAACCATCGCTGACTTTTGTAAAGAGTATCTGCTTAGCCGTCAGCATGTTTCTGTCCCTTGTTAAGGGTTGTGTCAGGAAGGGCATTCAACGTAAAAAAAAAAAACAAACAAAAAAAACGATGCCAAATCAAACATGCGAATCAGATGATTCACTGTGGCGACCCCTGAAAGGGAACAGCTAAAAGGAAAACAAGAAGATTCTGTATATGGCATTATGACACTGGTTCCCTTTCATATTAGTTTAAATCAGTATCAGAAACCATACAGCTGTTGATCATCTACAAAATTACAGTTTGCGCGCGCGCACACACACACACAGAGCCAGCCTAAGTGACATCCTGATTTGATCTGCACCTGAGACGGAATCTGGTTGTCTACATGCTTGTATCCTCATCTTGATTGACAGACATAATGGAATCAGAGAATGGTGAAATAAGACAAGACGGAAACTGTCACAGATAATCAGCATGCTGTCCGCTGGGGCTAACCTGTTACCCAATGACCCGTGATCAAAAAACAAAAACAGCAACTCAGAGTACATTTTATAGTGATTTCAATTTACAACAAACATGATCATATCATGTCAGCAATATGCAATTAATTAAATTATGGATAAATAGCAGAGCTCCCAAGTGGGGCACCACAGCCATGGAATATAGCTTGGGTGCTTGGCCCGTGTCTGTCTGGTGTTCACATGAGCCCACCGCAGGAAACAGAATAAGGATGCTTTGTTGCTGAGTTTATCAACTGTTATGTATCTCCAACTTGTATGATGACGAGCAGCAATTTTAAAAACTGATTAATTATCAATAGTGAAATTTAAACAAAAAAAATAGGTTAGTGCACCACTGCTCAGACTCACACCGAATAAAACAAATACGACTAACTCAGGTAGGCAGGCAGACTTGCAGATAAATAAATGACTGAGCAAATGCCAAAATCAGAAGCTCGACAGAAGATTAATTCATTAAACAAGCATTTAAACTAATAAGGTGATTCAAATGAAAATTTAAATCGAATAGTGAGAGTAAACAATCAAACAAACAAACAAACAAACAAAAAAAAAACGAAACCAGGCTTGTAAACCTATCAATAGAGATATCTATCAGCAGCTCAACTTTTAGGCAGTGCCCAAATCTATACATTAAATATTTTCCATTTTCATCAAAAGAATTGATTTTAGAAACTCATAGGTGAGACGCCTACTAAACATAACTATCTTATGACGTCACGTGACCAACTAAATTTACACTAGTAAATACAGCAAGAAATCACCATAAAGATTTAAAACATGCTTACAGAATATAAATGAAATTCAAATGATGACAATTCTGTCCAAAAGGGATGCATGCCAATACATATTAGCATATTTGTTAAAATATTAAGGTGTGCACGCTGCCTCCTCTTTGTTCATGCATGAGCTACCCTTTACCCTGAATGTACATTGCAGTTATCTCTTCTATTTCACACCTCCTAAGCATGAGGGCTGCTGAGAATCAACTGGATCCCACTCTGTGCACATGCAACTTCCAACAAAGCCACAAAGTGCGGAAAGTATTAGTAATAATTCCCGCTGTCATACTTCTTCTATCACAGATTTCCTTTCATGTAGCGTCTCAGAGAGCAAAATGCAAGGTTGAAAAGGACTCATTTATTAATCCTAATACTGTCAATGAACTGTACATCGACAGATACGTGTGTGTGTGTGTGTGTGTGTGTGTGTGTGTGTGAGTGTGTGTGTGTGTGTGTGTGTGTGTGTGAAAATTACTTTATTTAATGATTCAACTTAAACAGTTCCCAGGTACTATTTGGGCTCAAGAACAGTCTCAATTCAACACCAGGTAGAGGTTTATTAAAGAGAGAGAGAGAGAGAGAGAGAGAGAGAGAGAGAGAGAGAGAGAGATTATCAATATTTAGGGAACTCTGTTTAAGATAATTATGACTTAATAATAATAATAATAATAGTAATAATAATAATAATAATAATAATAATAATAATAATAATAATAATAATAATAATAATAATAATACCCCCAGTGCAGCTAACTGGGTTATCAAAGGCTGGCCATGTCTGTCACTGTCTATGGTGAGAGGTTCATGTAAAAGAACCATTGCTGACTTTCGTAAAGAGTAGGCTGCAAAGCCGTCAGCGTGTTTCCGCCCTGCGATGGCCTGGCAAGCTGTCCAGGGTGTACTCTGCCCTCGCCCTGAGCTGGCTGGGATGGGCACCAGCCTCCCAGTGACCCTAATTAGGATGAAGCGGTTACAGAATATGAATGAATGAATGAATAATAATAATAATAATAAAAAACATTTACAGTTGGCAATTATCCAAGTAATGATGATTTACCAGATTGATTCCGGTTTGAGATTTGTTACAGAAAGCTCTATATCAGAACATATAAGCCTCTAACAATAGACCAAAATATTGATGAAATAATGTTGTTTTGTTCCCTAAGCACCATACCATCTCCCTTACCCTGGGTTTACTCTGGCGCACGATCTCTAAGATGTGAAAGAACTGTGTTGAACACGAGAGGTTGTGGGATGGGATCATGATAATCTTTATTGTTTATGATGTTTCACGGTTTGACATCAATCTCAACAAAGTGTAACAGACATTGATACGCCATAGTAGTAAATCTTGTTGAACTTGGAGTTCCTTTAAATTTCCTCTCATGGATGCACCCTGACTAGTTTTTGTACGCCAATCTTACTCCAAGTGTGCTCGTGAATTGTGGAGCTTTTTTATCATGGAGATTGTAGACATCGTGTCCGAGTCTAAACAAATGACTTTTATTTTCAAAGTAAACTGAACCAAATCTCTCGTACTCACGCAACTCTTTTCTTGCACCTGTAGGATTCCAGTTCAGGTGCACCTTTCTAATCATAAATGGACACCCTGTGAATATTTACTTATTGTAACTGTATTAATTTAAATTGAATATTGATTCTGAATAATGGTTTCAGATTTGTTAATATTAAGATTATGTTAAGTGTTTTAAGTTCAAGCAATCTCCATGTGGGCAGTGGTGGTCTAGTGGTTAGGGCGCAGGATCGCTGATCCTAAGATTGGGGGTTCGAGTCCCCACAAGGTCGTCACTGTCTCCCCTCTGCAACACCCCCCACCCCACCCCCCCAGCGTGGCTAACTGGGTTATCAAAGGCAGGCCATGTCCCTCACTGTCTATGGTGAGAGGCATGTAAAAAGAACCATTGCTGACTTTAGTAGGCTGTAAAGCCATCAGTGTGTTTCTACGACCTGGGGCGGGATGGGCTCCACCAGGCCAAATCAGCCCAAGTCTCGCCATGAAGGTGCCCCAACGACATCCTCGGAAGTGAAGTGAATCTCCATGTGAAAGAGCTTGTAAGGTTTTTATTGTCTCTTCAGCCATGGTGAGTGTATTTATTAATTTCATTTCGTTTGGCCAACCACAGAGTAATCTGGAGCCCATCTCAGCTGACTCAAGATAAAGGTGGACTGCAAGGCTTGCGAAACCATCACATGGCCAACACACACACACACACACAATCAGTTACAATCACATTTGCACCAAGGAGCAATCAAGACTGTCCTAATATATGAACATTGGGTTAGTCTCATTGGACTGCAGGAGGAAGCCGGAGCACTCCACGTAGAAACCTCCTTGCCTGGTACATTGCTCAAACCCAGGACCTTCTTGCTCTGAGGATGAATTGCTAACCACTACACCACCAGGCCACCCAAGTGTATTTATTCATATTCACGGGGAATTGTTTCACAGCTCTGTGAGGTTTCTCTTTTTTTTATTTGGTTTTCTTTCATTAGCTTTGCTGGTCATTATCTACTGCTCAATGTTATGTTTATGAGTTTACTCTGTGAATGTACTCTGTGTTATTGCCTTTCATGTGGCACATTCAGCGAAGGACTGAAAGGTGAACCTGTGAATGATGGAATATTTTGTAGCTAACTCAGAAACAGCATTTGATTGAGAAGGTCATCAAGCTAACAAGGGAGCCAAATCTAGTAAAGAATGTACCAAATTGCTCCAGAAAGAATGAAGTTTCAGTAGCAATGCAGAGGTGAAAGGGAATGGCAGGGCTGCACAACAGAAATGAAAACAATGGACAGATGGAGTTTTGTATCCCACACTGCTGTGTGTAACATGAATAATTTGTGATATGTTAAGGGTCTTAGCATTTCTATATATGCATACAAGAAGATATCCAGGTCCATCCAGGATATCACCCTGAGAGAGGGGTGAACAAAAAGTCCATTTAAAAATACTGTACCTCATGTTTATTTTACTTCGTGTGTGTATCTATCTATCTATATATATATATATGTCTTCCTTTCGGCTTTTTCCCTTTTACTAGGGAGTCACCACAGCGAATCATTTGATTCGCACGTTTGATTTGGCAAATGTTTTTACGTCGGATGCCCTTCCTGTCACAACCCTTTTTAGCAAGGGACAGAAACACGCTGACGGCTTTGCAGCTACTCTTTACGAAAGTCAGCAATGGTTCTTTTACATGCCTCTCACCATAGACAGTGAGACACATGGCCCGCCTTTGATAACCCAGTTAGCTGCACTGGGGGGGACAGTGACAACCTTGTGGAGAGTGGGACTCGAACCCCCAACCTTTGGATCAGCGATCCAGCACCCTATACCACTAGACCACCACTGCCCCACACACACACACACACATATATATATATACAGTGATACCTCACCTTACGAAAGTCTCACTAAACGAAAAGTTCAGGTTACGAAAAGCATTTTCCTAAAATTTTTGCCTCAGAATACAAAACAAGTTCACATTACGAAAGCGCCATCTTAAAAATTCAAACGCGCTATTCAAACATTAAAACGCGCCATTCAAACAATGCAGGAGCTCCTCTCTCATCAATGACGTTCAAACATCCCATCCCGCTGGCCTCCCATTGGCTAACAACTGAGCTGTCGTTCATGTTGCCTTCACTCAAGCGCCATCTTGGACAGGTCCACCTGACGCCATCTTGGACAGGGATGCCACCTTGACCTGATGCCATCTTGGACACCATCTTGGACATCATTATCTAAGAGGAATGACACATCTACCTCCCATTGCCTATTATAGAGCTAAATCCACCATAGTACTTTTCGTGTAAAGGACAGAGTTACTATTTTATGCTTTATTTCTTGACTCAGGCTTTTAACCTTCCATAAACATTTGTAAGAACTTATAAACTCTGCTAGGAAGACATGGTCAATACGCGCATGTGCAAACACACACACACACACACGCGCGCGCACGTGAACACACACACACACACACACACACACACACACACAATGAGAAGAAGAAACGGGCTCGAGTGATATCACAAAGGATTATAGCCAAACCTGTCTACCACCGGTACGATATTGAAGCAGAAGGAGGTCTTAAAGGTATGCTTTCATTATTTTTAAAGGGTTTAGGGGGTAGTATTGGGAGCCTTGGAATGAATCATGCGTTTTACATGTAAAATGAGATTCAACTTACGAAAAATGTAGGTTACGAAAAAAGCTCTGGAACGGATTAATTTCATAAGGTGAGGTACCACTGTATATATATATATATATATATATATATATATATATATATATATATATATATATATATATACATACACACATACAGGGATCCCTCTTTCCGCGGTTAATTGGGACCGAGATCTCCCTGCAACAATCGAATCCCCCTGCGACAATCGAATTTCGCAAAGTAGGATCACCCCAACCCCCCCTGACTGATGTATACATACATGTATATATGTATATAATATCAATAAATACATATTTAATTTTATAAATGCTTAGAATAACAATTAAACAAGAAATAATGCATAAGATGTAAATAAAACATAAATACATTCACATACAGACATGTGCAGATGTGGATGCATGCATGCAGATTCGGACCTCACAAAAATGTAACTAGTTTTGGGTCGTTTTTTGTTTTGGTTTTTTTTTATATATAATTGGCCTTGTTCTTGTGGCATTTTCCTTCACTTTTCTCCTTGAGATTTCCTTTCAGCTTTTTCCCTTTTATCAGGGGTCACCACAGTGATTGATTTGCAAGTTTGATTTGGCATAGGTTTTTACGCCGGATGCCCTTCCTGACACAACCCTTTTTGCAAGGGACAGAAACACACTAACGGCTTTGCAGCCTATTCTTCACGAAAATCAGCAATGATTCTTTTACATGATTCTCAAACCATAGATAGTGAGAGACCTGGCCAGCCTTTGATAACCCACTTAGCTGCACTGTGGGGACAATGACAACCTTGTGGAGAGTGGGATTCGAACCCCAACCTTAGGATCAGCGAGCCAGCTTTAACTTTGCCACACTTAAATTTTTTCCCTATTCTTCTTTACTATCCTTATTTTTTTAATTCAATAAATATTTAAAAAAAAAAAAAACCGCAATGCACCGAAGCCACATGAATTAAAGCGTGAAGTAGCGAGGGATCCCTGTATGTATATGTGTGTGTGTGTGTGTATGTATATATATATATATATATATATATATATATATATATATATATATATATATATATATATATATATATATATATATATATATATATATATATATATATATATATATATATATATATATATTTGTGTATGTGTGTGTGTGTGTGTATACACATATACACACACACAGACACACACACACACACACACACACACACACACACACACACATATATATATATATATATATATATATATATATATATATATATACAGTTCTTTTTAATTCCATGTATTTAGAGTTGCTGTACTATAGGCATTCATATTCCATATAAGTGTCTTTTCTATCCGATTCACAGAAGAGGCACAACAGAGAGATTTCACTCATGAAAATGCTCAGCTTTTGTTTCATTCCTCTCACAAAACAGACTACATTATTTCACTGTCAGACAGTCTATCCAGCCTTAGAAGGGAGAGTTGCAAATATGTTTGGATGTTTTTAAAAAGCATACTGTTTGCTACGGTTGTGCCTCATTAGGTTTGGCCATAGCTGTTGCCCATGTAATGGAGCCCCCTGGTGTGGTAATTGCTGGATTCCAGCCAGAACTGTCCAAGCCATCTGATGCCCCTATGCTTCAGTGCAGGTGCTGCCAATTGTGTCTAACTGTAGCTATCAAACTAAGCCCACCTGCCTTCAGGAAAGCACAACTGAGTGCATAATCATAATGCTGCACAAACTGAATGTTTGCAGAGGATTTCTGTTGACTATGATTGAGGATTAGAACACATGACACCGTGCAAAGTTATGCTTCACTAATCCAGTATCTCTACCAATTTCCTGCGTCTACGACATGTCAGAGGCGCTAGAACATTAATAAGCAATCCAATGGCAAGTATTTCAGAGCTTGCCCCAATTATTTACTCATTATTTAGCCTCGAAATGAGTTGCCATCACATCCCAGAGTAGTTGTGACTTATAGAAGCTTGGGCCGGTTATATCCGAAAGAACACAAAGGAAAAAAATTACCTAAAGCAACTCAACAGCTTTTGTGTTACATTTGTAGGAGCTGTTGCTCTTTGTCAAACAAATGTACTTTTACCTGTCAAGCTCCAGGCTCCCAGTGTTAGAAATGATTTTTCACTGTTCACTTGGCACTAGACACTGGGCTCTTTTTTTTATTTTTCAGTACTTACTAGAAAAAACTATTTTATGGCACTGGCAGATGTCCTTAAAATATAACTTTTAAAAGGTAGTGAAATATCACTTATCAGACTATACCATCACCAGGTGCCTTTGGTGACAATCAACAAACTTCTGGCAGAGTTCTGGTAGTATATTTCAGCACTTCCCTTGAAAGACTTAAAATAAATTTGTTGGCTTAATGGCATGAACCTGACTTTTGAGCAAAGCCGACACATTTTTGATAGGGTTGTGATCAAGACTTTGGCATGACCTCTCCAAAAGCTTAAGATAAGCCTGCTTACTGTCTATTCCACAAACCTATTTAATTTGGGTCATTATCATCGTTAAGTTGGAACACCCAGTTGTCTCCAAGTTTCTGATGGTTTTAGGCTACGTAGAAGAATTATGAGGGAGAAGTCGTACAATACTACCACCACCATGTTTAATAGTTGGTACAGTGTTCTTCGCACCTTCCCTTTATTCCTGAAACCTATAGATGATTATCTTTCTTCTGGAATCTTTTTTTCAAGTGGTGTGTACCCTATTTTAAAGTATGGTTATATTTGTTGATTTTTTTTCACCAAGGACGAATTTCCTGAAGGACAGCTTCCCAGACCACAGCAATTTAAAAACTTCCGTAATTAAATTCCCGAATGACATCACAGGTATAGAGCAAATTTTGGACAAAAGAGAAGGTGGCCTACAGGCTTGAGGCAGCCTGATTTCAACATATATGGAGAAACAGTGGAAAAAATGGAAAGTCTAAAAGTTTTGGGAGTCGACATGTGAGAATAACCTGAACCACCAAAACTTCAGACATGGTGACAAAGGCTCTCAGGAAGCTGAAAGGAGTCCCAGCTCTCACAGAGACTACTGGTTAATTTCTATAGCAACACTGTCAACAGCTTTCGTTCCAACTGTGCCACAGTGTGGTATGACAGCTGCACAGTTGCTGAGCAGAAGAACCTGAACCAGTGATCAAGGTGGCTGGCCCAGCAGATAATCAGGTCAAAGCTCCTGAATCTCGACATCTTTTTCCTCATGTCAACTCAATTATTGAACCAGCTTATAATTTCTTTGGGTCACAAAGAGGACAGAGCCTCCCACCAGAGACACCTTCACCAGTCACGAAGATCTAACCCAGGACCTTCTCACCAGAAGGCAGAAGTGCTAACCAATAAGCCAGGTATCGACCACATCATGTTCTCAAAGGTAATATTCTCACAGAAATCATACATCCGAGTTGCTCCTTTCTGAAGCCAGTGACATTCAGCAAACACTTTCGAACATAAAGCCCACATCAGACTGAGAAATAGCCTCTTTCACAGAGCTGTCACCTGAATCATACCTCTGCCCTCTCAGTCTAGTATTGATAGTAAGGACAATGGGCACTTACGCACACCAGGAATTGTGACTTAAACACACACACTCATCGACTTACACTCAAAAACTGCTATATGTATAAATGTATAGTAAATTCTGTTTATTTATTATTGCTGTGTGTGTGTGTGTGTGTGTGTGTGTGTGTGTGTGTGTGTGTGTGTGTGTGTGTATGTGTGTGTGTGTGTGTGTGCATACAGAGCATATGTACAACAACATGAGTGGGTGTACAGATATAGACATATTTATATGTGCATATATATTTTTTCTTTTTCCGTTCTCCAGTTATTTATTTTTATTTCTGAATTCTATTTCCACTTCAGATACTGAAAACCAAAGATAGTGGTGGAACAACATTACTTCTCAAGTTATCATTTATAAAGTCATAAACTTTGCCACAGCATGGGAGATTTGAGAAAATATAAATAATTTTTGATTTAATTAAATTTCTTAAAAGTGATTTAGTATTAAGCATTCACTGAAACTAAAAATAGTCATGTGTTACAAACTATAAAAACAGGTGGGTCAGTCATAACACTGTATACTTACATCACTCACTCGCACTCAATTAACTCGTTTGGCAAAGCACTTAATCCGATTAGGGTCATGGAAAAGTTGGAGCCTATCAACCAACACTGTTCAAAGGTGCGGCACACCCATCACAGGGCCAACACACACAAACGTTTACACTCACACTCACACCGACTGGCAATTGAGAACAGCCAGTCAACCTATGGTACGGGGGCAGTGGTAGCCTGGCGGTATAGGGCGCTGGATCGCTGATCCTAAGGTTGGGGGTTCGAGTCCCACTCTCCACAAGGTTGTCACTGTCCCCCCAGTGCAGCTCACTATGTTATCAAAGGCGGGCCATGTCTCTCACTGTCTATGGTGAGAGGTTGATGTAAAAGAACCATTGCTGACTTTCGTAAAGAGGAGCTGCAAAGCCGTCAGCGTGTTTCTGCCCCTTGCTAAAGGGTTGTGACAGGAAGAGCATCCGACGTAAAAACCTATGCCAAATCAAACGTGCAAATCAGATGATTCGCTGTGGCGACCCCTGAAAAAGGAAAAAACCTGAAAGAGAAGAAGAAGAAGAAGATATATATGAGACTTCCTTTCGGCTTTTTCCCTTCTTCAGGGGTCACCACATCGAATGATTCGCACGTTTGATTTGGCATAGGTTTTTTTTACGTCGGATGATTCCTGATAAACTCCTCCTTCGAGATGACTCCTACTCCACTTCTCTTCCCATCCACAGCATGAAAAAACAGCTGAAACCTGCTCCTAAGCTTCTAGCCTTGCTACCTTTCCACCTGGTCTCCTGAACACACAGTATGTCCACCTTCCTCCTCTGCATCATGTCAGCCAGCTCTCTACCTTTTCCTGTCATAGTTCCCACGTTCAAAGTCCCTACTCTCAGTCCTAGACTCATGCCTTTCCTTTTCTCTATCTGCCTAAGGACACGCCTCCCGCCTCTCCTTCTTTGACGTCTTCGACCAACAGTAATCCAATTTCCACCAGCACCCTGTTGGTTAACAGCACTGATGGCGGTCGTTGTTAACCCGGGCCTCGTCCGGTCCGGTATGAAATTTTTTGTTGTGACTCGCATATTTTATTTGGCATTTGTTTTACACCGGATGCCCTTCCTGACACAACTTTCTGCATTTATCCGGGCTCGGGACCGGCGTGAGGGAGAGACACTAGCTTATGCCCCTCCCTCACGGCTGCATTATACAGTGAAATATCTGACTAATCTACACAAATCATATGAATTAACTTGAATGAGCTTTGACCTTGATTTAAATTACTGACCAAAAAAATTATTTAAAACAGCTCCTGCAACTAGTACTCTATCTTGCATTCTATCCTGATGGTGCTTTTTGTTTTCTGAAAAAATGCCATTATTTTCATTCTTTAAAATAATTGTAGTGTTATTTATAGGGAGTAATGCTATAATTCACTTTTTTATATCACAAAGTCTTGCTTCTGTTCTTTCTCACCCTGGTGATAAACTGCTGGGGTCAGCCACAGCATGTGCAGACTTGACTTCGCTGTTTAAAGCGTTATGATGAAGAATGAGGCTTTAAGTTTTCCTTCCCTAAAGACTCAAATCCCACTCCTCTATTCAGAAACATTACAGAAAGTATTCTGGAGAAATGCTTGCATGGCTTGCATGATTGTGCATGTTTATTTTTCTGTGGTGTAAATTAATGACTAAAAATGGTAATTAGTTCCTGTTCATGGCAATCTTCTCTGAGTCTTGTATATATAGAGTGTCTCTCCTGAGGACAGACCTTGTTCCATGAGACTCCAGGCCAAGCAGTGACCTTAATCTTATCATGCAGCACAGTTCAGACTGGGTCCACAAAGAGCAAACTACAGTATCATGAAGACACTTTAAATATGCTAACTATTTATTTGCCACTACAATGTGGATAACTGTGCTGATTTTCTTTTTATTGATTAGTACTGTGTTAATAGTGCTTTTGTGTGTGTGTGTCTATGTGTGTGTGTGTGTGTGTGTGTGTGTGTGTGTGTGTGTGTGTGTGTGTGTGTGTGTGTGTGTGTGTGCGTGCGTGGCGTGCATGTGTGTGTGTGTGTGTGTGTGTGTGTGTGTGTGTGTGTGTGTGTGTGTGTGTGTGTGTGTGCATGTGTGTGTGTGTGCTATTTAAGCGGATTTTCTTTTTAATAATTAGTACTGTGTCAATAGTGCTTGTGTGTGTGTGTGTGTGTGTGTGTGTGTGTGTGTGTGTGTGTGTGTGTGTGTGTGTGTGTGTGTGTGTGTGTGTGTTAATTGTGCTGATTTTCTTTTTAATGATGAGTTAAACATTGGAATGCTTAGCTGCAATCAGAGTCTGCTGGAACTACTCTTTGAGTCTTCTGAAACTTGTATCCTCCTTCCAAGCTGCTTGAAACTGAAGTGAGGATCCAGTGGAGGAGCAGGCTGACTCGCTGGTTGTTGATGTGCGTCCTTCTGTGTCATCAGCAGGTAGCTCAGGATCGTCAGTGTTTCGCCCCTTAACCTGGACACTTCACCTGAGTGGGGCAGTGAGGGCCGGTTGTGAAACCTAACCCTCACCCACAGAAGGACGCCAGTTGTTGTTACGCTTCAACCACAGCCATCTAGAACTGCTCTCTGCTGCTGCGCCAATCTCCTTGATAGCTTGCTTCACCTGCTTTGGGGCATGCCTAGTTTCTGCAGGAAGTAACGTGTTGATGAAGAAGGGAATCCTCTACATCCGACTTCCACAGGGAAGAGAACTGCGTGCCATCTTTTTGACTGTGCTTCATCGACCAGATCTTGGTATTTTGCTTTCTTTAGCTGATGGGCGATGTCGAGCCGGTCTTCCCAGGAACTGTGAGCTCGATAATGAAGATGGACTTGGAGCTTTTTGACAGAAGAACGGCATCTGGTCGTAGTGATGTTGTTGCCACCTCTTCTGGGAAAACCAGTCTTCTCTTTAGGTCAACCTGTAACTCCCAGTCTTGTGCCCCTTGAAGGATCGAGCGGGTCTGGGTGGGTTTTACAGATCCTGTGGGTACCGGACTTCCCTCTTTAACAAAGCTCACGGGTTGTGGTGGTAATGTCACTCTCTTGTTTGCCTTCAATCTCTCCAGGTCTATCCACTTTGCTATCTCTGTTAGAACTTTGTCATGTCTCCATCTGTATCTTCCATCCCCAAGTGCCTTTGGACATGCTGATAGGATGTGGTTCAGTGTACAAGACTGGGAAGTAATAATTATTACTGTGTTAATAGTGCTTTTGTGTGTGTGTGTGTGTGTGTGTGTGTGTGTGTGTGTGTGTGTGTGTGTGTGTGTGTGTGTGTGTGTGTGTGTGTGTGTGTGTGTGTGTGTGTGTGTGTGTGTGTGTTAATTGTGCTGATTTTCTTTTTAATAATTATTACTGTGTTAATAGTGCTTTTGTGTGTGTGTGTGTGTGTGTGTGTGTGTGCATGTACCGGTACCACTGCAAAATTATTAGTGTCTACGGTTGTACAAGTATGTTTTTGTGGCGCACAAACATTTTTTCTGTTGTTTTATAAACCTCTTACATTTCATCCAAATAAATTGTCCACAGAAGAAACTGTCACTTAAAGCATTAAATTGCAGAAATTGAAAACCAGTCTGTCACACTGGTGCATGGCAGAGAAACACGAGGATGCAATGTGCATATTTAAACAGAGTTCAATGTCAATAAAATGGTGCCGGCAGCGATCGACCAATCAGTCGAACAGCACGATAGAGATAATCTAAGGGCAATGCAGACGAGACAAGGTAGGCAGAGATTATACATGTAAAAGCAATATCAAAGGGTCAGCAGGTAATCAGTAACAAGAAAACAAACATCATACAGAGAAAATACAATCAGAATAAACAAGGCTTGGTAGAAACTGACAACAAGTGACCCAGAGCAATAATTCTCACTGAGCAAACACAGGCAGAGTCATTTAGTTGTGTGCAGGTAATGAGGTGTGAGTGTGAACAGGTTTACTGTGATCATGTGATATGTGAGCGAAAAGTCAACCGAATGTTAGAGGTGCCAAGGATAATGGTAAATTTAGTGAAAGTCTTTGATTGTTAAAAAAAGATGCAATGTTTTCAGACCTTGAAGAGAAGTCAAGATTATTTAAAATTGTAAACAAACAAAATACTAACATTTGACCCTCAGATTAGTTCAGAGTTTAAGATTTGATTTAATAACCCTGATATTTTAATCACAGCTGCCATGTGCCTGGTAATGTTCTCCACCAGTCTTTCATGTTGCCCTTAGGTGACTTGATGCCATATGGTGCAGAAATTCAATCAGCTTTGTGTGATGGCTTGTGAGCATTCATCTTCCTCTTGATGACATCCAAGAGGTTTTTACTGAGCTTTCGACCTGGAGATTGGGCTGACCATAACAGTGTCTTGAAGATATAGTGCTCATCCACACCTTAATTGAGTTGGCTCTCTGGTATGGAGCATTGTCCGACTGAAAAACCGGATCTTCAAAATCTGGCAACATTTTTGGAGCAGAAGGAGAAATTTTTTCCTCCAGAAAACCCTTGAAGACGGGGGCATGGAGGCAGGATAGTTAGCACATCTGCCTCATAGCAAGAAGGTCCATTTCAACCCTGCACCCGGTGAGGATGTTTCTGTCTGATGTTTGCATGTTCTCCCTGTGCGTGCATAGGGTTCCTCCAGGTGTTTCGGTTTTCTTTCATAGTCTGAAGTCATGCACATTAGGCTAATCAGTCATACTCGATTTCCCCCAGGAGAACATGTGAGTGTGAATGGTTGTGTGTTTATTGGTCTCAAAATGGTCTGGCAAATTGTTGAGGGTGTACCTTGCCTTCAGGTAAATCTGTATAGAAAGTTAATATCCTTGTGCATGGCTTGATTCATGCATCCTTCACAAATGAAAATTATTCCCATTCCAGCTCTGAGTCAGAGGTGATATAGATATATTAAATGAAGTACAATGTTAACCTCTACAACAATCCAGAGCAATGGAGAGTGTGGAAAAGAGGTGAAGAAGCGTGGGCAGGCATGTTGGAATGGTTGGAGAAAAGTGTCTGGTGTGATGTGTGATAGGACGGTATCGGCAAGAATGAAAGGAAACGTGTACAAGACGGTGATGAGGCCAGCGATGTTGTATGGTTTAGAAACAGTGGCGCTGAGGAAAAGACAGGAGGCAGAGCTGGAGGTAGCAGAGATGAAAATGTTGAGGTTCTATTTGGGAGTAATGAGGATGGATAGGATCAGAAATGAGTACATCAGAGGGACATGTTAGAGGTTTTGGAGACAAAGTTAGAGAGGCGAGATTGAGATGGTTTGGACATGTACAGAGGAGGGATGGTGAGTATATTGGTAATAGGATGCTAAGATTGGAACTACCAGGCAGAAGGCCTAAAGGAAGACCAAAGAGAAGATTTATGGATGTGGTGAAGGAGGACATGAAGGTAGTTGGAGTAAGAGTAGAAGATGCAGAGGATAGGGTGAGATGGAGGCAGATGATTCGCTGTGGCAACCACTGAAAGGAAAAGCCAAAAGGAAAAGAAGAAGACGACGACACTACCATGGCCCTCAAAGACTGAAGTCTGATATGCCACTTACCATAACACTGCCTGTACAGTAAGATGGAGTAATGCGGTAAATTGCCAAGATTCAGAGTCATAAAGTGGAACGTGTTGCAGAATTAGAAGAATTAGAAATGATGCTGACCACTGAAGATTACTTCCTGCTTTATCTGAAGTGCTTGACTTGAAAGGCCTTCTGAGCTTTTTCTTTTACAGAAGAATTGGAGTATAATTGCTGTTTGTTGGCTGTCCAGTAAGCATGCGAGGTCGGTTAATAAACAGAAAGAGAGTATTTCCTTCACACGTCACCGCTTGCCAATCACTATCCAGGTGCACAGCACATTTACACGTTTGGATGTTTTTTTTTTTGTTTTCATGCCTATCGAGGCATATTTTGCTTCTACCCTTCATTCAGACTTCAGCAGCCTATTCAAATGAGAGCACAAAAAAGAAAATAGAAAAAGACAGCAGTTTATTCACCGAATGGTTTCTTATACAGACGCTCCCCGACTTACATTTTTAATTGGTTCCGGACGGCCGAACGTAAGTTGAACGTGAACGTAACTTGTTACAGTGACGTATGACGTGTGACGTGTGACGTGTGACGCTCATACTGTACTATACATCCAAAAATACCATTACCGTATCTCATAAAACACCTCTAAATCAATAAACATAACATTGTAAAATAATATCAAATATATCAAACAATATCAACATTAATTTCAAATAAGTATTTAAATATATATATACTTACACACACACACACACACAGAGGGGCAGTGGTGGTCTAGTGGTATAGGGCGCTGGATCACTGATCCAAAGGTTGGGGGTTCAAGTCCCACTCTCCACAAGGTTGTCACTGCCCCCCCCAGTGCAGCTAACTGGGTTATCAAAGGCGGGCCATGTCTCCCACTGTCTATGGTGAGAGGCATGTAAAAGAACCATTGCTGACTTTCGTAAAGAGTAGCTGCAAAGTCGTCAGCGTGTTTCTGTCCCTTGCTAAAAAGGGTTGTGACAGGAAGGGCATCCGACGTAAAAACATCTGCCAAATCAAACATGTGAATCAGATGATTCGCTGTGGCGACTCCCGAGTAAAAAGGGAAAAAGCCGAAAGGAAGACAGATAAACTATGCGAATCACAAGAAAGAATGACATACCGGATCGGTCGAGGCCCGGGTTAACAACGACCGCCATCAGTGCCGTCAACCAACAGGGTGCTGATGGAAATTGGACGACTGTTGGTCGAAGACGTCGAAGAAGGAGAGGCGGGAGGCGTGTCCGTTGCCAGAGAGAGAAGAGGAAAGGCATGAGTCTAGGACTGAAAGTAGGGACTTTGAATATTGGAACTATGACAGGAAAAGGTAGAGAGCTGGCTGACATGATGCAGAGGAGGAAGGTGGACATACTGTGTGTTCAGGAGACCAGGTGGAAAGGTCGCAAGGCTAGAAGCATAGGAGCAGGGTTTAAGCTGTTTTATCACGGTGTGGATGGGAAGAGAAATGGAGTCGGAGTCATCTTGAAGGAGGAGTTTGCCAGGAATGTTCTAGAAGTGAAAAGAGTGTCAGACAGAGTGATGAGTCTCAAGTTAGAAATTAAAGGTGTGATGGTCAATGTTGTTAGTGCTTATGCCCCACAGACAGGATGTGAGCGAGAAGAGAAGGAGAGATTCTGGAGGGAGTTAGATGAAGTGATGCAGAGTACCCCCAGAGGTGAAAGAGTGGTCATTGGGGCAGACTTCAATGGACATGTTGGTGCAGGAAACAGAGGGGACGAGGAAGTGATGGGTAGGTTTGGTATCCAGGACAGGAACGCAGAAGGACAGATGTTGGTAGATTTTGCAAAAAGGATGGAAATGGCTGTGGTGAATACTTTCTTCCAGAAGAGAGAGGAGCATAGGGTGACTTATAAAAGTGGAGGTAGGAGCACACAGGTAGACTACATCTTGTGCAGGTGATGTAATTTAAAGGAAGTCAGTGACTGCAAAGTAGTAGCGGGTGAGAGTGTTGCCAAACAGCATAGGATGGTGGTGTGCAGGATGATGCTGATGGTGAGGAAGGTGAAGAAGGCAAAGGCAGAGCAGAAGACAAAGTGGTGGAAGTTGAAAAAGGAAGAGTGTTGGGTTGTCTTCAAGGAGGAGTTGAAACAGGCTTTGGGTGGTCAGGAAGTGCTTCCAGATGACTGGACAACTACAGCGAATGTGATCAGGGAGACAGGTAGGAGAATACTTGGTGTGTCATCTGGAAGGAAAGTAGATAAGGAGACTTGGTGGTGGAATGAGGAAGTGAAGGAGTGTGTACAAAGGAAGAAATTAGCTAAGAAGAAGTGGGACATTGACAAAACCGAAGAGAGTAAACAGGAGTACAGGGAGACACAGCGTAAGGCAAAGGTAGCAGTGTCAAAGGCCAAACAGAGCGCGTTTGATGACTTGTATGCTCGGCTGGAAAGTAAGGAGGGAGAAAATGATTTATACAGGTTGGCACAGCAGAGAAATAGAGATGGGAAGGACGTGCAGCAAGTTAGATTGATAAAGGACAGAGAGGGAAATGTATTGACTGATGACAGAAGTGTGCTGGGAAGATGGAAAGAGTACTTTGAAGAGCTGATGAATGAGGAAAATGAGAGAGAAAAAGAGTAGAAGAGGTGACTGTTGAGGACCAGGAAGTAGCAAAGATTAGTATGGGTGAAGTGAGGAGGGCATTGAAGAGGATGAAGAATGGAAAGGCAGTAGGTCCTGATGACATACCGGTGGAGGTATGGAAGTGTCTAGGAGAGGTAGCAGTAGATTTTCTGACAAGAACATTTAACAAGGTCTTAGAGAGTGAGAGGATGCCAGAGGAATGGAGGAGAAGTGTGCTGGTGCCCATTTTTAAGAACAAGGGAGACGTGCAGAGTTGTGGCAACCACAGAGGGATAAAGTTGATGAGCCATACGATCAAGTTATGGGAAAGAATAGTGGAAGCTAGACTAAGGGCAGAAGTCAGCATTTGTGAACAACAGTTTGGTTTCATGCCCAGAAAGAGCACCACAGATGCAGTGTTTGCCTTGAGGATGTTAATGGAGAAGTACAGAGAAGGTCAGACGGAGCTGCATTGTGCCTTTGTGGATCTGGAGAAAGCATATGACAGGGTGCCGAGAGAAGAACTGTGGTATTGCATGAGGAAGTCTGGAGTGGCAGAGAAGTATGTTAGAGTGGTGCAGGACATGTATGAGAGATGTAAGACAGTGGTGAGGTGTGCTGTCGGTGTGACAGAAGAGTTCAAGGTGGAGGTGGGACTGCATCAAGGGTCAGCTCTCAGCCCCTTCTTGTTCGCTATGGTGATGGACAGGCTGACAGACGAGGTTAGACAAGATTCCCCATGGACTATGATGTTTGCAGATGACATTGTAATCTGTAGTGAGAGCAGAGAACAAGTGCAGGAAAATCTAGAGAGGTGGAGGTATGCCCTGGAAAGGAGGGGAATGAAGATTAGCCTCAGTAAGACAGAATACATGTGCATTAATGACAAGGACCCAAGAGGAACGGTGAGATTACAGGGAGCAGAGATAAGAAAGGTGGAGGATTTTAAGTACTTAGGCTCAACAATCCAGAGCAATGGAGAGTGTGGAAAAGAGGTCAAGAAGCGTGGGCAGGCAGGTTGGAATGGTTGGAGAAAAGTGTCCGGTGTGATGTGTGATAGGAGGGTATCGGCAAAAATGAAAGGAAAAGTGTACAAGACGGTGTTGAGGCCAACGATGCTGTATGGGTTAGAAACAGTGGCCCTGGGGAAAAGACAGGAGGCAGAGTTGGAGGTAGCAGAGATGAAAATGTTGAGGTTCTCTTTGGGAGTAACGAGGATGGATAGGATTAGGAATGAGCACGTCAGAGGGACAGCACATGTAAGACGTTTTGGAGACAAAGTCAGAGAGGCTAGATTGAGATGGTTTGGACATGTACAGAGGAAGGATAGTGAGTATATTGGTAGTAGGATGCTGCGGTTGGAACTACCAGGCAAAAGGCCTAGAGGAAGACCAAAGAGACGATTCATGGATGTGGTAATGGAGGACATGAAGGTCGTTGGTGTAAGAGAAGAAGATGCAAAGGATAGGGTGAGATGGAGGCAGATGATTCGCTGTGGCGACCCCTGAAGGGAAAAGCCGAAAGGAAAAGAAAAAGAAGAAGAAGATACACACACACACACTCAGTCTGTAGTTTGTAAACAATGAATGCGGCATCATTGCGTCATTACGTCAGCGTACTACATAGGTACGTCTAAACTCAAAATGTGACTTTTTTTTTTTGGAAAAAAAAAAAAAACGTAAAATCGAAAAAACGTAAAACGGATGATTGTAAGTTGGGTAGCATCTGTAATGTAGCTTTTCAGCTGTGGCTCATGAAATTGATATGCTATGTAATGAATGTTAAAGGAAGATAATAAATACATGGTTTTTGTGACCAGAATAATTGATAATGACAACTAGGATGCAATCTGATAATCCCCGCCATCACCACTGTTGGGCCCCTGAGCAAGGCCCTTACCCCTCAATTACTCAGTTGTATAAAAATAATAACTGTAAGTTGTTCTGGATAAGAGCGTCTGCCAGATGCTGTAAAAACTATGCTTACCCCCTCACCTCTTGCCTCAAGTCAGCTGGGACTGTGATGTGATTACTTGAGATGGATTCTGAAATGTGCTTCTGAAAGAGTGGTACAGATTTCACTTTGTGAAACTCAGAAAGATTGCTGAAAAAGCTTAAATCACTGATGAAAATGTCTAAAGCCTATTAGCTGCTGAAGTAATTATTTCATTCATCATTAATACTTCATCTAGGTCTAAGCCATGGTGAACCTGTACTATTGGGTTGAGGCAGAAATACACCCTGGATAGAGATGTCAGCCTTTCGTGGGATGTCATGTGCACAGATATTCACACAATTATTCACATTTGTGAGGACTTGAGAATCCATCTACTTCCATGTTTTGGGGAGGTGGGAGGAAAGAGAACCCAGAGGAAAACTATATGAACATGAAAGAAAACTGCAAAGGAACAGTAGCCCAACACATGTCAGGAACAAACCAGGGAAAGCTGTGAATTAGCAAAAATACACGCTAAGTACTGTTCTACTGAAGATTAGAACTAGAAGTTACTAGGAAAAAACATCCAGGAAATTGTAACATAACTGTAGCTGTAATATATTGGTTTTATTGTAATAAAACATTTCAGTAATATATATATATATATATATATATATATATATATATATATATATATATATATATATATACCATTAATTTCAAATAAGTATATATATATATATATATATATATATATATACATATATATATATATATATATTTTTTTTTTTTTTTTTTTTTTTCCCCCTATATACACACATACAGTGTAACACAGTGGTAACAAACTGTGTGAAGTTGTAAACTCTTACATAAATTTCAGCGTGGTCTGTATTATACCAACTAAAACAATCCAGATCTATCTTAACAACAAACCATGGGTGACAAAAAACTGAAAGCTTTGCTGTGTGAGAAGAAACACAGACACACACACTGGGATCCCTCACTTTCCGCGGTTAACTGGGACCGAGAAACCTCCGTGACTACCGAATTCCGCAAAGTAAGATCAACCCCCCAACCCCCCACCTGAAGTATAAATACATCTATATGTGTATATAATATCAATAAATATATATTCAATGTTATAAATGCTTATAATAACAATTAAGCATTAAAAAATAATGCATATCATGTAAATAAAATATAAAAAGACACACATACAGATACGTGCGTCTGGCACTCAAATGTGCACCTCTCATAAAAATGTAACTAGTTTTGATGGGAGGTTTTGGGATGTTTTTTGTTTGTTTAGGGTTTTGTTTTAGGTTTTTTTTTTTTTTTTTGCATAATTGGCCGTGTTTTGTGGCATTTTCCTTAATTTTCCTTAAAACCCCTATTCTTCCTTAATTTACTTATTTTTTTAATTTGATGAATATTTAAAAAATAATAATAAAATACCACAATGCACTGAAGCTGCATGAATTGAAGCGCAAACTCACGAGGGATCACTGTATATATAGATGCTCCCCGTTTTTAATTGGTTCCGGACGGCCGAATGCAAGTTGAAAGTGAACCTAAGTTGTTACAGTGACGTATGACGCTTCTACTGCACTATACATCCATAAATACCATTACCGTATCTCATAAAGCACCCATAAATCAATTATTATAAACATAACATTGTAAAATAATCTCAAAAATATCAAATAATATCAACATTCATTTTAAATAAATTAAATTCAATGTTTATGCGATGTTTATGCGATGTTAACAAATGGTTCCGATGATCGACAGATGGTCACATTACATGAAGCTTCGCCGAGTCACTTTACATGAAGCTTAAAACAGCCAATCAACGCTTACAATATGTGAGGCGTTCAACACCGAAAGTAGTTTACTTATTTGTACTTGAGACAAAGCGTGGGTTATACGAACTTCTGGTCTTTTAAGTGAGCAAGGGCGCCGTTGAATACTGGTTTAGTCCTCAGCTTGCACTGATGCGAATCATCATCAGAGTGGAAAGTTCTCTTTCTTTTCAGGATTTGGGTTTTCATTCATTTTACAACTCTCTTTGTTTAACTGAGTATGCATGGTAGATTGCGCCAATCCGAGCAGATAGTTAATTCATCTCTGTGTATGAGACTTGCACCCACGCTAGTAGGCTAACGCTTCTGACCAACCATATTTGCTTTGGATTACAAAAGTTCGCAAAACAGTGTAAACACAAAGATCACAGAGACAAGGTCTAAACACATGGGTAACATGCTATATAACTGATATGAACAGCGTCATTACGTCATTGCATCATTATGTCAGCGTACTATCGTAGGTACGTCTAAACTCAAAATTTGACAAATTTTTTTTGAAAAAAAACAAAAACAAAACATAAAATCGAAAAAACGTAAAACGGATGAACTTAAGTCGGGGAGCGTATGTATATATATATATATATATATATATATATATATATATATATATATATATATATATATATATACAGTCGGTCCTCTACTTACGAAAACCTCTGAGTACGAAAAATCCAGGTTACAAAAAACATTTTCCTAAATTTTTGTCCTCTTTTTACGAAAACAACCTCTTTTTACAAAAAGCGCCAAACGCGCCATTTAAAAATTCAAACTCGACATTCAAAATTCAAACAATGCGCGAGTTGCTCTCCCTCATTGGCTGTCTCCCAACATCCCTCAATCCCATCAATGTTTGGACATGTACAGAGGAGGGATAGCGAATATATTGATAGTAGGATGCTGAGGTTGGAACTACCAGGCAGAAGGCCTAGAGGAAGACCAAAGAGGAGATTTATGGATATGGTGAAGGAGAAGAGGATGCAGAGGATAGGGTGAGATGGAGGCAGATGATCCGCTGTGATAACCCCTGAAGAGAACAGCCGAAAGGAAAAGAAGAAAGAAGAAGCATCAACCTAATGTACATGTCTTTCAAATGTGGGAGGAAATCAGAGCACCTGGAGCAAACCCAGACAAGCATGGGGACAGCACACAAACTCAACACAGAAACAGCATGGACAAGCCCCTAGACTTGAACCCAGGACCTTCTTGTCGTTAGGCAGACCTACTACTACTCTACCGTCACTATGGTGCGATGTATACCGTCACTATGCAACTCACTAAAAGTTTTATCTTTAGAAAATCCTGATTCCTCTGTGAAAGGTCCATAAATTATTCAATCCAAATACTATCATGCATAAATTTAGTGTACCCAAGCAGTTCCGAATGGTGTAGGGTCTGTCGTTTGAACACCAAGCAAACCACTGCACAATCCAACGAGTATTTTATGAAAATCGGAATGAAGCTGATTCCCTTTCATGCCCCTCAAATCGCCTGATCTAATCACTGTTTAACCTTTAAAGTTTTCTTAATTAAGCCTCTAATGTCTCAGTACACACAGAGTCAACGCTGGTTGAAAGAACTCTAAAGAGAAATCTGGAGATCTTCTGAAGGTAAAACACAGCTTCAATGGGAATGTGAAAGTAATATTTTCTTAGGTGATATTCAAATCACTGCTAAATTAGATTTAAAACCTGCATAACCATTGAGGAAATTTTAATGCTAAATTTCAACTTTTAAATTAAGGGGTTGTTGTTTTTCTTCTTCTTGTTAGTTTGCTTTTTAAATTTCTCCATTTATTTATTTATTTATTTATTTTTATACCCCAGCGCAGCAAACTGGCCGACCTTGTCTCTCACTGTCTACGGTGAAAGGCTGTAAAATAACCATTGCTGACTTTCATAGCCGTCAGCATGTTTCTGCCCTACAATGGCCTGACGAGCTGTCCAGGGTGTACTCCGCCCTCTCCCAGAGTCTACCACGTTGGGCACCAGCCTACCCATGACCATAATTATGATGAAACGGTTCAGAAACTATATAAATGAGGTTTATTTTTACATTTATTTTCTGCAGCAGCAGGGGTTAGTGTGGGTGGTGTTCTGTTCTTGGATGTTGTCACTTGAGTATAACAAGCAAACCAGTAATTTAAACTAAAGAAAATATGCAGATTATTTTTATTTTAGATGGTACAGTGGCACAGTTGGGAAGTGACACCACCTCTGAAATCATTTGAAACCTGTATCCCATTAAGAGATAAGTATTGGCTGCAAACCACACCCACAAACTCACAGACCGACACACACACACACACACACACACACACACACACACACACAATGCAGAGGATACAATCGATGGGTGAGCTGTGAGCATCGTAGACTATATATTATATCAGGGGTAAAATCAATGTATTTTCACCAGTATAACAGCAAAGAGGTTTTTACAGCTTAGCAAACATTTGTTCATGACCAAATGCAATGAATCAGGATGGATATAAACTTACCAGCCACTTTAATAGAAACATCTGTGCACCTACTTATTTGTGCAATTACTCAAACACCAAATCATGTGCCAGCAGCACAATGCAAAAATGCTCACATTTGGGTTTTTTATACCCGAGCCTCGTGGCTCATCAGAGCCAGAGCTTATCCTTGTTTTTGTCACGTGAACAGCCCGACGTTCAACTTTTACAGGATGGAATGCTACCTTTATCGTATTGTTACTGGTACCCATTTATACTGCTGGGTAGACAGAGACACCCTTGTGGTTAAGACTCGATCATGAGCCCAGCACCCTGACCAACAGCCCAACAACATTGCCCATGAAATGTAACAACGAGCTAATATGTGATCAATTACCTTGACCATGGCATGGATTTTGTGACTGATTTGAGTGTTTCAGAACCTGCTTTTTTCTGGAGTTATATGATGTGTAGCTTTTACACCAAATGGTGTAGACAGAAAAAAAAAAAAAGCTTTAGGTTAGCAGCAGTAGTGTGGGAAAAAACACTTTGTTGGTAAGGTCAGAGAGGTTAGAAGATAATGACTGACAGGAAGACTAAGGTAACTGAAATAGCCACTATTTACAATTGTGGTAAGCAGACATGTGAAACCTTAAGGTTATAGCAATTATAGTCATATTGGGATCCACAGAATTGTCATTTCTGGTTGAAAGAACACTGCGTGCACATTGTACTTCGCACTTTGATCACAACCTTTTTTTCTGTACAGTAGGCCCTTGACTATTCACGGTTTTGCACTTGGAGTTTGAGTATTCACGGACTGCCGAGCAGCTCGCACGTGATTCAAAATTCGGCCAATGGTTGTCCTCCTTCCTGCTGATTGGTTGAGGTGATGTAACGCCCCTTTTTCCTCATTCACACCAGTTGGCAATGAGCCTTTTTTAGTGTGTTTTAATTACCAGCCAAGTTCTATGATGTCACTCAATTTCCTGCTTAAGCACCAGAAAAAGGTAATGAGGTTGGATGTCTCTTCTGAAGAAATAAGACTTTCTCCGGAAGAAACGACAGTTTCCTCTTAAGTCACGTCATTGCTGAAGACGAATACTGTAATGTTTGAACTGTTATAAAACACTCCACTGTTAAAGTATTTTTTAATTATTATTCCAGTACATTACCTAAGGTAATGTTTAAAATGTTTGTGAGTTATATTTTATTTACTGTGGTGTAGCATGTTTCTCATTGTGTTTTGTTTATCCAATGTATTACATTTCTTGTTCTTTTATGTCCTTTTTGTTGTGGTTTGTGTTTTGGGGGACTTTGATTTTGGCACTGTGCCTCTCACTAACTGTTTACTTCCTGAGGGGCGTAGCTGAGCTGCTCACACACACCTGAAAAGTTTTTCTTAATCATTACTACATTTTACTACATTAATACTGTATTAATGAGTAAGACTGTCTATAGAATGTGTTTAAGAAGCATATTTTAGGGCATGTAATAGATACATAGTATTTTACTCACAGCTGGTTATGGTAGAGCTCCAGACCCAAGCTTGAGTGGTGGATTTCCCTGGGCTTTGATTTACCAATGCGTGATGAAAACAAAAATGCTGAATATAGCCGCCTTCAAAGTGAAATTGACTTGTATACGTATATTAATTACCCTATAGATTGTTTGTACAAATATAATACAATGAATGATCACCATCTATTAGTCTCAGTATACTGTATACAAGCCTAACCTGAGAACTAAACAGTCATGATTTTCAAAATGAGGTTCACTGAAGGATCATTTTTAAAAAAAAAAAAATACGTAGTTACAGTTATATAAAGTTTCGTTAGGTTTTATAGTTCAAAGTACAATCAGGTGCACTATTAAACTGAATGTGTTTTATATGAAGATTAATAACTTAAAAGCCTAAAAGGCCTAATGTGCCTTCATAACAATGTTTTGTATTCAATCTTTTTGTTTAATAGTAGGTGTTCCTGAATTCCCGGGGTATAAGAACACCTGCTGTGCAGCTTTCATGAAGTGCCCAATAGAATTGATTTCAGTGAAATGTTCTCTGGGATCTGCTTAGATCGTAATTTCCCCCGAAGGGACAAAATGTGTCAGTTCCTAATGATTAAAAACTGAATCAACGAGAGTAACAAAACAGTAAAAACTATCATTCAGAGCTTTTTCTGAATTTTTTGGGGAGCCCTTGGGAGAAGTGGTTCAGGAGGCTGCGTATACTGTGTTGATATGTACATACATCAATGTAAACATGATTTTATTTTAAAGGTAATCCCTATACATTGGTTTGCATTGTTTAGGCAAAGGAAAATCCTGATGGATAATAAAAAAAAATGTAGAACTACAGTACATGTATTACTATTTTAAAAATCATAACATTTACCAAATTTTACAAAAGCCTGAACAAGACTTGGATCTAATAGTTTAATGGAAGTATATTCATTTTTTTCTTTTCCAGCATAATTATTATGGTAAATGTATGCTAACAAAATCAAAACTTGTATTCAGGAACAATAACACTGACCTTCTATAACCTCATTATGCAATTATTATGCAAATATATTCATTACCAGTTAGCAATCTATTCAACAGTTTTTCATTCTGTAAACATCTAAACATGGACTACTCATCCAGCATCAGTAGAATCGTGTATTATGGTTAAGCAAAACATTCAAAAACAGCCCAGGTTATATAAGAATGTGGTGTATGTCCACTTAAAAGGCTATATGGGTACAATAACTAATCACTCATTTAATTACCCTCCATCCAGGGCCAACATTATTTAGCATGTCACCAGGACAAATCCTGCATTTCTAATGTCATGTTAAAAAGCAGGACATAATGAGTAAGTGTACCCACACTGAATGTATAGTAAGTGAGCAAAGCAGAGAACTGCAGAGTGTCTAAATGACAAATTAAGTCATTTCTTTTCCCTGATTATATAACTTATTATGCCTTGGAAAGAGAGAGTTTCCACTAAAATCACTCCTGTCATTAAATTTTATGGTTGCAGGGACAAAGGCGTCAGTCATGATGAAGGGAAAAATGGACTGTGCTCTTTGAAATGGAATTTTAAAAACTAATTTCTTCTTAGCTTAATCCTTCATTCACAGATCATCAGTCCTGAGCAAACACTTCAAAAGATCCAGTTCTCATAAGGCTTTTTTAATGCAAGTATGTAGTAGCCTTACTGAACAATGGGTCCTCAACAGTCCATTGTGTAACGTAGGATGTAAAGTCTCAGTTATAGTCCTTTGCAGATTGGCACATGGATAGCTGAAGATGTCATAGATGCATAGTTGATATTACTGTATTACTCTCTAGTCCATTGAAGTCTATTTGGAGGACACATTCCATGCATGCACAATGGATCAGCGGTTAATTCTATTGATAATTTCCAGAGATTTCATAACACAAATTATTTCTCAGGTCAAATACAGGATTTATAATGCTAACACTCCATATCACTCTTAGCTTAACCAAAAAAAGTCATTATTGGTGCACTGAAGTCTTCTGTTATGGGGCTGATTATGCAACAAGCAGCTCAAGTATCAGCATTTTACATATAGGTTAACTACAGATTATGTGTGTGTGTGTGTGTGTGTGTGTGTGTGTGTGTGTGTGTGTGTGTGTGTGTGTGTGTGTGTGTGTGTGTGTGTGTGTGTGTGTGTTTTTCCTAGTGCAATTAGCCAAGTAAAACAATGTGTTGATTTAAAAACATTTAAATAATGACATATTGAAAACAGTTAAGAAATATGACTATCATTTTTTTAAAATAAATAAATAAAACTTGTATTAGATTCAGTTCAGTGCAAAAATGTAATTGCCCAAGAGAACACAAGCCCATCACTCTCACGACAGATGCTCAAATATTAGTATTGATGGAGAAGACATTCCTTTAAAAAGGAGCAATCCTGAGAGTACAGGTATTAAATCGATTAGGTCTGCCAGTGGAATCTCATTTATATATGCATGCACAATCAAATCAAGGGATCGATTTATCTGGGCAGGTGTTAGTCTTAAGGAAGAGCTTTATTTTCTATCATTTTTCACACACTCAGTTTCTCTGAACTATTGTCATACCTTTTTTTGCAGTACTTGACAATTAGAATCAGGAACTATGCTCATTAGTACAGACTCAAGGGATATGTGTGGCTGGAAAAGAGTGCCTCAGCGGATGTAATTAATTTTGCATGCTAATCCAGATTTTAACATCTAAGAGGACTGACAATTTACAGAAGCACCTAAGTGTGCAACATCAGATATCAATTGCATCAAAATCTTCGGACAGACGAGTCCTTTAAAGCTGCAAAGAGCCAAAATTAATACAAGATATTAGTTATGAACTTTTATGATCTTAGCCCTACTTGCTTTTTGAGTCATTTTTTTATTGGTTATAGCCGTGCTTCTGGATTATTTTATGTGCCCCCCCTCCAGGAAGAAAAAAAAAATCCCCCCCCCCCCACTGCCCCGCGAGTGACTATAAATAGTATTATTTGTCGATAAAATTGTTATTAGTACACCTCTGCATAACATCGTATCTTTATTAACATTAAAAACAATAAAAGAAATAAATATAGTTCAACTTACAATAAAGAAAAACTTGATTAATATTGTTTTTAATCTGTAATGGAAAAGATTTAACGTGGATGAAATTAAGAAAAATACATCCTTATTTAAACTCTTTCAACTTATTTATGTCTTAATATCTCCGTGTCTCGCCACCTTTCTCTTCGTTCCTGTTAGAAATTTTTCCGTGTTGTTTCTTGAGGGGTTGTTTCCTGCACGTGATATTGTTTGCTCGTACGAAAAACCGCTATACCATAGCGCTACAATGAGAGCGCCACTGCCAACTAGTGGAGCGGAGGTGCAATTACACTTAATTCTTGTACACAATTCCAGAAAAGCATGTTCCACAGGGTCATACGTGCTTCTCCCGGCATCACACCCCACCCCCATTCCGGCATCATACCGCACGCCCGACTATTTGAGAAGCACTGTGTTATTCTCATAAATTTCACTCAATTTTGTATGTCTTCGTCACTTGCATGGAGTTACATGGAGTTTGAAGAGTATGGGTTTTTTATTCAGCTTGACATCAGTTGGAAGTATAACAATTTATATACTTGTACAAAGTCAAGTCTTCCTAGACCTAACTTGAAATAGGAAAAGAGACAGTGGTATATATGTGCCTTTCTATTACATGGTGATAAAAATGTCAGAAATAGTTTGCCATTAATGCAATAAAAGTGACTGGTCAACTCTAGATAACTGTTATAGCCTTGCCTCAAAACCATCAAGTAAAAAATTATGAGGTCTTTGATAACACTGACACCCGTCTTTTGCTTAAATATTTTATCACACCACAGTTTGAATGAAATGCACCTTGGCAGATCACTATCTCATCAGTCATGTGACCTTTGCCAAATTCTCTGACTGGTTCAATTTCACTCAATAAGCTTCTTCTATTAAGGGGATATTCGGTGTCAATTATCTTCCCAAGTTTGCTCTTCTAAACCCATTTTGTCACAGTTTGCACAAAAGTCTGAACTGTGCATAAATAAACAATGCACATGGACAATATATTTTTAGTTTAGAAATTCTCATAAGCTTCAGGCTTCGCAGCTTCAGTAATATGGTCAAACATGAGTTAACCTCTCCTTCCTTCCTCCACTAGAGCTGAGATGTAGTGTATTGATTAAGACTGCAATGCGACGCTTCAGTCAATTCGGTGAAACTGGGAGTGGTGATTTCAGCCCGCTAGATAAATCTTGTAAATTTTCTCACTTTATGTAAAAGAGTGCACAGTAATGTACGCAATCTTCAGATGGCATAATCTTTAGTTTTAGATGATCTCATATCGTGATCCATAACTACATTCAGCCTCAAGTGTATGCTGTTTGTTCCAGTCTGATTTGCTCATGTTCCCTTAAAAATAAACCATACAGGATAAATAACGTAGGCCTTTCATCTGCCCCTTCAGGTAAAGACTGGCACCTGAGGGACAAGTACCTACCTAAGTGACTCAATCAGTTTTTCTGGCTTTGAAGCACTTCTTTATTTCTCTTCTCTTCCTCTTCAAGCTGAACATGTAACATGACTGCACAGAAACACTTTTCTAACCGCTCAGTAACTGCGTTTTTATAAAAGTACACACCGAGCAAGAGCACCACAACACTTAGTTAATATTTTCAATACAACACCGTTATGATATGAGGCAGCCGTCACACACAGGACAGTGTGTAGTAAAAACAAGTGAATCTTATAAATACAAAATATAAATAAACACACATACTGACGCACACGTGCACGCACGCAGATGCGCACCTCACAAAAATGTAAGTAGTTTTGATGGGAGGTTTTGGGTTGGTTTTGTTTGTTTAGGGTTTTCTTTGCATAATTGGCCTTGTGATGTGGCATTTTCCTTAACTTTATCCCTATTCTTCCTTAATTTCCTTTTTTTTTTAATTTGATGAATATTTAAAACAAAAAAAATACGATGCACTGAAGCCGCATGAATTGAAGCACAAAGTACAGAGGGATCCCTATATATATATATATATATATAAAATAAAAATAATATATATTATAAATTATAAATTATAAATATATAAGCGACTGAAATGAGCTTCCTTCGCCGGGTGGCGGGGTTCTCCCTTAGAGATAAGGTGAGACGCTCCGCCATCCGGGGAGAGCTCGGAGTAGATCCGCTGCTCCTCCGCATTGGGAGGGGCCAGTTGAGGTGGCTCGGGCATCTGGTCAGAATGCCCCCCGGACGCCTCCCTGGTGTGGTGTTTCGGGCATGTCCAACCGGGAAGAGACCCCGGGGTCGACCTAGAACACGCTGGAGGGACTATGTCTCTCGGCTTGTCTGGGACCGCCTCGGTGTCCCCCCAGGAGAGTTGGAGGAAGTGGCTCGGGAGAGGGATGTCTGGACCTCTTTGCTAAGGTTGCTGCCCCCGCGACCCGACCCTGGACTAAGCGGAAGAAGATGATGATGATGATATATATATATATATATAAATAAAAATAAAAGGACAGGACAAAGACTTTCTATTGAAACTCCATTTATCACTACAGATCTGTTTTGAGGGGTGGTGAAACCATCCTCTCTCTTCAGGTGATTATAGAAGAATATATATACATATAATATATTATGTAGAATATATATATATATATATATTATATATCTTCTTTTTTCTTGCCTTTTAGCTTTTCCCTTTTCCAGGGGTTGCCACAGCGAAAAAAAAAAAAAAAAAAAAATATATATATATATATATATATATATATATATATATATATATATATATATATATACATATACACACACACACACAGAACCAATCAGGAATTTCACTCGGTGTAATCACTTGACACCAATGCCACTAATAGATTGGACTGGATAGAAACCATCCGCAATCTTGTCTTCATACCATTCTGTATATGTTGACTAGGGGGAGCCATTGTACATGGGTTCACACACACACACACACACACACACACACACACACACACAAATAAAAAACTATTTTATAACATCAAAGAACATATTCATTGCAAAAGAAGTATCCAATATTCATTCATGTAAGAGAAAAGCGGGGCTTCAATTTTTTACCCTAAAAACCCATTGTGCATGTTTTCTGCCTTTCATTTTTCTGTAATATTTATGCTTTAAAGAGTACTGGTATTGGTCATCCTTACACGATAACTTGTGCATATGTAATATGGTTAAGCTATACAGATGCTTATTTCAACATGAATGATCATAAAAAGCACAAAATTGGTAAGTTTATCCTGTGGATTACTAATGGTGTGCTAAACTACAGGTATTAGGAGCTCAGCAGTCATTTTTCCCCCGGAAGTGATGTCAGTGTGTTGAGCAGGGTTGTCATCTCTTGTGGAGCCACTGAAACTCACATTTTGGTGTCTCTGTGGATGAAAATACCAGCAGAGTTGTGCATGACAGTAATTCCAAAAACGGCTTATGCAGCTAACGTTTCGGAAGCTTGGCTTTCCTGTCTTCGTTTGGTTTAGGAACAAAAAGAAATGTTTTCCGCAATTTCTACGCTTGTGTTTGTGCAACTCAACCCCGACCGATAATGTGTTATGCTACAGGAGTCAGTGACACAGCACAGCCAATACAACATGTTGACATCATTACCAGAATCAGAACGGCAAAATGTCTCTGAGCGTGCATAGAGTTGCAACACTGATGCCCACTTTGAAAACAGGCAGGTACTGATGCTGACAGAAGAAAGTGCTGATGTTATATGTGAGTGTTTTGAATAGCCCATGACACTAATTCACCAGATCACACATTGTGTCTTCTAAAACTACTACGATATAATAAGGTCTTGCACTGTAAAGCTTTTACAGGAATGTATGCATCTCATGTCCATGCCCATTTTAATGTGATTAAATATAGAATTCGCCCATATCAGCTGACCCCGGGCATTGGCAAAGTAAACCCTGGTCAGCTCGCCAGGTCATCACAGGGCAAAAACCATGCTGATAGCAATGCAGCCTACCTACTCCTGATGAAAGTCAGCAATGATTCAGAATTCACGTGTATTATGTATTATTAAGAAGGTGCCTTAATACCACACAGACATGCACCCGTGAATTTTGTGATGAGAACATATTCTTACACAATAAATAGAAGAAAAGTCTTTTTAGGATTATAGTATGAATACTGCTTTGTACGGGCAGTGATGGCCTGGTGGTAAAAGGTGCTGGATCGCTGATCCTAGGGTTGGGGGTTCGAGTCCCACTCTCCACGAGGTTGTCACTGCACCCCCCCCCCCACCCCCCAGTGCAGCTAACTGGGTTATCAAAGGCCGGCCATGTCTCTTACTGTCTATGGTGAGCGATTCATGTAAAAGAACCATTGCTGACTTTCGACATGAGTAGCTGCATAGCCGTCAGCGTGTTTTTGCCCCTTGCAAAAGGGTTGTGTCAGGAAGGACATCCAACGTAAAAAAAAAAATAATAATAATAACCCTATGCCAAATCAAACATGCGAATCATCTGGAGGCAGATGATCTAGATGGAGGCAGATGACTTGCTGTGGCGACCACTGAAAGGAAAAGTAGATGTATGAGCACTGCTTTGTGACCTGGCACTTAGACACGAGGTGCAACCGAGCCGTTTTTGAGCTTTGTTTGTCAAAGGTTTTCTATCCTCAGTTTTTACTCGCGTGCAAATCTGCTAAATCAACCTTAGCTAAAGGCTAATGGCTGAGACATTTGCAATGAAATCGACTTGAGCCAAGTGTATGGATACAACTCTCTAAGGAATTGCTGAAAATTGTTAATCTGGTTTATAAGCATCTATATTTCAGACTTGAAGATTAAAGCAAGAATAACAGCGAGGCTGAAAGCCCCTAAGGACAAACTCTGTGTAGTTCTGAGACTTCAAAACTCAAATTTGTCACATGCTCAGAACTGATATTTTCAGCTGACAGAATAAATGAAATAAGTTCCAAACTCCCAGTGCAGCTCATTAGAGAAACCTTCCTCCCTCGGAGTATATCTGATTTATAAACTGAATTACAAAAAGTACACTTAAGAAACATACCATGTTAGTTTCACACTCATCTGCACATTGTACTTGTTTTGAAAGTTTATACGGGCACTGTAACTGTAACTATGACTGTAACTGTAACTATGACTGTAACTGTGGGTACATAATTCATTCAGCCGACTGTGGGCAAGGGTGAGCCACACCCTGGACAGCTTGTGTACATAGTGTTTACAATCATTTATAAATAATTACTACCACATTTGGCATATCCAAGCATTCACAATATCAGTATTGGATATGAGTACTGATCTGTCACGGTACTGTCTTTGTCTGCGCCAGATGTTCTGCCTATGCACTGTTTTTTCAATGTCTGTACACATGCCCCTTATGTTGTTGTATGTAGTTTTTTAGGCTGCATTAATTGTATATGCTGTACACCGGTGACTGGGTAAATTGACAGCTCGTGAGGCACCTACTCTTTTGGAGTCAAATTTACAAATACTGTACAAATGAACTCAAAAGAGAATATTATTCATCATTTGATTGATAACAGATATCAAATGAATACCAAAGAGAGAAGCAATGACACGACTGTCCACACACTTAGTATGGCGCTGGATCTGTGGCGTAATGCAATCCCAAATCATGTTTCCTTCTATTTTAGTACCTTTTAAATAAAATTAAAGTCTTTTCAGACAATAAAAACAAACGAAGAAGATTGTAGGTCATGCAAAAATCTGTGGTCTCACTAACGCCCTCTGCCATGAGTCACTGGCTGAAATGAGCTTTCTTCGCTGGATGGCGGGGTTTTCCAGTGAGATAAGGTGAGAAGCCCAGCCATGCAAGAGGAGCTCAGAGTAGAACCGCTGCTCCACCGCGTTGAGAGGTACCAGTTGAGGTGGCTTGGGCATCTGGTTAGAATTAGAGTTGGGTAGTGCCTAGATTTTTTGTATTGCGATATATTGTGTTTTCTAGCATGTATTGCGATATATTGCAAGAAGAATTCTAAATTAATAGTGAGCCTATTCTTGACAGTATTTTTTCTTTATTTCAAAAAGAAAAATCAACAACATTAAAAACGTTGTTTTTAGTCATTAAAGTAAAAATTCTAAGCATCAGAAAAAAATCTACTTATGAAAATGTAATGTTTTAAAATTTGGCACAAAAATTAAGATTGAAATAGAACTGCATATTGAGCAAGATAAGCTATTTAAACATATTAAATACACATAAACATTAGAAGTGCATCTAGTGCTTTTATTAGCATATTGTGAAGCCTTAATCATTAATGCATGCATATTAAATTTTTAAGTCAGAATTAAAGGTGGAGCATCATCCGCACACGCGCAGAACTGTATCATGCACGACTAGACCTCATCAGACCTGTGAGCAGTAGATTGATATATTTATATATAACAATATTAACATTACATGCACACACACACACACACACACATATGGTGAGGTGCGACAGAAGAGTTCAAGGTGGAGGTAAGACTGCATCAAGGGTCAGCTCTGAGCCCCTTCTTGTTTGCTATGGTGATGGACAGGCTGACAGACGAGGTTAGACAAGAATCTCCATGGACTATGATGTTTGCAGATGACATTGTGATCTGTAGTGAGAGCAGAGAACAAGTGCAGGAAAATCTAGAGAGGTGGAGGTATGCCCTCGAAAGAAGAGGAATGAAGGTTAGCCTCAGTAAGACAGAATACATGTGTGTGAATTACAAGGACCCAAGAAGAATGGTGAGGTTACAGAGAGCAGAGATAAAGAAGGTGGAGGATTTTAAGTACTTAGGCTCAACAATCCAGAGCAATGGAGAGTGTGGGAAAGAGGTGAAGAAGCGTGTGCAGGCAGGTTGGAATAGTTGGAGAAAAGTGTCCGGTGTGATGTGTGATAGGAGAGTATCGGCAAGAATGAAAGGAAAAGTGTACAAGACGGTGTTGAGGCCAGCGATGTTGTATGGTTTAGAAACAGTGGCGCGGAGGAAAAGACAGGAGGCAGAACTGGAAATGTTGAGGTTCTCTTTGGGAGTTGGACATGTACAAAGGAGGGATAGTGAGTATATTGGTAGTAGGATGCTGAGGTTGGAACTACCAGGCAGAAGGCCTAGAGGAAGACCAAAGAGAAGATTCATGGATGTGGTGAAGGAGGACATGAAGGTAGCTGGTATAAGAAAAGAAGATGCAAAGGATAGGGTGAGATGGAGGCAGATGATTCGCTGTGGCGACCCCTGAAGGGAAAAGCCGAAAGGAAAAGAAGAACTGTGCAACTCAAAAAACTTATAATGTGCTTCTTCTTCTTTTCCTTTCGGCTATTCCCTTCAGGGGTCGCCACAGCAAATGATCTGCCTCCATCTCACGCTATCTTCTGAATCTTCTACTCTTACTCCAACTACCTTCATGTCCGCCTTCACCACATCCATAAATCTTCTCTTTGGTCTTCCTCTGGGCCTTCTGCCTGGTAGATCCAACCTCAACATCCTACTGCCAATATACTCACTATCCCTCCTCTGTACATGTCCAAACCATCTCAATCTAGCCTCTCTGACTTTGTATCCAAAACATCTAACATGTGCTGTCCCTCTGATGTCCTCATTTCTGATCCTATCCATCCTATCCATCTCCCAAAGAGAACCTCAACCTTTCCAGCTCTACCTCCTGTCTTTCCCCCAGGGCCACTGTCTCTAAACCATACAATATCGCTGGCCTCATCACCATCTTGTACACTTTTCCCTTCATTCTTGCCGATACTCTCCTATCACGCATCACACCGGACACTTTTCTCCAACCATTCCAACCAAGTGCCAGGTTCACAGAATGCCAACTTGGGCGTCTCTATGTGACATATGCATGTTCTCCCTGTGCTTGTGTGGGTTTCCCCACATATACAGTAAGTTAACTGGCTGTTCCAAATCACCCCTAGGTGTGAGTGTGAGTGTTGGCCCGGCAATGCCCCCAAGTCGGCTAAGATGGGCGCCAGTCTCGCCGCGACCCTGAAAAGGGTTAAGCAGTTCAGAAAATAAATGAACAATAATAATACAACTTCCACATAATTAAAGTGTTTTCAGAAGCTTGCTTACAGTCAAGGCCCACAGTAAATGTAGACTACACACACAAAAAAACAAAAAAACATTATGTCGACTGTTGTATTCTGGTTTAGTAACATTGTCAGCCATTCATGGCCCATCTCCGGTCTACTGCATAGCCTACCTGGTCTATGTGTTTCCTCGGCACTTTCCGCTCTCTGGTCCTCAGCTCGTAATCCCTCTTTCTCTTAAACATAAAATCAATCTTTTTTTAGCATTTTCTTAAACCAAGTGCGTTGGGCTGTGTTGAGATATACTGTTCATTATCAAAAGGATGCCCATGACCTCCAGTTCACCCCCCAGTCTGTCTGGGGTCCTTCCATCATCCAGGCAACCAACCATTCAATGAAAAGAACGCACCGAGTCTTCTATCTTCCACGTGTGTTTGTTTGCAGAAGGGAGCGGTGCAGCTTGCATGACAGAGAAACAGAGAGTATTTAACGACACAGAAAACCTCATCATTTATTATTTGGGGACGTTTGTTTTGTTTATTTTGAAAAAAATGACTATCCTGTTATCTGCGGAATAAAAAGCAAGAGTGGATAGTGGATTAGCATTACGTTCCACTGAGAGACCACCTATTACAAGTTACGCCTATCATGGTAAGCGAGTACTGTAGCCTACAGTGTTCTTCCACTAAAACCCAGTTCATATTGCATGCATTGGTGAATGTTGCTTTTGCAAGGCGTTCTGTTGCATTCCGATAGAAGGAGTCTGTCTATTCTTTACTGGCACAGCGTTCCGTTGCGTTTTGACTTACTTTCATCTATGTATGTGGTTGAAATGACAATGAAAGCGGGCAGTGGTGGCCTCGTGGTATAGGGCGTTGGATTGCTGATCCTAAGGTTGGATGTTCGAGTCCCACTATCCACAAGGTTGTCACTGTCCCCCCTCAGTGCAGCTAACTGGGTTATCAAAGGCTGGCCATGTCTCTCACTGTCTATGGTGTGAAGTTCATGTAAAAGAACCTTTGCTGACTTTCGACAAGAGTAGCTGCATAGCCGTCAGTGTGTTTCAATTCTGCGATGGCCTGGTGAGCTGTCCAGGGTGTACTTTGCTCTCGCTCAGAGTTGGCTGGGATGGGTGCCAGCCTTCCTGCAACCCTAATGAGGATGAAGCAGTTACAGAAAATAAACTGATGACAATAAAAGCCACATTGTTTGAATAAGCAGCAGCTTGTATGCACCAAATGTGCAGAGTGAAAGTGAAATGTGTTTGACAATTATTTATTTATAATTTCAAGAAAAATATGGATATCTTGCACATTCCTTCAAATTGCTCTTTATATAAGTATTGTCAGGCAACACGGTGGCGTAGTGATTAACATGTGCATCTCAGAATCTCAGTTTGACTCCCAATACAGTGGTACCTCAATTTACAAAATTAATCTGTTCCGGAAGTGGTTTTGTAACCTGGACTTTTCGTAAGTTGAACCGCATTTCGTGTGAACCGTGTGATTTGTTCCAAGGCTCCCAATACTACACCCTAAGCCCTTTAAAAATTATAAAAGTATACCTTTTAAGGCCTCCTTCTGCTTCAAGACTGTACTGATGGTAGACGGGTTTGGCCACATTCCTTTGCAATATCACTCAACCGTATGCCACAAGCCCACTTCTTCTTTTCACCCGCATCGGGAATCACACGCATGTGTGTGTGTGTGTGTGTGTGTGTGTGTGTGTGTGTGTGTGTGTGTGTGTGTGTGTGTGTGTGTGTGTGTGTGTTGACCATGTCTTCTTAGCAGAGTTATAATTTTACAAGTGTTTATGCAAGGTTAAAAGCCTGAGCAAAAAAATAAAGTTGCAATGAGCACACTCGAAAAACTCATGAAACAAGCTTCTGCTCAAGGGAGCTGCGTCATCCCGCCTAGCCAATGGGAGGCCAGCGGGGTGGGATGTTGGGAGATAGTCAATGGAAGGCCAGCAGGGCGGGATGTTGGAAGACTCAATGGGAAAGCAACTCGTGCTTCGTTTGAATGGCGCATTTTAATGTTTGAATGGCGCATTTCAATGTTTGAATTGTGCGTTTCGTAAGGAGAACTTGTTTCGTATACAGAGACAAAAAATTTTGGAAAATGTTTTTCATTACCTGGATTTTTCGTTTGCTGGGACTAGCCTAAGATGAGGTACCACTGTACTCGGCAAGGCTGTAGGCATGAGTTTCCTCCAGGTATTCTTGTTTCCTTCTAAAGTCCAAAGATACATATTCGGCTAATTGGCTAATTGCCCCTAGGTGTAGGTGTGAATATTTGTATATATTTTTGCTGTGTAATGGACTGGCAAGCTGCCCAGGGCGCACCACATCCTTCCCAGATTTGGCTGAGATAAGCTCCCGCCACTCTGCTCCCCTATTAGGATTAATCAGTTTGACTAATGAATATATATATATATATATATATATATATATATATATATATATATATATATATATAGTTTTCTGAAAAAAATATAATATGATAACTGATTATTAACCAAATATTTTTGCCAAGTTATTATCAGAAGATTTACACATTGCCCAATTCCCAGGGAAAATGTATTGTTTCACAACTTGTGCCTGTTTCATTTGCCCATAGTGGAACAAACACAAAAAAACCCTTGTCTTGAATTTTGAGTATAATATCCAGAGCAGCCCTGTATTTCAGCACACTGTTTAACCCACTGTCATTGACCTCGTGGCTCATAAGTAGATATAATCTTGCAGCACAGTGGGAGTGGGAGTGTATGACACACTGCAGACACTCTGAATGCACTTACTCTCAGTCAATAGTGGGTATAATTTAATTTTCAATCATATTAACTTACTAATACTGCTCAAATTAACTGACAGAATAGAATTCAATAATGATGTGGCATTGGCTGTCAAATGAGGATGAAACAGCTGAGTTCAGAAAACCTGCTTTCAATTTTCATTAATTTATTCATTCATCATCAGTAAGCTTTTCGTCCCAGTCATTGTCATGGTGGGACCATCAGAGCGCATCGTGCATACATGCACATCTTGCAGCAATTTAGTGCTGTATACCCCATCGATCTACTGGCATGTTCAAGTGGAACTGGAAAGAAAACCGGAGAACCTGAAAGGAAACCAATGGCAAGAGCATGCAGAATTCCAATCTCTACTACGTAGTGAGATGATAATACTAAAAATGTATTTTTTCTTACCCTGGCTTGCATTAATTAGAACAGGAACTCAGATTGCACTTCCTAATGACTTTTTGGCAAAGTTCTGTGAGTGAATTCTATAGTAACCTTACTCAATAGATTTGGCCTTCAAGGGCTCATCTAACAGATTTCACTTGAGCTAATAAAGTACAACAATGGTCTTTAACATGGCAGTGGGGATTCCCTGAGGGGAAACCATGAGGCCACTGTTGACAAAGTCTTAATAAAGGCAATAGAAAAACACAGTATACACCTCAAGCAAGCAATAAACAAATGCACAGCCTCCCAATTCCCCTTGTTCCTCCCGGCAAAAACTAGATTGGTTTGCACACTGCACTTTCGAAATTGCACTACGTTCTCTATTTAGAATAATTAGAATCAGGACAACCTTACTCTCAAATTTCTAACAAATGTATGTACAATATAACTAATAACCTAATATTTCAAAGCTAAAGGTTTTATGTCAAAAATTATATATATATATATATATATATATATATATATATATATATATATATATATACATATATATATATATATATACTGTCAAAGAGAGTAAAATGATGCAGAGTGATTTGTGTTTTGGTTCGGTGAAGACAGCAGCTTGAGGCAGAACAACACTGATTAAAATGTCATCACCGCTGCTCCAATGGAAGGATGACTTGCTGGGCACTGAGTTGTTTCATTTCTTCTTGTTTCAAAACAAACACTGTGTCTTGTTAGTCTCTGTCCTTACGGTAGGTTGCAGAAAACTGTTGTTGACTGAGCACCAGAGATTAGTAAAGGTTTTTGGTGGCTAATCATTCATTTATGGTATTCATTTTTTTTAAGCTGCTTTATCCTAATTTGAGTTGCGGGGAGGCTGACGCTGAAAATGGGGTACACCTTTAACAGCTTGACAGGCCACTGCAGGGACAAAACCAATACAGCCATTTATACTGTACTCCTTCTCACACCTAAGGGTGATTTGGAACCAATCAGCCTACTCTTCAATTTTTTTGGACTGTGGGAGGGATCTCACGCAAACACTGCGAGAACATGCAAACTCCAAAGAGAAATCCCTGAGCCTGAGAATTTGAACCAAGGACCGTCTTGCTGCGCCACCATGCCCCCAGCAACTTTTTAAAAGTGATTTTCTAATGTTTTTGATCAAACTCCTAGGTTTTGCTCACAAAATTTGTACGTTGTGTCATATTTTGCACGTATTATGCATAAATACAATATATTCCAGAATGATTTTGTGTGCAGTTTAAAAGAGCACTTAAGTCTATATATGAAGAGTTCAGGCGTAAAACCCGCTAAACGCCATCACAAAAAAAAAATTGAGATGGTGCTGCCAAATGGTAGCACTTGCCTTGAAGTACAAGCCTATCAAATCAAATTACATTCATGCCTTGGTTTAATGGACTAATGGGGGGGGGGACACTGGTCCGAAGTACCCGATTGTCCGAAGTTTCCGATTCCATATATTTCAACGATTACGTCACGAAAAACTTTTACTTAAGCACACTATGTAATCTGCAAATGTAAATACTGTACCTAGACTCTGTAAATGTACACCATAAGTTCAGGGGTCAGGAACCTTTTTGACGAGAAGAGCCAAAAAAAAAACATATTTTAAAATCTAATCCTCTGAGAGCCATATATATATATATATATATATATATATATATATATATATATATATATATATATATATATATATATATATATATATATATATATATATATATATATATATATATACACAGTATATATCAGGGGTTGGGAATCTATTGATGACTGTATCTGGCTCTCAGATAAATCAGATAAATCTTTCTGAACAGAATAACGAATACATAATTTCACTATCATTTAAATAAAGATACAAAAAAAGCCATCAACTAAAACAAAAGAGATGAATCTCGCGCATTTAAATCTATACATCTATTTTCAATGTCACGTCACTGTGGCGCAGTGGAGAGCCAATCCTTTCTGTAGGCCAGTATGTGGGCGTGTCCGATACTTTCAAACTCTGATTTTATAGGATTATAACACCAGCCACAGACTGTGCATGTTGTTTTTGTGTAAAGAGGTAAATTTCTCTCGTTTTGATCAGCTCATTTCCACGAAGCCAAGCACTGCTGGCAAGCAAACACAAATGGACAGACAGGGGAAAAACCTCAACCCACAGACCAGCTGAATGCCAAAACTTGAGACGCACTTCCTGTCACATAAACACTACAGCATGTGAGTCCAATAAAATTAGAGTTTCAAGGTATCGGACTCACCTGCATACAGAAAGGACTGGCTCTCCGCTTCGCGCCACAGTGACGTGTCATTGAAAATAGATGAATAGATTTAAGTGCATGAGATTTCTTCAAGGCAGTCCGGTCATCTGGCGGTCACTTTCGGAAACAACAGCCCACATCCGTACGATCCGGGCTAGTCGAAAACTACAGATTTTGTCCGTTGCAGCCGAAATCCATTAAAGCGAAGTCCTTAAAACCGAGGCATTAGTGTCGTTGCAAAACCCGCTATATCCCATGCATTACTGACCTGAAAACATCGTTTTTTATCAAGATCCGCTAAACACCATTTACATAATTTACCAGAAACCGCAATATCCATTCCGCCAATCAAAATTGATCATGTGATGCTCAACATGGTGGCGCCCATGGTTAGCTGTTGAAGTGGGGTAAATTTTGCGGTTTTCTCGCTAATTTTGCAGCAGAAACATGGATGGCTTTGATGAAATGGATGAGCCTGTGATGGTTTCACCAACAGGTAAACGTAAACACCACAGGCCGAAAATTTCTGTCCGTTACATGGAGTTGAGGTCTAAGCGAGCCTTCATGTCAGCCCTAAAGTGAGGGGGTTAAAAAAGGACTGTTAGCCCCTTAAGTGGGCTCACTTGACATTGTTTTGCAGTTGAGACATTGTGTCTATTCTTATCTGATGATAACAGCACCATTTTATAATGTTTTCAGACAATTGCTTGTTGTTTGGATATTTATTTGGATTTTGAGGTTTTTGCAAAAAAAAAAAAATCCAATATGGATTTAGCGGGTTTTGCAACCAAACATAATTAGCTGTTGATGAAATTAATTAGTTAAATAAAGATAAGATTTTTGAAATTCAATTCAATGAGACACTAGCATCTATTACGATGGACGAGGAGAACATTAATATAATGCTCCATCCAAAAAACCTCATTTAAAACAAAAGACCTCAAGTGGATTTAGAGGCTTTTGCATCTGAACACTTCATATGTATTACTAGTAAAGATCCATTGATACACAATTTCACTGGCATCATATAGCAGATTTAATTTGGTAACTTGTCATTAGGTTTTAAATGTGTAATATTAAGTTCTGTCCAGACAAACAGCACACTGGGAGGCAATAATTCTTGTGATACAGTCAGGGTTACACCTTGTCTTCACCTCACTGTTTTGTATAAGAACACAGAATGCTTATTGTTCAGCATTTGAGATGCCAGAGGCTGTGGTCACCAAGTTGAATCAACATCTGTATAAATCTGTGTATAAAAATGGAATGCGATGTAGAGTTTATACCTGCACTGAAGAGGTGTTAACGATTTGGTTCAGTGTAAATAACCAAAGCCAGCGTAATCTGGGGTTCTCTTAGTGGTAGAATATTAGAATATCACTTTAAAATAGGTAGGCTGGTTTGTGCATTAAAAACTCAGCATGAGGAAGTGGGCTCTTTTTCGCTTGTCTTTCCTAAAGGCATGGTTTATTAATATGATATCTGGGATTTTTTTTTCTTGAGTGTAAAAAGGCTAATTCTTCCCAGCAGCTTAAAAGAGATGCTGCTCGTCACTCTGTCATCCTCACTTGGGTGGAGCATAGCTGTGCCATTCTCGTTTTCTTTGAGTCCCTTCGTCAGAATGATTTGAAGTATCCGTTTAGGTGATATTGGGGCATCTGAGAAGTTATCAAGAACCACGTGAGCAGATTCGATCCGTGTAGGATCCTTCGCCCTCTTTTGTTAATTCTTCATCTCATCAGTCTTCTCTATTTTTCTGTGACTATGTTGAATAATCAGTGAGTGCTGGACAGAAGGATGCGTTCACATGAAACACAGGTGAACCTGGACACGACTGACATCTAAAACATATCAGTCAGACAAACAGCTCAGAGTTTCAATATTAATAAGTCACCAAATTCATCCCAGTTCATTGCTGCTTGTTTTTTCTGGTATTGGTAAATCCATTCATTTTCTGAACCACTTAATCCTCATTAGCGTCACATGAAGGCGAGCACCCATCTCAACAGACTCGGGCAGAGTTCAGAGTACAACCTGGACAGCTCACCAGGCCATGTGACCAAAGTCCGCAAATGGTTCTTTTACATGTCATAGGGGTTTGTATTCCAGGGGAAAGGATCCACTCGCAGACCAAAGTGAGGGAGAGCACAAAGTTTATTAAACTGGCAAACACTCAGCTGGCAGGCAAAAAGTGTGGTCAGAAAACCGGCAATGGTCAGAGAATTACAAAAAGGTCAAAACAGAGAACAAGGCAAAGGTTTCCAAAAATAATAGACTAGCAAGAATGGTCATGGAACAAGCAAGGTAAAAAACGTCTAGGTAACAGACCTACGAATACTGGAAGGGCTCGAGAGAAACCTCTATAAGGAAAACTCTGGCAATAAACTCTGGCACCGACTGTGAGGATGTGTGTAGCAGCCCACTGCTCCAATTGTGTGTGTGTGTGTGTGTGTGTGTGTGTGTGTGTGTGTGTGTGTGTGTGTACTTATTTTGAATGGGTTAAATACTAAGGAAATAATTTCCTTGACATAATTAATACAGTCTATCAAAATTTAAAAAAAAAAATGTTTAATCATATGGAAAGCCAAAGAGGACAAAATGAAAGCACATGGCAAGGTAACAAAAATTGCAAAATAACATAAGGTCTCTATCTAAAAACATGCCAGAAAACAGTCTACTCAACCAAAATCCTAACAACGTGCCTCGCACCATAGACAGTGACATCCAGCCTTTAATAACCTGCACTGGGGTGACAGCAGTGACAACCTGTTGATAGTGGGGCTTAAACCCCATACCTTTCTACCACTGGGTCACTGAAACGAAGTTCCCATTGTTAAATCAACACCCATAAGTAATCTATGGTGTTCATTCAATGCTATATAGATGTATGTAATAAAACGCACTACTAAAGCAAGAGTTAATAAGAATCCACAGATAATGATAATGTTTGAAAGTTGTAAAGCATATACTATTTAAATTTTGGTATGTAATGCATTGTGAATTTAAGTGTGATACTCAGACCAGAACTGTCCCATAAATATGGACAGAAATGTAGTTCCTAACCATAATACCCAAAGGCCAGACTTGAGTGATAATTTAAAATGCATTACAGAAAAAAGTAGACGTTAAAGTAACTCATGTAACAAAACTACTACCATAGAATAATTCAAATAAAAAATAAAGGTGAAAATATGGCTTCACATCAGAGAAGCGTTCTTCTGCTCTTCTGGACATGGATGCCATAGTGTTGACTGTTGGACATAGTCCAAGTTATTACCATAATCCTGACAAAGGACAAGAAAGCCTGATTAATTTTTAAGTCTTCGATAATTAACTGTGCCTTCCCCTCTAAGCATAGCAGTAAAAGGTAATTTTAAAAAATGAATAGAGGTGGCACATTTGACATAGTGGTTAGCACTCTCACCTCACAGCATGGCAGTCCTGGGTTGGAGCCCTGTGGCCGGTGAGAGCCTACCTGTATGAAGTTTTTATGTTCATCGCATGCTTGCATAGGTTCCCTGCCACAGGCCAAAGACATGCGCAGTAGGTCAGCTGGCTGCTCTAAATTGCCCGTGAGTTTAAATGGTTATTTATGTTCATGTTGGCAACCTGTGCTACACCCTGCCTCTCACCCAGAGTCAGCTGCGACAGCCCACTTGCACACACTCTTGAACTTGAGCCAGAACTGTTGCTAGTCATGTGACTGCACCCAAGCTTTTTGTTGACAGTGTGCTCAGGCCGTTGCATCAGTGAGACATTTTCTCAGGCTTTTTCCTCTTTTTAGGGTACTACAGGTAAAACTGTTCTAAATTCTTTTATTTTTTTTTTTAATCCAATAACTCACAAAGACCATGGCTAATTTAGAAGACTGGACCATTCCAGAAATTAATGAATTTCTTACGGACAGGTCGATCGCTTATTCTAGGAAGAGAAAAGTAAAACTGGTGATAATATGGTAAGTTTAGTGTGCTACTTTGACCCATGAATGGTGCACCATCCGAGGGAAAAAAATGTATTATTTGATAAATTAATAATTATCAGAAAACGTTCACAAAATGTCCAATAGTATGTCCAATCCAAATAGTATGTCCTTGCTAGACTATAACTGTTCCACATTTTCTGAAAAAGGTACAAATGTCTGTCACCTCATGAAATTGAGCAATTTTGCAAGAAAAATAGAAGAATCTTTGGTTACATGCTCCTATTAACCATTAAATAATAAAAACAGCAGGAACACATTGTGAAGAGACAACATTCCAATTGTTTACTATGAATGTGTATGAAAAAGTGCTCTACTCTCGCTAACATTATTCACATGACACGTCTCGATTCTGTTTAATATCATTACTGACCAATATATGTAAAAATTATATTTAAAAGTTTGTAACTTTTCACATATAAAACAGTTGTTAGACCAGAAAAATGACTGGAAACAAGTCAAATCAATCATCGCAGTGCTGCAAAAACAAGCGAGCCGCGCAGTTTCCCTTGGAAACAGGAAATAGGTCATGTCATGTACAAATCCACTATTGGCTCCAGTTTCCCCGTGACCCGGTATGGAGAATGAATAATAAATTCATATAACAATAAAATATAAATAATAAATAATGTCTATTTAAACAGAGAAATTTTGCAAGGATAATAACCAGAAACACACTGCTTGGGTTCGCATTTCTGAAATGCTTGGCAATTATTTATATACTTTTAACTCTTTCCGGTTCGTATCTCTATTCTTACTTGCTATTTATTATAATAATATGAGCTAAAATGCTGTAACTGAACAATAGTGAACCAGATAATTACTACTTGTGGATCTTTACTTTATGTAAGGAACTCACTGTTGACTGCTCATAGTTTCACACCGAATCATGTGGAAATAGGAAACATCTGAGGGTTATTTAAGCAAACCAGTGATTTCATGAAGTTATTTGCTTGCTGTTTGGGTCGCTTGTCATTTATTACTTTCTGTGTGGACTCCCAACCATGGAGAGTTCATCTGCAGCTGCTGTGCCATTTGTGATAACCTTTGCCTATAAGGTCTTCACACAATTCCTAGACAAAAAAAATGTCTGAATGCAGGAGTGTAGGAAACGGAGAGCCTTCATAAAATAGAGATCCTGATTTAGCATGCCTGCTTCTGGCATAAATACCTACACGTAAACAATGTGTTGCCAAATTGAGCTTTTGAATTAGATTGTGCTTGTCTAAATTGGTTTTAGGCAGGTGTACAAAATTTGAGATAATTTGGAAACCCACCCAATGTGGCACCAATTTCTTTGCTTATGGAAAAGAAAAAAAGTAAAAGGAGCCTGTTAAATAATGTTACAATGACTGAGACATGAAGGTGAAATCAAACACATATGCTATGGCTCCTGCTGCTATGCATTGCTTTTAAATACAAAACATTATCGTGGCAGATAAATCGGTGAACTATGTGTTGTGAAAATATTTGGATGGTTTTGTATGTGATTTGGTGATGCTTTAAAATGTTTTGTCCTGGAGATGGCCGACATAGCTATATTGATATCATAATATAAATGCATCTGGATTGATAATGAGAGAGTGAACTCGCCGACCCGCCAACATGATTAGAACGAGATTACAAACCATTTCAATTGAAAACTCTTTAGCCTTTGCGTTGTGTGCTCGTATCCACCTCAGAGTATCCTAAAGTGAAAGAGCCACAAAGCATTGCTGTTAAAAGGAAATTATAATAACAGGATTTCAAATATAAAGAACTGTATGGTTAGATTTGAAGTTTTATTTTTGTGGCTAAAACACTTAGGCTGCCTGCCGTAGCCTTTTTTTTTTTTTTTTTTTTTTTTTTTTTTTTTGAAGTACTGAATAAGTGATCATGTTTTTCATATGAATCTATGCCAATTAAAGATTTAAATCAAACCCAAATCTGACAGGTTGGCAAAACGAATCATTACAACCCCAATGAATAAAAAAAAAAGAAACTCAGTGAGCTGAAGCTGCAGGTGATTCCTTCTTCCAGCATCCCTAGGAAGACTGTAATGCTTTCTGTTTTCTTTCGGCGGTTTATTTATGCATTTCGGAGCGTAAGAATTGCCTACAATCTTGAAAAAAAATTTCCTTATGAGCTATCATTTTGAATTCCAGCTGATAGACTAGTGCGCCACTGAACGTTATCCTGCGTGGATGGTTCGTATTGTCAGCACTTCTACACTTCACGAGGTCAGCAAATATGGTTCGAAAATTCAAGTGCATGATATGACAGTAATCGATGCTGAATCATCAAAATAACTTGTTATCAAGCATTTCAAAACGCATCCAGATGGGTCAGAGTTTGCAAAAATGACTCGTGAGCATCTCTGGGTAACAGAGTTGAACTGTTATGTTTGATGGAGTCTGGAAAGTCTGAAAAATTTTGAGGCTGTAGAAGACAGGACAAATAGGTTTTGAGTCATGTATAAGTATTCGATATGATCTTCCACCAGTAGTTTGCATTTTTGGAGCCAGAAGGGACAAATTTGTAATGGCTTAACTCAAATTAAATGACAACTTTGCTAATATGGCCTGAGGCTTACACAATTAATGAATGACCTTACTAACTTTAGATGATCTAAGAGCTCCTTATTCAACAAAAGAGGCTCACACTGGAGCGCTGTGTTTGCCTGACTGATAGTCACGGGTTGACGTAAGAGAATGATTCGTTTCTTGCCTTCAGTCACGCTCCTAGACATATATGAACTTTATTCTCAAGAGCCCCACTTCCCAGTATTTTTTGGGCGGAGAACCTCCTTTCTCCCAATAAAATCATAGTTATAAACTATTTAAGCTGAGAGAAAGCGAGGGCACAGTATCAGAGCTCAAAAAGCCGGCACCACTGTCAATCATTCAGGATTCATATGTCAATTTCCCCATCTGACATTTTTATTAGAGAAAAAAAATTGAACTATTCTTTTGCCTTCTTTTGTTAAATTCAGTGCTAGGTTTGAAATGGCAGTTTAAATATTACATATCACCCATGCCTCACCTGCAATTCCCTGGAACGGGAGCTGAAGTCTCGCGCAAAAAAAAAAAAAAAAAAAAAAAAAAAAAAGTTAATTAAAATAAAACGTAAAGAAAGACTTTTCTTTCAGCAATCACTTCCACTGGATCTCTATATGCTCACTGCTGGTGGATGTTTGTTCTGATGTTTAACTGAAATTGTTTACGGCTAATTAAAAGCTTTTTTTTCTTTGAAGCCTATGAATTGGCGAGACTCAATACATCCATCTCATCCATTTGGGTTAATTTCACTTTGGCAGAACTTCTAATTACACTCAAAGTTATTTAACTGTCCTGCGAGCAAGCAAGTTAGCAAAGATCTTAATTGGTGCTCAAGAAGTATTTCAATTGCTAATGATGTGTTATTTTCTAATATGATATCATGCAGCAAGTCAATGCATTAACGCTAGCTAGCAAGCTAAAGAGAAAATGAACACGTCGTGAAAACCAGAGAAAAAGGTAATAGTCTGACAAGTACAGTATTTAAATACTTATCAACACACACTAGCGCTTACGCTAACATCTCTTTACTTCTTAATTATCATTATATAATTACCACTTCCAAAAAAATGTAATCATCAATGTAACAATTGCTGTATATACGTGTGTGTGTGTGTGTGTGTGTGTGTGTGTGTGTGTGTGTGTGTGTGTGTGTGTGTGTTCCTCATACACATGGCTCATCGCTCGACTTCTCATGATAATGTGGAATAAGGTTTAGAGGTCTCAAGACAAAAACATAAACAAAACCGGTTCAGTTGTCACAAAAATCAATTACAGCATGGTGTAATAAGAACATTAATCCTCAATAGGTTTAAATACTAAAGTGGTCTTATTTATATAACGGATCTTGGTTTAAACAGAGTATAACTTCTAAGAAGAGATGTACCTTGAGTAAAAAAATTATTTAATCACTGTATAAGAAAACTATAGGAAGTGGAGCAGTAAATGTTAGAAATGGTTAATTTTATACCACAGCTCTGTTCAGTTCTAGAATCTGATAAACTCAGATGTGGTTCTGATTAACTATATGCTTTAGTTTAAATTGAAATGAGCTGAGTTTTTCAGAATAAAAAACTTGGTGTGAAATTAGGCGATGATCATTTTACATATAACACAGCATGAGGGAAGGAGCAAAAATATCCCACAGGGTCGTGAAACAGTCAGTTTAAACACATTCGTTTTTCCTGTTCGTTTTTTATTATTTAAATTGTAAAATACAAAATTATAACCATTAAAATGTGTGTTTGAGAGAATACAAAAAAACAGCAGAGGGTAGATGTGTTTAAACAGATTAGAGAACAGAACAGAAAGGCCACAAACGTAGAGAGTCCAACCAAGAACATAACGAGATGGAGACGAAGTGCAATAACAACCACTACCCACATGACCTATTTGTTATTGCATATGAAATGTCAGTGTGTGCCGGTCTAAGAGAAACTATCCATGTGGGCATTCAGAATTCCCTGAACGATTTCTGCTAGTTTACGCTATTCAAAATTAGCTTCAGGTGCATTGAGTGCCATTTTGGCATTGCACTATCTTAAGGTGTGCAGAAATGCAGCAGGGGATGAACTGCTTTTATAATACAATCAAACCAGGATGAAGTGCATCATAATAACACATTATGTTTGGCTTTCCATGTACAAATATAGAATTTTGGAAATAAATAACACATTTCAAAATGAAAAAATGAATTGAGGCAGCTAATTTATTCATTTATAAACATCAGTGAATCCAAGTAACAATAGAGCAGTTACTCTGGGAAATCCTCTGTGATAGCAGAAACCACCAGTGATACCCAAGGGAGTCCTGAATTCCCCTGCTCCAAATATAAAAGTAGTACTTGATCCAATGTATCCATGACGCAATATCCAAAATGGTGCCCAAACCACCTGAGGCATATTTCAACAGAAAGGATTCCTGGGTGCCTTTTTTCCCCTTACCGTTGTTGGGGTTTTTTTTTTCTCAACAGTAACTAATGTCTTCTTTTTTTTCTTTCTTCTTTTATCCTTTTCAGCTTTTTTCCGTTCTTGGGAGTCGCCACAGCGAATCATCTGATTCGCACATTTGATTTGGCATGGGTGTTTACGTCGGATGCCCTTCCTGTCACAACACTTTAGCAAGGGACAGAAACACGCTGACGGCTTTGCAGCTACTCTTTACGAAAGTCAGCAATGGTTCTTTTACATGACTCGCACCAAAGACAGTGAGAGACATGGCCCGCCTTTGATAACCCAGTTAGCTGCACTGGGGGGACAATGACAACCCTGTGGGGACTCGAACCCCCAACCTTAGGATCAGTGATCCTACACCCTATCCACTAGACCATCACTGCCTGTAACTAATGTTAATCAACTCAAATTCATATTGTGTATATATATATATATATATATATATGTGTGTGTAAACATATATAGCTATAAGTTTGCATATATATATATAGGGGCAGTGGTGGTCTAGTGGTATAGGGCGCTGGATTGCTGACCCAAAGGTTGGGGGTTCGAGTCCCACTCTCCACAAGGTTGTCACTGTCCCCCCAGTGCGGCTAACCGGGTTATCAAAGGCGGGCCATGTCTCTCACTGTCTATGGTGAGAGGCATGTAAAAGAACCATTGCTGACTTTTGTAAAGAGTAGGCTGCAAAGCCGTCAGCGTGTTTCTCTCCCTTGCTAAAAAAGGGTTGTGACCGGAAGGGCATCCGATGTAAAAACCTCTGCCAAATCAAACATGCGAATCAGATGATTTGCTGTGGTGACTCCCGAGTAAAAGGGAAAAAGCCAAAAGGAAGACAGAATATATATATATATATATATATATATATATGCAAACTTATAGCTTCATATAAAGATAGGTAGTATTATACTCAAGCATTCAAACAAATTGCAAATAGGATCAGAGCAGGGCATTGAGCTGTTGGGCTGCTGTAGAATCATTCTTAATCATCATTCTTAATCATCATTCTAGCGAGTTAATTATCATAGAATCTAATGTCATTTGTAAGCCTTGTCATTACAGTTGGACAGCTATGCTCTGTGAATAACACCTGTGATCTATTGGCAAATACATTTTCTCGTCTAAATAAAAGTCATGTTACAGCTTAGGTATAGGAGAGCTATAAAAATTACACACAATAACCATTTCTGCATGAGCTGTAAAATATATCTTTCACAGGTTTGTTAGATATTTCTAAACTGACTCATCAATTCACTGTGAGGTGAGTGCTGAGATGCGACTCATTAGCTGTAAGTAGGAAAGAGCCGAGGGAAATACACACGGACCCCGCTTTCTTCTTCATTACTACACACCACTGTCTTCACAGCTGAACTGTCTAGATATTATGTCTGCACAGAGTTGAGTCACAGCATATTCCAGTGAAGAATCCCTACTTGAACCACAAGAATGTTGAGAAAGGACGGTTTCAGTGTCACAACGTGAATGGAGTAATAAGATGATTTACAGCAAAACACAGCAGAAGACAGCATTAATTCATACTCGAGATTACTGTTTCTCACCCACAAAGCATTTGCTTTTACTATCCTGATCCCTTCAGTAGATGAAGTCATGACAGATTCATATTTGATTACTGATTAAATAGCAGTTCCTTTCACATCTCATAAATGTTTACCCCCCTATTTTATATATATATATATATATATATATATATATATATATATATATATATATATATATCTCCAATTACATGCCAGCTATATATAGTGTGTCTATTAGACACTCAATTATTAATGTGACAAGAAACATGATAACCTGGAAACAAGATAAAGAATCATTTTCAGACCCAAAGGGAGGAAAATGTTCAGTCTAGCGCCACAATAATAGCTTCTGCAAGTGAAGCAGATCAAATTCCTAACTGAATAAAATGTATTTCATAGATCATCATTAGAGATGTGTTTCCTGCTCAGTGACTCAAAAATTACTGAATATTTTAAAACTCTAGCATAGTTTGGTGTATATATTGTTAAATAATAATCTGCTCATCTTTTTTAAGTATAACTGGTAGTGACCAATCTGTGTTAAACAATGGCATCTGTCGAAAGCAAAGCATTTACTGCAACTTGTACACAAATACAGATACAGACTCAACTGGCAAAGTCTATATCATCCATGGCTTCACTGGTAAATATAATGTACCTGCATTTTACAGTCTGGACAATTATGTATATTCTACAGCGTTCCCCGATTTTCGAGAGAAGTACACTGAACTATATGGATCAAGAGTGCGTTGTCATAACTGACCTTAAACAGCCGAAGGATGTTGGCGACCATGATGGAGACAGAGCTTGCAGATGCACCGATCACTCCCACAATTTTGTCAGGTTTGGCGAAAATGGGTGGCTCTCCACTAGCACAGCGCACATCAGAGGGGTCACGCTCAATCAGTGCCTGCACAAAGGTAAGTGACTGTTCCAAAGCATACGTGTCTCTTGAGCATGTATCCAGGATCCGAGCACCCAGAGTGATATTGGGCAGCAGCTCAGGATCCTTGTTGATGAGATCAATAGCGAAGAGCATGGCCTCCAAGCGATGAATGCCTTTCTCTTTCTTTAGCTCTCCACACGGAGCCCCACGTTCTCCTCGTGCATGAACTGGAAAGAGACCTCCCAGAATGATGTCTCCATCTATTCTAATGGAATGAGCATATTCAGGAGCTGGGGGCATGAGTGGGTCCACCAGGCGCTGAGGTCCATAAGTGAAGGAGCAACTTGCCACTGACAACATAAAAAGGCAACCCTGCCACATTGAGTAGCTCGCCATGATACTACTGTTAATGATTAAGGAGGCAAATAAATAGAGGCGGATTCCTGTTAGATGTGCAGCAGTTACTGTGGCAGGTGTTAAATAAGAAACAAATGGGCAAGGTGAAAGAAAGCACCAGCACACCTCAGTGTTAAAGTAATGATCTGAGTGTGGAGATCCCAAAATGGAGAGACCATTCTCTGATCTTCTGATTCCAGAACATAAGGTTAATCATTGGTGTGCAAAAGGGCAGTGCATGGAACACTGTGTGAGAAGAAGAATGGTGCATTTAGCAATCATATATAGGGACCTAGGCTGCAGATCTCACAGACTCCTGTCGACCCTGGATAAAGAAGAGAAGAGCAGAGGAATGAGCAATCTTCTCGAAAAAATGTGCCTGACACACACACACACACACACACACACACACACACACACACACACACACACACACACACCACAAACCTTTTACTATCCTTGTGAGGTCTTTCTTTCATTTATTCTAGCATCATCCTGAAACTTAGCAATCAAAGACAACCCTCTTTTAATTCCTCTTCTCGTGTTCGGTGTTTTTTGTTGTTTTTTTGTTCACTTATTGGTAAAAGGGGATATTACACATGAAGACCAGCTAAATGTCCCCACAAGGTGAGAATTGTCAGAAATTCTTATCCTTGTGTGAAAATTTGGTCCCCAACATGATACAAAACAAGTCTTTTAAAACACACACAGAGGGGGATCTCCTGTCTGTTCCTCAAACATGGAATAATCATTTACATTTTTGATGTACAGTATATATAAATAAAATGGAAATCTGAGTGTGAGCTGAGGAATACACACAACTATCATGGTCTATTATAAAATATATATATATATAAATCTCTCTCTCTCTCTCTCACACACACACACACACACACAGACACACACACACACACACACACACACACACACACACACACACAGTCTTGTTCCCATAACTTAAGGGGACAATGCATAGAATTAAATTCGACATAGATTAATTTCCTGAAGAATTACTTGAACCTAAACCAGGTCCTATTCTTGCCTAAAGCTAAGTCTTACCCTAACCCTAATTACCCATTTTTCTAACACAAACCCTAAACATACAACATTTTTCCACCTTAAAATTGAATTATTTGCGTTATAGGGACTTGCCTTGTGTTCTCATAAGATATATATGAGTGTAAACAGATTTAGTCTGTATCCCCCAACGTCATGAATACCTAAACCACACACACACACACACACACACACACACACACACACACGGGCGAGCACAATTACACTACTCATTATTTACTCATTATTCTCCCGTTAGAATAAACCTCCATAATAAGTTACTATCGTGAGCTCTTGTTTATTTTGCTGTGCAGCTCCTAAACCAGTGAATTTAGATCCGATTCCTCCACGATCGCTTCTCTGCTTCTTGAAGACTTGCCTGACAATTACAAGAGCACCTGACGTGCATTGAAATACCAAAAGCTTCCTCCATCCTCCATCCAACTTCATCAGTCTATTGCTATTCGAAGGGAAAAACGAACCCAATCAGTGAGCACATCCTGTCCAAATTATAAAGGGAAATTAAAGACGATCCACAGGGAAACATCTCAACCACATCCACGCGTCTTCAGCTTGCTATCATAAACCATGCAGAAGATGGGCTTCCATGCTCCTAATGGATTTTTAAGGAGACCTTCACTTCGGAAATCCTTTACCCTGGGAAAATTAAGGTTTACAGAATTATATCCTTCTTAAAACAGACAGAGAGAGAGAGAGAGAGAGAGAGAGAGAGAGAGAGAGAGAGAGAGAGAAAACCACTGCGTCTGGTGCATCAGCTGGAGGAAGAAACATCTGTCGCAGGCGCACACTTGTCTCCACACACGCTCCCCAAAACTGAAGCAGCACGTAAGAACATCACATCCAAATCAAATGCAATACCTTTCAGCACTTAAAAAACTTCCTGGTTTATTTTTATTTATTTATTTATTTTCTTGAATATAAATCGTAGAGGAGTTACCTGGTGCTGATGCTTCTCCGGTGAGTGAGTGTTTCCGACTGTGGTGCTGAAGGACAGCGAGCGCGATGGTTACAGCATCAGCTTCCCTTACACACAAAAAACAGCCTCACACCCGCAGCTGCATGTCTCCTGTCAGGATAATTACTCTTTCTTTTCTCCTCTCCAAGTCAAGGGCGAGACTCTCTGAGTCGGTTGACAAAGCTACACATTAGGTCTGTGCGTAAAAATCGGTTCTGCACGTGCACTGAGACAGCGTTCCAAGTAGAAAATGGAGAGCGAGCGCAACTTTTGGCGACAGCTCAGGCTGCTCTGTAAAATCCAGCATCACCTCCTGCATTGGCTTTCGTGCAGTAATTATCTCCAGTGTTATAATGAGGGTGCAAGCGCAGAAGCTCGGAGGTGCAGTTTACTGCTCAGAGAGGAACAGCTGCTGTAACCGTTCTGTCGTATGGAGAAAATGATGTGCTTGCGCCATCTGCTGTGGATTCCTCAGTGGAAGTGATTTATGAAATAATAGCTTATAAAGCAGAGGTTCCCAGCACTGCTCTTGGAGAACCCCACATTTTACTGTGGTTCCTGCTCCAGTGGAACCTACTGTGGCCCAGGAAGGCTGTTGATTGGCTAATAACCTGATTGTGAAACACAAGGAAAATGATTTTTTTTTAATGTGCAGGACACGGAGAACCCCACGAGCTGCTGCTCAGGGTTTATTGTTGTTTTGTGCTCTTGTTCTTGTGGTTAGCATGTCCACCTCACAGCAGGAGGGTCCTTAATTCCAGCTCAAGAGATGATATTTCTGAGTGAACTTTGCATGTTTACTTTGCTTGCATGGGTTTCCTCTGGGGCCTCTGATTTTCTCCTACAGTCCAAAAACATGCACCTTAGGCTAATTGTGGTTGTTCCAAGTTGCCACAAGTTTGAGTGTGAACAGTTCTGTATGTATGTGTTGGCACTGTGATAGACTGGCTAGCTATTCAGGGTGTGTCCCTCCTTCATCCAGCATCGGCTGCAGTAAGCGCCAATCCCCCAGCAACCCGAGAAGTATAAAGCATTTTGGCAGATGAATAGGGACAACAACTTCTATTATGGGGTGATTATGCTAGAGCAGTGCTTCTCAATTATTTTCTGTGGCGCCCCCTCTAGAAAGAAAAAAAATATTTCACCATCACCACCCCGCAAGCAACTATAAATAGTATTATTTGTCTATAAAATTGTTATTAGTACACCTCTGCACAACATTGTGTCTTTATTAACATTAAAAACAAAAAATCAAGAAATATAGTGGGGCAGTGGTGATCTAGTGGGATAAGGCGCCGGATCGCTGATCCAAAGGTTGGGAGTTCGAGTCCCACTCTCCACAAGGTTGTCACTGTTCCCCCCAGTGCAGCTAACTGGGTTATCAAAGGCCGGCCATGTCTCTCACTGTCTATGTTGTGAGGCATGTAAAAGAACCATTGCTGACTTTCGACAAGAGTAGGCTGCAAAGCCGTCAGCGTGTTTCCGCCCTGCGATGGCCTGGCGAGCTGTCCAGGGTGTACTCTGCCCTTGCCCTGAGTTGGCTGGGATGGGCACCAGCCTCCCCGTGACCCTAATTAGGATGAAGCAGTTACAGAAAATGAACTGAAGAAATATAGTTGAACTTACAATAAAGAAAAACTTCATTAACATTGTTTTTTAATCTGTAACAGAAAAGATTTAAAGTGCACCAATGTGCCTGAAATTAAAAAATACAAAATATTTTTTATATATAAATATATAAATTAAAAAAGACTTAATATCTCAGTCTTTCTCCACCTTTCTCTTCGTTCTTGTAAGAAATTTTTTCGTGTTGTTTCTTGAGGGGTTGCTAACTACACTTTGTATGGTTTGCCGTGCGAAAAACAATGAGAGCGCCACTGCCAACTACTGGAGTGGAGGTGCAATTACACTTACACTAGAAAAGCAACTGACACGAATGGCAATATACATGCAATATACATGTTTAAGGCACAAAATGTTTGCTTGTATGTGTAGTAACAAGACATCTTAACGTAAATTTAAAAAGCACAAAAAACTCAATTCGCATTAGTCACTTTTCTATCACACATCTAGTGTGATCACCCACTTACTCCCAGAAACATGACTGATGATGACTGACTTCCAAAAAACCCAGGATTTCATCTATCTAGATATTTGTAATGATGTAGTACACAGAGTGACCAATTTTAAGAGCTTGGGCGTGTATGTGTCCTATATCTACACATTGTCCTTCAACAACTCATCTATAAGCAAGACATAGCTATTTCTTAACAAACTTAAGAAAATGTGCTAGATATACTTGCACTGTTAACAGTTTCTGCAGGTGTGTTACAGTGTGTCCTGGCCTACAGCTTCACAGATAATTGCTCCATCCCAGACAGAAAAGCACTGCATTAAGTGGTGACATCCCAGTCTGTTACTGAGTCAGGTCTTCAAGCCATAATATAGATATACAGAGGGTATAAGGAAGGCATCAGGAAGGATCCTTCTCACCCCTCCCATGGACTGTTTACACTCCTCACTGGAAACATGACCAAGTTAACTAGATTCATGAACAGCCACTTCCCACAGACCATTACACTTCTCAGCCAATTGGTCTGATAGCCACCTCACCTCATTTCATCTCATTTCATTTCATTTCATTTCTATCAGTATACTCATTAAATCTAGAAGGGACATATTTTACAATCTATGCCCAAGTTGGTTTACATTCAGATTGCTGCTCAATACTAATAACAGTTTTTTTCATTCATTCTATGCAAGAGTTTTGGATTTCTATGCCAGATTGTCATGTCATTTTGTAAACCACTTTATCTTTTATTAGGGTCTCAGGGAGGCTGGTGCCCATCCAGCCAACTAGAGGTATGCCCTAAGCAGCTCGCCAGGGCATCACAGGGCCAAAAAAACATTTAAAAAAAAAAAAAAAACAACACCAGTCACACTCAAATTTATACCTAAGGCCAATCTGGAATACCCAGTTCACCTAATATACATGTCATTGAAGTGTCTGAGGAAACCAGACTAGCTACACAGGGTGAACATGCAAACTCTACACAGAAATGCATTCAATAAGTCTGGGATTCAAACCCAGGACTTTCTAGCTGTAAGATGATGTGTGAATCACTACATAACTCTACAGCCCCAAATATTGTCATCATCATCATCATCATCATCATCATCATCATCATCATCATCATCTTTTTCCACTTAATCCTGGGTCAAGTCGCGGGGGCTGCAGCCTAAGCAATGAGGTCCAGACGTCTCTCTCCCCAGCCACTTCCTCCAGGTCTTCCAAGGGGACACCGAGGTGTTCCCCGACCAGCCGAAAGACGTATTCCTTCCAGCATGTTCTGGGTCGATCCCAGGGTCTCTTCCCAGTTGGACATGCCCAAAACACAACGTTTGGGAGGCATTGTAACCAGATGCCTGAGCCACCTCAAATGGCTCCTCTCAATGAGGATGAGCAGCGGTTCTACACCAAGCTCTCCCAGAATGGCTGAGGTTTTCACCTCTAAGAGAAAGCCCTGCCACCCGGCGAAGGAAGATCATTTCAGCCACTTGTATCTGTGATCTTGTTCTTTTGGTCACTACCCAAAGTTCGTGACCATAGGTGAGGGTTGGAACATAGATCGACTGGTAAATGGAGAGTTTTACCTTGTGGCTCAGCTCCCTCCTCACCATGATGGACAGGTACCCCTGTCCAGACAGAACTCCTCAACTCCTTGGCTGCACCTAGAAATTCTGTCTATAAAAATTATGAACAGAATCAGTGAAAAAGGAAAGCCTTGGAGGACTCTAACAATCGCTGGAAATGAATTCGACCTGTTGTTCTGGCTTCGGTGATACGGCGACCAGATGGCCCATAGCAACGGGTCTGGAATGCCGTACTAACCAGAGCACGCACCACCAGATAACCCGAGGGACACTGTGGAAAGCCATTTCCAAATCTACAAAACAGATGTGGAGAGATTGAGTAAACTCCCATATCCCCTCCAGGATCCTATAGATCGTATAGAGTTGGTCAAGAGTGCCACAGCCAGGACAAAATCTACATTGTTCCACCTGAATCTCAGCTTCAACTATCAGTTGGATCCTCCTCTCCAGTACCCCTGCATAGACTTTCCCAGGTAGGCTGAGGAGCGTGATTCCACAATAATTAGAACACACCCTCCAATCCTCCTTTTTAGAAAGGGGGACTACCACCCCGGTTTGCCAAGCCAGAGGTACGGCCCCCAATAACCACGCGATGTTGCAGAAATGCCTTGAGATATTCAGGGCGGATCTCATCCACCCCCAACACCTGAACACCGAGGAGCTTTTTGACTACCTCACTGGACCTCTACCCAAACCTTCCGGGTCTTTCTCCTCCATGGAGGGTGTGTTGGTGGAATTGAGAAGGTCCTCGAAGTATTCCGTCCACCTCCCGATGACATCCCAGCTGAAGTGAACAGCTCCCCATTTCCACTGTAAACAGTATTTGTGGAGAACTGTTTCCCCCTCCTGAGGATTGTGGTCCAGAACCTTTCTGAGGCCAACCGATAATCGCTTTCCAGGCCTTCACTGAACTCCTCCCGGGCCCGAGATTTTGCATCTGCAACTGCTCAGGCTGCAGAATGTTTGACCTGTCAGTACCTGTCTGCCGCCTCGGGAGTCCCACAGGCTAATAAGACCCGATAAGGATTGTGTCAGGAAGGGCATCCGACTTAAAAACCTATGCCAAATCAAACATGCAAATTAGATGATTCACTGTGGTGAACCCTAAAAAATGGAAAAAGCCAAAAGGAAAAGAAGAAGACGGCCTCCTTTTTCATCTGGATGGTCCCATTCACCACAGGTGTGCACAACCAGATTCAGGGGTTAACGCCATGAGAGGCACTGATGACCTGCCGACCACAGCTATGGGCTGCTGACTCAGTAATGGAGACACGAAACATGGTCCATTCAGATTCCATGTCACCCGCCTCCTTCGGGACGAGGTTGTAGCTCTTCCAGAGTTAAAGGGCGTTAAAGGGGAGTGGGAGTCAAAGGCCCCTCTGACAGGAAACTCTGCCAAACTTTCCCCGAAGACCCTAACCCCACAGCTATCGGAGCCAGCTCACCACCAGGTGGTGATCAGTTGCCAGCTCTGCTCCTCTCTTCACCCCTCTCACAAAGTCAATCATAAAACCGCGACCTAGAGTGTCCTGGGGCCAAGTGCACTTGTGGATACCCTTATGTTCGAACATGGTGTTCGTGATGGACAAACTGTGACGATCAGAGAACATTCAGGTTCAGACTGGAGAGGCCGTACGTACCAATCACACCCTTTCAGGTCACACTATCATTGCCCACATGAGCGGTGAAGTCTCTCAGGACAAAGAGTGAGACTATCAGGGGAGTGTTCTCCAACACACCCCCTAAAGACTCCAAGAACGGTAGCTACTCTGAACTGTCATTTGGTGCATAAGCACAAACAAGAGTCAGGACCCTTTCGTCGATTGAGGAGAACCCCAACATGTGGGCACCGAGACAGGGCTAACAAGGATGCCCACACTGGCTTGCCACCTCTCCCCATGAGTAACTCCAGAATGGAATAAGGATCGACTCCTCTCAAGATGGATGGTTCCAGAGCCCAAGCTATGTGTTGAGGTAAGTCCGACTATACTGTATCTAGTCAATATCGCTTCACCTCACGCATCAGCTCAAGTTCCTTCCCCACCAGAGAGGTGACATTCCATGTCCTAAGAGTCAGAGTCAGCAGCCGAGGATTGGTTCGACAGAACCCATGCTTTTGGCTGCCACCCAACTCACACTGCCCCCGACCCCTATAGCCCCTTCCACAGGTGGTGGGTCCATGGGGGGGAGGACCCATGTTTCCTTTTTGGGTTGGACCCAGCCGGGCTCCATGGACAGAAGCCCGACCCACAGGAATTTGCCTTTGAGCCCCACCCCCAGGTCTGGCTCCCGGGAGGGACCCCGGAGACCCATGTTTGGGCAAGGGAAACTGTATCCTTGTTTTTAGTATTCTCATAGAGTTTTTTGAACCATGCTTTGTCTGGACTTTCACCTAGGACCTGTTTTCCTTGGGTGACCCTACCAGGGGCATAATACCCGTGACAACATAGCTCCAATGATCATAGGACACGAAAACCCCTCCACCACAATAAGGTGGAGATTCAAGGAGGAGCCCCAAATATTGTGCACCGTTTAATATACATTGTACTGATTAATTTTTTTTCTTTTGCAGTCTACTACTGTTCTGCTTATCGTCATGTCTGATGTTGCTCATGTATCTCTGAAGTCTTTGTGGCACTGTGGGGGGATTATTTAGCTCCGAAGGTTACATCTTTTTGTGATGAGAGAGATAACTATGAAGACTATGTGACTTGACTTAATGATTAACTAAAAAGATCCTTTAGTTTGAAGGATATCAAAGACAGCTCTGTAGAGTGGTAGTTACTTATGGGTAATAAAAAGTGGATCCTAGTGGACCCAAATCCTATTTCCACTTTTTATATTAAGCCAAATATAATTGAAAAATACAAGTAAACATGTCTGACTCTTGTGACATAGAATGTCACCTCTCTAGTGGGGAAAGAGCTTGAGCTGATGCGTGAGGTGGAAGGGCAGTAGTGGCCTGAAGGTATTGTAGTGGATTACTGATACCAAGTACTGGGGTTCAAGCCCCACTATCAGTGGGTTGTCACTGCTGTCCCCCTAGTCTGTTGTCTGCTGTCCCCAAAGGCTGGCCATGACTCTCACTGTCTGTGGTGAGAGGCATATAAAAGAACCAATGCTGACTTTCATCAAGAGCCTTTGCATAGCTGTCAGTGTGTTTCTGCCCTGCGATGGCCTGGCAAGCTGTCCATGGTGTACTCTGCTCTTAGCCAGAGTCGGCTGAGATGGGCGCCAGTCCTTCTACAACCCATAATTAAATTTAAGCAGTTCAGAAAATGAATGAAACATGACAAACCAAAAAAAAACCACAGTTAAGTAACCTAGTGGCATAAGAATCCACACCCTTCGACAAATTCAATTAATACAGCACTCAGAGTTTTAAGGCAAGGGTATACCAACTTAGTACATTCTGACGTAGCTTATAAAAGCTGCAATTTTTTTCAAAACACACACACAGTCAAAAATTTGTAAATGCAATAGTTTTGTCTTTTCTCCCATTTTTCATAAGTTGAACCCAAAGATCTAAATCTTTTTCTAAGTAAACATAAGACCCACTTCGCCCAAATATTGTACACAAATCTGTGTTAGTGAGCACTTCTCCATTGTCGTGATCATCCATTCTTTTATTATCTGCACATGTGCGGCCTACCAGCTCATTAGACAGTATGAATATTGCATAGGTATGCCTTATGCTGTCCACAATAAAAGGTCACTCTAAAATGTGCCGTTTTATCACACAACACAATGTCACAGATGTTCCAAGTTTTAGGGGAGCGTTGCAACTGACATGCTGACTGCAGGAATGGCCACCAGAGTCGTTGCCCATGAATTGAATGACAGCTTGATCAGGTTCCTGCCAATATATAGCAACTTTGCATAGCCACTGAAGCGGAGTGACCAATATGGTTACACCAGATACTGACTGAGTGGCTTTCTGAGAAAATTTCTGAGTATTTCTCCATCTGTCTACATACATACAGATACTGACTGGTTTATATATATATATATATATATATATATATATATGAGCGAGATTAGATAGATATATATACACACACACACACACACACACACACAAGCATAAATATATACATATTTTTCTCACATAAAATTCCATTCATTCTTTCATTTTCTGTGACAGCTTAATCCTAATTAGGGTCATGGTGAGGCTGGTGCCCATCTCAGGCGATTCTGAATGAGGGCAGAGTACACCCTGGAGAGCTCACCAGGCCAATGCTGGATGGAAATACACTGACGGTTATGTAGCCTACTCTTGTTGAAATTCAGCAATGGTTCTTTTACATACCTCACAGCATAGACAGTAAGAGACATGATTGGCCTTTGATAATCCAGTTAGCTGCACTGAACCTTGTTGAGAGTGGGGCTTGAACCTCCTACCTTAGGATCAGTGATCCAGGATCCAGTACCTTTACCAATCAGGCCACCACTGCCTCATAAAATTCCATTCACTCATCGTTTGGATTGGCTGACGTTGTGTCAGTAGTGCTGTATTGTGGAGATTATCCCAGGAACACGACCAAAGAGGCGCAAACATACACCCTTAATGGAATGACAGTCCATCATAAAACACCATGCACAATCACACAAATGGGGAAATTTAGAGTGACCAGTCCAGCTACTAATATGTTTTTTTGAGTGAAACGAGAAGCCGGTGCAATCACTCACACTCACACACACACACACACACACACACACACACACACATACAGGACATGAATATAAACTCAAAAAAAAACCAAAACCCCAACTAGGATTCTGAAAAGACGATGTCTCCCCACTATCTACTCACGGATCTATTTATTACATTTACCCATTTATAAAACAGGAGGAAAAGAAAAATGCCATAACTGAACTCAACAAACTTAGATTTGAAATCTTTATTTGAACAAAGGATTCTGGTGAAGCAGAGATAGGAATGCATGTACAGTATAGTGTATTTATATACAATGCAAGGCTTGCCAATTACCTTTGAGACATTATATTTTATTTCATAAATGTACATAGCATCAGATAGAAGCATTTTAAATGCACACTAGGACACACAATTACTTCATTCCACCCATTAACCCAATTCAAATAGCTGTAATTAATTATTACATACTAAAAGTAGATAGGTCATTTTGAGGTCTCAATATATTTTTAACTGTTAGTGAAGCAACATAATACAGAACAGCAGTAGTATCTAATTAACCTTTTGATCACAGTTGCAGATGCTTATTAGAAAGTCAAACTCCTTGAAAAAATCTTTCCTTTGTGCAACCTGAGCAGCACTGACTCATTAAAGGGAAGCAGAAACATGAGCATAAATAGTAGTTACAATGCAAAAGGATTAGCAGCATTTTTCATTCATTGTGGAATGGGAGATATGGATTAAAGCTGCACTGTGTCACTTAAAAAAAAAAAAATAATAAAAAAAATAAAAAACAGAATATTCATTATTTCATTTAAAATCTGACTGCTATATCAATGTAGATTCTCTGAGGAAAAAGTCTGTACCCACCTCTGTTATCAAGAACTAAAATCACATTAGCACCAAATGAATCGATGATAGATGGAGGTGACCCTTTGTGACTGGCAATCATTTTGCACATGCATATAATGTGACAATGGCGACCAAGCACAGGGTCATGGCAAACTTCTCACTTTATTCGTTTTCTATAAGCAGTCACTGAGGTCCGGAGTTATAGTGGGGTAATATACACTTTGTGTATCACAGATATAATTAACTTCCAAAAAACAAATGACTATTTGTCAAACATTTTCATATTTTGCTTTCAAATGGTTTAGCTTTCCCCCTAGGCAAAATATTACTTGCATTCAGTCTGACTATGCAGAGAAAAATGTTTAAAATGTTGTATATGAAATCAGCTGGTTGGTTAATTATTAATTCTAAATGTAATATAAAGGCCTTTTAATGTTTTTGTAATTCTACTAACATAAACCATGCAACACTAGTTTGCCAGGTGCTTTTCATGTGTCAGGTTCGGGTCTCGGCCCTCTTAAGTATTACACATACAGTACATGAATTTGGAGTTAGGGCACAGAAAGAAGGTGGATTCCTCATCAATTCATTTTTATCTGTTGTCAAAGATTTATGAACTGCACAGTGCAGCTTTAATTTCTTTAGGTAAGCAGTCCTACTTATATATGCAACATTAACATATTAAAATGAGCTTAAGAAAAAAATATTCATTCAAACATCTATCCAAAGTGTTCGCGAAGCATTTACAGTGAAGCATCTGAGCAGTGTAAACTAAGAGTAAACCAAAAAAAGTTACATCATCTGTTCTAGTATTGAGTCACTGGTCCATGTAGGAAAGAAGAAGAAAAAAATAGAATTGGACCTCAGTATTTAGTTTTCTTTACTGATTACATTATTAGCAAATCTAATTAAAATACAGGCTACACTTCGATAACAGGTGGCTTGACTAAAATAAAAGCATAAAATAAACCTACTCTTAAGCTACTTTAAAGCATCAACTCCATTCAAGTAGCCCTGCCACAACTAGAGTAAAAACAACAGGTCAAATGAGTCATCTCCAACTGGATAAACAAAAAAGTAACCTGTTTTTTTATTTGATCATTTTCATTTTAAGCCTTCCAATCATCCAAAAAACTTTCAGTCCAACTCCCCAAGTTGAAATGAACATACTGAGGGGAAAAACTAAAGTTTAATTTGAGACAATGTTCTATAACTGATGCATTATATTGGCCGAGATCAAACAATGCATGAGTGATCATAAGTAACTAAGTAAACCTGTATTCTGCAGAAATATACTTCATTAAATTTAAACTCTTTTGTCATTAGACTTTCCAAACATGAGATCTTCAAGGTGATGTACATGTCAGTAACTATAACTGGTTGAAAACAATCTGTAATTTGTGCGAGGTTAAGAAACCTTTGGTTGCAGCGCCCTCTGCAGTTCAGTCGGTGTAGGTTCTTTTCCTCATGATTGCATCTATCCATCTTCTTTCCTCTTCAAAGTCATTCAGTTTCTGGAAATGTTTTCTTTTCTTATGCTGCTGATTTTTATTTGCTGAAGATCTATACATTCCAGTGAGCATGGGTCATTTAAACGAATGAGAATATCTAAGGAAAGAGGGGAAAAAAGAAACATTGCTTTGAGGTATTAAAAAAAAAAAATCACAAAATATTACAATACAGACTTCTTACAAATGATGAAAAAAATGTTTTGAATCAGTTTGTTTAATTCCTTCACTTATAAAAAAATGTAATAAATAAACAATTTGCTGATTTCCACACGTCTGCATGCTATAATCTGTGGATCCATAAAATGTGCATTTCATTTTTACGTCTACTCCATGGAATTATAAATACAATACATTTTTAAATACATTTTCATGGATAATAATAATAATAATAATAATAATAATAATAATAATAAATATATGCCATTCTGGGGAACACTGTTAGCACTGCCATTTCACAGCAAGGTTTGAAGTTCAAATCTTGGTCAAGGGCCTTTCTGTGTGGAGCTTGCATGCTCTTGTAATTGCATGGGTTCCCTCTGGGCAATCCAGTTTCATCCCACAGTCCAAAGACATGCACATTAGGTCAATTAAGCACTCTAAATTGCTCAAAAGTGTGAATATGAGTGTGAATGGCTGTTTGTGTCAGTGTTAGCACTGCAGTAGACTGGCGACCTGTTCGGGATTTGCATTGCCTCTTGCCTGAAGTCAGCTGGGATTGGCTCCAGAATGCCCGTGACCCTGACGGATAAGTGATATAGAGAACGGATATGATATTCTGCCATAACTTGGGAGAATCTTAAACTCTTTAAGTTGTGTATACGTAAAAAGTTAACTTTCTAATGAATAAATTACTTGCTTATGGAATCGTGGAATTTCATCTACATACCCTTCATCTGTATTCTTTCACTGTCTGCTCCTTAGCCGATGTTAAACGCACTATATGTCAAAAAATACATTATGGATATCTCACTATCGCATGCATTGTATGCGTTTCTCCCCAAAGCACTGACACAAAATCCTACAAGAATTTACGTATGTGCACACATACTATATATACTAGTCCTTCTCAAAAAATTAGCATATTGTGATAAAGTTCATTATTTTCTGTAATGCACTGATAAAAATTAAACTTTCATATATTTTAGATTCATTGCACCCCAACTGAAATATTTCAGGTCTTTTATTGTTTCAATACTGATGATTTTGGCATACAGCTCATGAAAACCAAAAATCCCTATCTCAAACAATTAGCATATTTCATCTGACCAATAAAAAAGTGTTTTTAATACAAAAAAGTCAACCGTCAAATAATTATGTTCAGTTATGCACTCAATACTAGGTCAGGAATCCTTTTGGAGAAATGAATGCTTCAATGCGGCGTGGCATGGAGCCAATCAGCCTGTGGCACTGCTGAGGTGTTATGGAGGCCCAGGATGCTTCGATAGCGGCCTTAAGCTCATCCACAGTGTTGGGTCTGGTGTCTCTCAATTTTATCTTCGAAATATCCCACAGATTCTCTATGGGGTTCAGGTCAGGAGAGTTGGCAGGTCAATTGAGCAGAGTAATACCATGGTCAGTAAACCATTTAGCAGTGGTTTCGGCACTGTGAGCAGGTGCCAGGTCGTGCTGAAAAATGAAAATCTTCATCTCTATAAAGCTTTTCAGCAGATGGAAGCATGAAGTGCTCCAAAATCTCCTGATAGCTAGCTGCATTGACCCTGCCCTTGATAAAACACAGTGGTCCAACACCAGCAGCTGACATGGCACCCCAGACCATCACTGACTGTGGGTACTTGATACTGGACTTCAGGCATTTTGGCATTTCCTTCTCCCCAGTCTTCCTCCAGACTCTGGCACCTTGATTTCCGAATGACATGCAAAATTTGCTTTCATCCGAAAAAAGTACTTTGGACCACTGAGCAACAGTCCAGTGCTGCTTCTCTGTAGCCCAGGTCAGGCGCTTCTGCCGCTGTTTCTGGTTCAAAAGTGGCTTGACCTGGGGAATGCGGCACCTGTAGCCCAGTCCACTGCTTCCACAGGTTCCCCAAGGTCTGGAATCGGCCCTTCTCCACAATCTTCCTCAGGGTCCGGCCACCTCTTCTGGTTGTGCAGCGTTTTCTGCCACACTTTTTCCTTCCCACAGACGTCCCACTGAGGTGCCTTGATACAGCACTCTGGGAACAGACTATTCGCTCAGAGATTTCTTTCTGTGTCTTACCCTCTTGCTTGAGGGTGTCAATGATGGCCTTCTGGACAGCAGTCAGGTCGGCAGTCTTACCCATGATTGCGGTTTTGAGTAATGAACCAGGCTGGGAGTTTTTAAAAGCCTCAGGAATCTTTTGCAGGTGTTTAGAGTTAATTGGTTGATTCAGATGATTAGATTAATAGCTCGTTTAGACTACCTGAACATGATATGCTAACTTTTTGAGATAGGAATTTGGGGTTTTCATGAGCTGTATGCCAAAATCATCAGTATTACAACAATAAAAGACCTGAAATATTTCAGTTGATGTGTAATGAATCTAAAATATATGAAACTTTCATTTTTATCAGTACATTACAGAAAATAATGAACTTTATCACAATATGCTAATTTTTTTAGAAGGACTAGTATGTACACACACACACAGGGATCCCTCGCTACTTCGTGTTTCAATTCATGTGGCTGCATAGTGTTTTTTTTTTTTTAAATAAGTAAATAAATAAATATTCATGGAATTAAACAATAAGGAAACTAAGGAAGAATAGGGGAAAAGTTAAGGAAAATACCACAAAACAAAGCCAATTATGTAAAAAAAAAAAAAAAAAAAAAAAAAAACCCTAAACAATCAAAACAAAAAACAACCCAAAATTACCCATAAAAACTAGTTACATGTAATGTATGTGTGTCGTCTTCTTCTCATGCAATACCATCTGTACGTGTGTATATTTATACTTTATTTACATCTAAATGTTATTTTTTTAATGTTTAATTGTTATTGTAAGCATTTATCACATTGAATATGTATTTATTGATATTATATGCACATATGCATGTACGTTTGCCTCATTCGTCGGGCGATCCTACATAGCTGATTTCGGTGGTCGCATGGGGATTCGGTCCCAATTAACCTTGGAAAGTGAGGGATCCCTGAGTGTGTGTGTGTGTGTGTGTGTGTGTGTGTGTGTATATATATTTATATATATATGTATACACACACACACACACACAGGGATCCCTCGCTACTTCGCACTTCAATTAATGCGGCTTCACTGCATCGCGGGTTTAAAAAATAAATAAATAAATATTCATTGAATTAAAAAAAAAGGAAATTAAGAAAGAATAGGGGACATAAGTTATGGAAAATGTCACAAAAACAAGGCCAATTATGCAAAAAAAAACAAAACAACAAAAAACCTAAACAAACAAAAAACAAACAAAAAAACAACCGAAAGTCTGACATCAAAACTGGACATATTTTTTCAACTGCGTGTGCACGCGCATCTGCGCGCGTGCATGCACGTGTGTATGTGTGTGTGTGTGTGTGTGTGTGTGTGTGTGTGTGTGTGTGTACAGACGCTCCGCAGCTTACTAACGAGTTAGGTTAAGGACGGCTGTTCTTAGATGAATTTGTTTGTAAGTCGTTACAGGGTATTCTTTTGAAGGGAATGTATGTTTAATCCTTGTATAAGTAATCTATACGAGTTTGTACGATCTCTCTCTCTCTCCACATAATCATCTATACATTATGTCCTGTGTTTAAACTCCTGGTTCCTCTCAAGCACAGCACAGCGGATCTGATCAGATTTACAGAGAGTACAGATTTACAGACACTCCCCAGCTTATATATATATATATACAGACGCTCCCTGACTTACGTTTATCCGTTTTACGGGTTTTTTATTTCAAAAGTTTAGAGGTACCTACGTAGGACACTGACGTAATGACGTTGCGTCCATTGTTTACAAATGACAGACTGAACGTGTCCCTCCTTCCTCGTTCAGTTATATATATATATATATATATATATACAAATCGTTTATATACAAGTTATATAGCGTGTTACCCATGTGTTAAGACGTCGTCTCTGTGATCTTTGTAATTACACTCTTTTGTGGACTTTTGTAACCCTAAGCAAATATGGTTGGTCAGAAGTGTAAGCTTACTAGCATGGGTGCAAGTCTCATACACAGATAATGAACTATCTGCTCGGATCGGTGCAATCTACCATGCATACTCAGTTAAGCAAAGAGAGTTGTAAAATGAATGAAAACCCGAATCCAGAAAAGAAAGAGAACTGTCCACTCTGCTGATGATTCACATCAGTGCAGGCTGAGTACTAAACCAGTATTCAACGGCGCCCTTGCTCACTTGAAAGACCGGATGTCCGTATAACCCATGCTTTGACTCAAGCACAAATAAGTAAACTACTTTCGGTGTTGAGCGCCTCACAAATTTAAGTGTTGATTGGCCGTTTTAAGCTTCACGTAAAGTGACTCGGCTCAGCTTCATGTAATGTGACTCGGCTCAGCTTCATGTAAAGTGACCATCCGTCGATCATCGGAACCATTTACAAGCAGAAAGATCGCATCAGAGAGAATGTTAAAGGTTATATTTGATACTGTATTTGATATTTGATGAGTGAATTTGATTAAAATTTATCTATTTGAAATTAATGTTGATATTATTTTATATTATTTTACAATGTTATGTTTATAATAATTGACTTAGGGATGATTTATGAGATACGGTAATGGTATTTATGGATGTATAGTACAGTATGAGCGTCATACGTCACTGTAACACCTTACGTTCACTTTCAACATTTGGCCGTCCGGAACCAATTAAAAACGTAATTTGGGGAGCGTCTGTATGTGTGTGTCTGTGTGTCTGTGTATGTATATATATATATATATATACACACACACACATACATACACACACACACACACACACACCCCAATGCACAAAAAGCCATCTGTGAAGATATCCTTTCTCAAGGCTTGCAACGACCTGAGTGTCCAATACAGATCGTTGACCTCAACGTCACTGAATACTTTTGAGATGAACTAGACTGTTGAATGGAAGGCAGGCCTCCTTGCCCAACATGACCCAACTAATACTGAAATCTAAATCCCCTAAATCCCCACAGCCACACTCCAAAATGTACTCGGAAGCCGTTACAGAAAAGCAGTGGTTAGTCCAAAAGAAAGGGATATTTAATCTTGAAAAGGACAGTTTAAAAAGCACATACGAGCATTATGGTCAGGTTTCATGAAGTTTTTGTCACATCGTGCCTTTTAAAATAATGACGTTTGCTGGAGTTTAACTAATCACTAAATACTAACTGCCATCTTAACTGATCCAATAGTTTATTTGTTTTTTGACAAACCTCTTTCTATGCATGAAGATAATCTGAGGAAATGGCTACCGGGTTAGTAAAGTTTCAAATACAGTTCATTAGGTCTATTCCACAATATATGTGCATAATAATTAATCAAAGTAAAAATAATCATAATTTCATACATTTTTGTTCAGCTGTAGCTCAAAGAGTATTTTTTTTTCGTTTTAATATTATTCATATTAATAAGATGAAAAGTAAAAAGTCAGTTTACAGAGGGCACTAATTTGAATAATACAAAAAAAAAAAAAAAAAAAAAAAAAGTGACTCACCAGATCAACGCCTTTGACCGAGTGCTTCTTCCCTGTACTTTAGTGCCTCCAGTAGGTGTATTGACATTGGTTTTATGGCTTCGTCTGTGTGTCTCTAGGAAAACCTTCTTGGCAAATGCCCGACTGCACATATCACATCCATGCAGAGAAAAGTTCTTAGTAACCCTCACCTCTGTGCTTGACTCCTGGCTTCTAGTGATGGGGGGTCCTCTGTTGGGTTTGTGACTCCGGGTAACATGTGGATTCTTCAGCTCTTCGGGTTTCTTCTCTTGTTTACATACTTTGGTGGGTTGCGAATGTTCCTGTTCATGATTTGCAGTGTTAAGAGATGTAAGGGCAGAATTTTTGCGTGTATTCAGGTAAACTGACGACTCGCTTTTCTTTATACCCAACAGCGACCAAGAGTTTTGTTGACTCATTTTAGATACAGATGCTTGGTCTGATGTAGTTTGCGTGCTGGATAATGAAGTATGGTGCTTTCCAGAGATTTCCTCTTTTGAAGACACATTCTTCCCACTACTATTGAGCACAACCTCAGCTGGTTTCTTCACTGCACGACTTTCCAGGATAGGCATGATCTTTGCCAGGTAACGAGAGGACTTCTTGTGAACCACAGTAATGTGACGGATGACATCGCGCTTCCGTCGTGACTCATATCTACAGATAGGACACCCATAAAACTTGATGTAGATACTGTCATTACCATCCATGTGCAGCTCGGTGATGTGCTTAGTAAGGTTCTGACTGGAGCTGAACTGTCGCTTGCATAGCCAACAGTACATCTGCTTGAAGTCAAAACTTAATGGAAGGTTTCCACTGTCCTCCGTGACAGACAGATTAGGCTTTGTTGCTGGGCACACTGTGCTCTTATCTGCATCTGCTAAAGTGGATGCACTGGAAGGAAGACTACTTTTTCCAGAGCAAGCATCATCATCAGATTCAGTCTTCATTTTGATTTTTTTGGTGAAGACGCCTCGATTGGCAGAGAAACCTTTTTCCAATGTGTGAACCTTATGGACAATGCGCATATGCCTTTTCAACATGACTTGTGAACTGTATTTTCTTCGGCACAGCCTGCAACGAGAGGTTGGGACTTTAACCTCTTGTTGATCTTGGTTTGTAAGGGAGCTGGGTTGCTTTGGAGGAACTGGTGAACCCTCAAGCAAAAGTGGTTGGCCTGGTCGGGTGGCAATGTCAGGTGTAATGCAATCTCGCTTCAATCCTCTGTGCACCTCATCAAAGTGCCGCCGGACATTAGCCTTTGTAGCAAAGGACTTTTGGCAGACAGGACAGCTCTTGCCAGTGGTTGATGGAGGATCTTCTTCTCGCTTGGTCTTTACCATAGACAGCAAGCTGATAGGCACTGTGCGAGTTTCGGTGAACTTGCACAGCTCCTCCAGCTTCTGCCGGTGCATTTTTCGGCAGTGACGGCGAATGCTGCTCCTTGAGCTAAAGTCTTTTCGACAGAGGCAGCAAGATATCCTCGTTTCCTTCATCTCAGGGGCAGTCTCTTCTTTATTTTCCACCCTTTTATCCTGTTCAGGTTTGCCCATTTCCTCTAACTTTCCATCTACTCTGTCTATAGATTTAGCAGATGCTGTGTCCATGTCTTCATCTGTGTCCTCCATGTCTTGCTGTTCAATCTTTTTTGGGGCAACAGAAGACTTGCGGCGGTGCTGTTTCTGTGGTACATGGTCTGGCTGATGGGAACTGGTAGATATGGTCACATTTTCAGTCTCATAATTTTCAACAGACAAGTGTTGGAATACGGCATTGGGGTTGGTCTCGATTGTCTCCAACTGAATCACATGTTCCTGTTTGTCTCTTTGCGGATAGATTGCCTCTAGAAGCTCTTTGACAGCCTGGTTCTGTTGGTTTGGTTCAGAACAATCTGTAGAGTAAACAGTCATCTTAAATGGTATGTTGTAACTTTATATAAAAAAATGACAACTCTGGGAAAAGTAAAGGAAATTTCATGATATTAACAAAAACAGTACATAAAAGAAATGCCAGAACTTTATGGAAGAAATTGTATGTAAAATTAACTTATAGCCTGGCTATTATAAAAATGTATTTGTGAAGTTATCAGAGTTTAGTGAGATGAGGAATGCAAGCTTTTCATGTCTATAAAAGTATCAGTACCAGAATTTGATGGTAGAAATTCCAAAATTAAGTAAATAAAATTCCAAAATAAGTATAAAAAACACACCATCCTGTTCATGATGTCCAGAAAAGCAGTAGAACTCTTTATGTGTGACCAGATTAGGTAAACCACGGAAAAGACTTCGGCAAAGCTTGCACTCAAAGATGGTGTCAACTTCTTTCAACAACATGTGCCTGAGCTGGGTGGTACCTGCAAAATCATCAGCACAGGAAACAGGCTGAGAAAGTCTTATGACGATTTCGCTTATTTCACATCAACTTATAATCAGGAGAGAAAAAAAGAAGTCTGAATGTCTAATATTGACGTACCTGAGCGAAAGCACTCAATTATTTGTTGAATTCCTGACTTCGAAGTCTGGAGCTGTGGTTGAAGTAGAGGCAGGTCTCCCGGCTCAACAATATGCACTGAAAAAGATGGCAAAGAGTAATGATCTTGTATAAAGCTTTATATTAAGGGTCAGGTTTGGAGATCAGGACGGACATAACATCATACCCCTGCACAACACTATTATTTATTGGACTATTTACCAAATTTACACAACTGTGGTTTGGCAGTGCTGAGGATAACATTAAATAAATACATTAAACCTATGAGCCTACAATGATTTCAGTTGGAATATAAATTTAGCTGTTGCTATGGTTTCTTTGTGGAGTTATCATAGTGAAATTTTGATATTTTGCATTATATGAAGGTCTCAAAACTACCGTGTTTCCCCAAAAATAAGACAGGGCTTATATTAATTTCCATACCGAAATATGATACTAGGGCTTATTTTTAGGTGATGATGTATTTTACATTTTTCTCTATTACATGTCTTATAATATATCTTTGTCTTTATATATTCTTATTTCGTTATATTTCTTTATTTTTTAAATATTTTAACCAGAACCGAATCGAGTGATTTTAGCAATTTTTATGGACGCAAGTGTATATCCTCGTTTTAAAGCAGTCACTGACGTCATCGACTGAGCCTAAGCTGTATGCAATAATGGGAGCCAGGAACTGGGAAGAGGGACTACCCCCTCATAACGGTTAAGGTGCGTGTTCTATCCCCAAATAGACCTACACAAACAAGCGCTTATGCAATAATACATTAAAATTATCAGTGCTTATAATGGTTGTATAAATTCACATATTTTATATATATATATATATATATATATATATATATATATATATATATATATATATATATATATATATATATAAATAATACAACAATGTATATTTACCTGATACAAAATGTTCGCTGCATATTCTACTGTATTCTGTAGGATTCCAGTCTTTCCTATTTACCGCTGCAATCCACTTGGCTTTTCTCTCCGGGTCAGATGGAAAACGATAAAATGACAGTGCAGGCTTACTCCTCTGTCTATTTGCACAGCCAACAGCGCAACACGATATAACCGTACTCACTGGTTATTTTGTATTACTCCGGGGAAGTTAGTAACCGACAAGCAACATCCAGTTGTGTAATGTTGAACCACTATTACTTATTTTAAAATGTTTAGCAATGTTGAATGAGTGAGCGCCGTCCGGATCATGCCATCCAATATGGCATGTAAACATAAGTCATGTGACCATGTGACGTCACGTGCAAAACCTCAACTGCTGCCGCTCTCAACTAGGACTTATTTTAAGGGGAGGGCCTATATTAAAATCATCTGGTAAAATCACGCTAGGTCTTATTTTGTGGTTAGGTCTTATTTTCAAAGAAAATACGGTATATGGGTTTAATCACAAAAGTCACATTTTCCAACTGCCCAACTTAAATTTGAATAAGTATTTTCATTTCCAAATTTATACATGAATCAATAAGCAAAATCTTTATTGCATTTCTGGGAGATAAAATCTTATCAAAATATGTACATGATATGATGAACACGGTAATCGAAATAAAGTACAAACGCTCCCCAACTTACATTTTTGTTCGGGTCCAGACGGCCGAACATAAGTTGAAAAAAAAAAAAAAACGTAAGTTGTTAATGTATGTTCCAGTGATGTATGATGTTCATACTGTACTATACAGCCATAAATACCATTACCGTATCTCATAACGCATCCCTAAATAAATTTTTATAAGCATAACATTGTAAAATAATATCAAATACATAAAATAATAACATTAATTTCAAATAAATTAAATTCAAGCTAAATAATTTCAAACAGATAAGTTTTAATCAAATTCATTCATCAAATATCAAATACAGTATCAAATATAACCTTTTAACATTCTCTATGATGCGATCTTTCTGCTTGTAAATGGTTCCGAAGGTCGACGGATGGTCACATTACATGAAGCTGAGCAGAGTCACTTTACATGAAGCTTAAAACAGCCAATCAACACTTACAATATGTGAGGCGCTCCACCGAAAGTAGTTCACTTGCTTGTGCTTGAAACAAAGTGCGGGTTATCCGGACTTTCAAGTGAGCAAGGGTACCGTTGAATACTTGTTTAGTACTCAGCCTGCACTGATGTGAATCACCAGCAGAGCGGAGAGTTCGCTTTCTTTTCTGGATTCGGGTTTTCATTCATTTTACAACTCTCTTTGCTTAACTGAGTATGTATGGTAGATTGTGTTGATCCGAGCAGATAGTTAATTCAGTCTTGGGACAACCGGAAATTCCGGCATATGCCGGAAAACTTGCACCCATGCTAGTAGGCTTACGCTTCTGACCAACCATATTTACTTAGGGTTACAAAAGTCTGCAAAACAGTGTAAACACAAAGATCACAGAGACGACGTCTTAACACAAGGGTAGCACCCAGTGAACTGGGAAGAAGCAGGGGCACGTTCAGTCTGTCGTTTGTAAACAATGGACGCAGCATCATTATGTCATTGCCTCAATACGTCAGCGTACTACGTAGGTATGTCTCGTACTACAGAGAGCACGCTAAACTCAATTTTTTTTTTTTTTGAAAAAAAAATGTAAAATCGAAAAACATAAAACGAATGAACGCAAGTCGGGGAACGTCTGTATGTCCTTTCCTCGATTACACCTTTTTCACGCTCAATTTTGTTACAAGAGAAAGACCTCATTATTTTCACGTCCCGCTGAGCCTCTGCTGAGGTCTTCACAGGTCCAATAACCACATGAATCAGCGCACAGACACATGTACAATGAACCATGGAATCTACATGTGCACAGCAAAATTGGTAAATAAACACCAGACTTAAAACAGGATCAATGATATACGCAAGTTTTCCAGTCCATGTTACACGGTATATGTTGTGCATCCACCGACCACTGATGTATTGTTATTTATTGACTTTAGATAATAAAGAAAACATGTCAAGCACTATTAATTGGCACAGTGTAACTAATCACACAATTATTATCTAAAGCTATTATTAGTAAATAGAAGGCTACGTATTCTGTCTATGTTACAGACTAACTTTTTGAGTCAACCTACTGATCCTACTCAATTTGATGATTTTGTTTCTCAAAGGAATATTATACTGCATATAACGGCCTTTAATGCATATTGACCTAATAATATTTTAAAAATGGGAAAACTATTTTTTTCTAAGTCTACAGAAAATATTCAACGAACAGACCATATTTCTATAACTCTCTCTCTTTCTTTCTCTCTCTGACATGTATCTCAATAACAAGTAAAGATATATCTATTTAAACTATGGTTGATTCTGTTCTGAGCCACTGAAAGACACCACCTCGCGGCATTGAGCATCACGATTCTTCGGTGATCAGCACATTTGTCCCACAACAAGAAGATTCTGGGTTTGAATGTCGCAGCCAACCTGAACAAATAATGCGCATACTTCCTGTGCTTGTGGGTTTTTAATTTCATCCCAGAAGACAAATTTGAGGATTAGGTCAAATGGCTACTCTACATTACCCTTAGATGTGAATAGAAATTGCAACAATCAAGTTGTGTTTATTTATAGCCAAATAAAATGTATGGATAAAGTCCATTAAGTTTATATTATGAACTAGATTTAGAGTTTGCATTTCACTTATCTTAACCTGCTTCAATATTACCATTATCTACTGATATAATGAGCCAATAATAAAAAAGGACATTCATGGCATGCACACACACACACACACACACACACTAAATATCAGGGATCCCAGCGAGGTTTAGAAAAAATAGAGGAAACGGGTTCAGAAATAGAGGAAATGAAATATACAAGAATAAAAATAATTATCACTTTGGTGAGTAAAATTAACGGAATTCCGCTAAATAGCGGAGAGCTGGGATCCCTGAAATATACTTTTTACTGAAAGTAGAGCATATATACCTTTCGGTTGGTTGCAGCTTGCTTGTTGTGAAGACGACTGGCAATTACACTGCCACAGTGTTTCAGTCTGACAACATTTGTCATTGATTGGGGTCACTTCGGTGCCAGTTTCCTCCATCGTGTAGCACTCTAGAAAAAAAAACCCACACGGATCTATACTTTGATATCTATTAAAAGAAACACAATGTATTTAATGTTTAATAGAATAACATTGCACTAGGCAATTTAGAACATTAGCAAAAAAAATTGAACTTGCTTTCAAACACAATTTTAAGTTTATACTACCAGTCACTGATATACGTACTGATAGAGTTGAGCTTTTTATCCAATAACCCCAATTCCAAAAAAAACTGAGATGCTGTGTAAAACAAATAAATTATTGCAGTGAGTGGCAAAAAAAAAAAAAATTCATCCAGCATTCAACCTGAAAACAATATAAACACAATCGTAATGTTCATAATTTACTAGTTTGAGAGATTTTTTTGTGCTAAATATATACTGTAGTCATATCTGATCTCATATCCATGTGGGGATGAGGCAACAAAAGACTGACATAGTTGTAGGATGCTCCAAACCCACTTGTTTGGAACATTCTGCAGGTAAACAAATGAGGTGGAAAGAAAGGCTCGTATCATGGCTGGGTATGAAAAGGGAGTCCTCGACGGGCATATGAATAACATAATCGATGAATATGTTTGACCATGCATTTATTCGCCGAACTCCTTAATCATACTCAAGCCACATTTTAAAAGTGGAAAAGTGTGACCAACAAGACCCTCATTGGTTGTTTTTATTGCAAAAAATATACAAAGTTTTGAAAGAATTCTTGGTAAACTTTCACTGGTTTTTAACGACTCCTTTGGACCATGTAGAAGTAAAACGGGCTATTTGTTCATTCATTCATTCATTTTCTGAACCGCTTAATCCTAATTAGGGTTGTGGGGAGGCTGGCACCCATCTCAGCCAACTCTGGGAGAAGGCAGAGTACAGCCTGGACAGCTTGCCAGACCACAGGCTGTTTGTTAAAATTTAAATAGCTCTTAACAGTTTGCCTCTTCATCAACCAATTTACTAACCTTGACTTCATGGCGAAGGGGATTTTTATGGACTGTTGGCTAAATTTCTCCAGAATTGCTTAATGCTTTTAAGAATGAGTTGAGCACATTGGCTTCAACAAATTCTGGATTGTCTATGATCAGAATTTCTTTCTTTTTTTTCTGTTAAACAACAATCAAAAGGTGTCCCTGATGAATATGAGGCTTTCTTTGCTACGGTAGCAGATCCTTCTCTAAAGTAACATTTTCTTAGATAACCGTTTAACTCTCTTTTTTCCGTGTCTGTTATTTATTTTATAAATTTGTCTTGCTGTGCAAACAATCCAAGAACCAGTCATACTGTTTCCAGCACAATGTTTAACAGCCAGAATCTGCAATCGTATGGGGGTGTGTTAATTCACAAGGCATTAGGTAACTGAGACTGTGAGAGGGCGCCATTAACATCCCTGCTTATTACAGTAATGCACATGCACATCTCAACAGTGTGGCTTCATAGTGATGGAGTCCTAGGACTACACTGCCCTGCCTGCAATCCAAACAGATCTCCCAATGAAGATGTATTGTACATAAAACAGACAATACCACAAAGTAGATCACACACTGTTTCAAGAGAAAGTGACATCATATATCAAGCAAAATGGGAAAGTTTCACTTTCAAAACCTCAACAATTAAGTGTCTCCAGTTTCAACCACTTACTTAGTGATGTTCAAACAAAAGGTGATTCAACACTGATAAATACACTCTCCCAACTATTTAAAATGCATTTCAAGCATCAATTTCAGAATGAGTGCATACTGTACTTATAAGAAAAAAAATCTTATGTGAACATTAAATATCTTGTCTTTGCATTGTAGTCAGTTGAGAGGGGCAATAGAGGCCTGGAGGTAAAGGGCGCTGGATTGCTGTTCCTAAGGTTGGGGGTCCGAGTACCACTCTCCACAAGGTTGTCACTGCCCCCCCAGTGCAGCTAACTGGGTTATCAAAGGCTGTCTCACTGTCTATGGTGAGAGGTTCATGTAAAAGAACCATTGCTGACTTTCATAAAAAGTAGCTACATAGCCGTCAGCGTGTTTCTGCCTCTTGCTAAAGGGTTAAGTTAGGTTTTTACATGAGATGCCCTTCCTATGCCAAATCAAACATGTGTATCAGATGATTCGCTGTGGTGAGCCCTGAAAAAAAAAAAAGGGGGGGGGGGGCCGAAAGGAAAAGAAGAAGTATTGTAGTCAAGTGAATACAGAATAGAAGAATTTGCAAACCATTGAATTATGTTTTTATTTACATTTCACACACTGTCCCTACTTTTATGGAACTGCAGTTATAGGAACTGTTGGGATTATATGGTTTTTGAAAACTACCAAAATGAAGGACACACTACCCCCCCACCCCAATTGGATGTTGCTCTGTAATCACAAGCATTAAAGATAAAATAACTGATGGTGATCAACATGCTTTTGGCTCAGTAGTTTATGCTCTAGACCTTAGTATAAATTGAGATGGAAAACTTATTGGTGTTGCTACAAAGTAAACATGAGCAAAACTAAGAAATTGGTGGTGGACTTCATCAAGAGATAACAACAGTGTGTCTTGACACAGATCATCCCCTCCTGGTCCGGTAACAGCTGTGTACAGAACATTAGAGGCCTGCAAAGAGTGATCCAAAGATGTGATGCCAGAGCAACTAGGATAATCAAAGACTCATCTCACCCATACAACTGCTTTGTTTCAATTCCTGAAGTCAGGAAATGGCACCACAACATTTTCAGTGTTTCTCAGATTACAAAGTGAAATCTAACCAATTTTACCTCACAGGACCTCACCTGCCAATATTTGCCATTATGTACAGCCTGCACATTACATCAATCTGCACGTTACATACACACACTGTACATATATTGTTTATAGCGCTAATGTTTATTCCCCTGTGTTTTCAATATCTTCTTTTCAGGGGTCGCCACTGCGAATCATTTGCCTCCATCTTCATGGAACTCATATTACTGATATTCGATTTGGCATAGGATTTTACGTCAGATGCCCTTCCTAACACAACCCTTAGCAAGGGGCAGAAACACGCTGACGGTTTTGAAGCTACTCTTGTCGAAAGTCAGCAATGGTTCTTTTACATGCCTCTCACCATAGACAATGAGAGACATGGCCGGCATGTGATAACCCAGTTAGCTGTACTGAGGGGACAGTGACAAACAACATGTGGAGAGTGGGACTCGAACCCCCAACCCTAAGATCAGTAATCCAGCACCTTTTACCACCAGGCCACCACTGACCTTTTTCAATATACTGTTTAAAAAAGTTTGATTTAACACTAAATCAGGATGCATTTGATGCATCACAATACACTTTATACAGTCTGCCCCCTACTTACAAAGACCCCTGTGGACGAAATCCCCGGGTTACGAAGATCATTTTCCTAAGTTTCTGTCCCCGGGATACAAAAACAACCCCCTCTTACGAAAAGAAATTCAAAATTCAAACACGCCAATCAAAATTTCACACGACGCGCGAGTTGCTTTCTCATTGGCTGTCTCTCAACATCCTGCCCTGCTGGCCTCCCAGATAGAGACAGAAGGAAGCTTAACTCTTTAGTTTCGTTTCTTTTTTTAAGATGTTTAATTCAGTAAATGTTTAATAAATGTGGGCGCATTTGAGCTTATCTGGAATTCCGATCCCTCAAGGAATCAAATTAAAGTTGAGTTTGTGAAGCAGGGAATGCGCTTTGAATTCACATCTTGTGGGCGTCGCCCACAGCGCGTGTGCACGCACGCGAGAGAGAAGGAATAACGCTTTAGTTTAGTTTTATAAGTTGTTTTAATTCAGTAAATGTTTAATAAATGTGGGTGCATTTGAGCTCATCTGGAATTCCGATCCCTCAAGGAATCAAATTAAAGTTGAGTTTGTCAAGCAGGGAATGCGCTTTGAATTCCACGTCTTGTGGGCATGGCCCGCAGTGTGCGCGCGCGTGCGCGAGCGAGAGAGAGAGAGAGACACAGTTGTGTGTGTGTGTGTGTGTGTGTGTGTGTGTGTTAATAAAAAATGTTTAATAATGGTTTAATTAATACATATGTTAATAAAATGGTTTGATATGTTAATAAAATGTTTAAATTGTTTAATAAATAAGTTTCTTTTACTTTTAACACATATCATACAAAATTGGTGTACTTTTATCGTTTTTAAAGGGTTTATGGGGTTTATCCAGTCCAAAGACTGAAGCCTTGGAACGAATTAGGCGTTTAACATGCAAGGTGTGACCCCTACTTACGAAATTCCTGCGTTGCGAGCAAGGCTCTGGAACGATTAATTTCGTAGGTAGGGGGCCAACTGTACTTGTATACAATAGCATGCACTTTCTTGCCATTTTCACTATAGTGTTGCCTTACAATCTGGAACCGAAATTGTTTTCAGATTTTTTTTTTTTTGCAATAGACCTTCGACAAGTAGTCCAAATTGGTAAAATGAAATAATTTTTTTAAAAATAAAAATAACAAAATGGTGTGTGCATATGTATTCATACATTTTGCTATGAAGCCTCTAAATATGATCTGGTGCTATACCGATTACCTTAAAAAGTCATAATTACAGTGGTACCTCACCTAACGAAATTAATCTGTTCCACAGCTTTTTTCGTAACCTGCATTTTGCGTAAGTTGAACCGCATTTTACATGTAAAACGCGTGATTCATTCTAAGGTTCCCAATACTACCCCTAAACCCTTTAAAAATTATAAACCCTTTAAAATTTATAAAAGTATACCTTTTAAGACCTCCTTCTGATTCAATATCGTACCGATGGTAGACGGGTTTGGCCATATTCCTTTGTGATATCACTCGAGCCCGTTTCTTCTTCTCAATCGCACCGGAAATCACACGCGTGTGTGCGCGCGTGTTGACCATGTCTTCTTAGCAGTTATAATCTTACTAATGTTAATAGAAGGTTAAATGCCTGTGTCAAGAAATAAAACATAAAACTACAGTAACTCTGTCCTTTACACGAAAAGCATCATGGTGGATTCAGCTCCACCATAGGCAATGGGAGGTAGCTGCATCATTCCTCCTAGGCAATGGGATGGATCCCTGTCCAAGATGGCGTCAGGTGGACCTGTCCAAGATGGCGCTTGAGCAAAGGCAACATGAACGACAGCTCAGTTGTTAGCCGATGGGAGGCCAGCGAGGTGGGAGGTTTGAACATCATTGATGGGAGAGCATTGTTTGAATGTTTGAATTTTTAAGATGGCGCTTTCGTAACGTGAACTTGTTTCGTATCCTGAGACAAAAATTTTAGGAAAATGCTTTTCGTAACCTGAATTTTTCGTTTGGTGAGACTTTCGTAAGGTAAGGTACAACTGTAGTTAAACAATGTATACCTGTATTCAACCTAATTGTCATATGATCTTACTTGTTCTGAGAGGCCCTTGAGTCTGCAACACCAATTTTTTTTTAAAATAGTGTCCAAAAAACCCAAAACAAAACACAATCAGAGTTCAAAAAAAAGAATATAAAATACTCTTCAAACATATGAAAGGTCTGATCAAAAGAGAACAATTTAACTATTTGGTGATCAAGAAAAATGCAATATCTGGCATAAACCCAACACCTCTCATCACCCCCAAGAACACAATCCCTGTGGGGGACTACAAAACTGGTCAGAATTAAGGGAATGGGTGGTGCTATATACAGCGATTTTTTTTTTTTTTTTGAGGAATTCTTGAAGGAACTGGAACAGTTTTGCTTAAAGAATGGCCAAAAATAGCAATGGGTAGATTGGCCTGGCGTATAGAGACATACCTTATACAACCTGCAGCTGTAAATGCCACAAAGTGTAGCTCTAGAAAATACTTACTTTGGGTTATAACACCCAGTTTTTTGTTGTTGTTGTTGTTGTTATTGTTGTTGACCCCCCCCCCCCAAACAAATATTCTGTATCTTCAAGGTTGTTGGCATGTTGTGTAAATCAACTGATTAAAACCCTTCAAATATTGTTTTTAATTCCAGACTGTAAGCAACAAAATAGGAAAAATACAATGGGTGAATCTGTTTGCAAACCACAGCAAATGTATACACTTTAAATAAATAATCTTTAGTGTTGAATCTCGAATCTGTGTTACTAATCAGGAGGTGAGCAGTTCAAGCCCCAGCACTTTCAAGCCACTATTATTGAGCCCTTGTGCAAAACCTTAAAATCTAAACTGTTACACCGTATCATCTCCATAGGCATTGGACCATTGTTGACTCTCTACTCACTGAAAAAAAAAAAAAAACATTTCCGTGCTTTAATGTGTATGTGGCTGCTTCTTCTTCTGCAGGCCTAAGCCATGAAAGATATCCAACCCTTTACTACAATCCCACATCCTCAAAACACAATGTGTACAGTCCAACATCTTTTTTATGTACCATTATAATCCAGAATACACCTGTTAAAAAAGGAATGTCATATGGATATATGGAGTGTCAATTTCCCCCCAGCTTTAAATGAATTATAATAATGCATTGCAGTCTTCATTTATTGTGCATTACATTAAAATTGATGTCTAAAAGTGAAAAATGCTATTAGCCTACTGTTGCTAGGCAATAAGACAGCAAATTTAGAGACCAGTCAGCATGTGAAGCATGCAATGTGTTACGTAGCTAGATTCAGCAATAAATCGTTGCAAAAGATAAATAAATAAATAAATAAATAAATAAAAGACTTGGAAGATGTTTCTGACTTGCTCCTAAAGTATGAGGGATCATTAACTTTTGAAGTTTCTATTAATAGAGTAAAAGCTAGATTTGGCAATGTGATCAAGGATGGTTACTGACTTTTTATCAGTTTTGGATAAAACTGTCTTCTTAGAATCTGCAATGTCCACTCACTGTCTGTAAATTAATACTGCTTTAAAGTGTCTTGCTTATATTTACACTGACGGCTGCTTCACGGTTTGGAACCGGTGGCATGATTTCAGGACTTATGCTGCTACACTTAAAAATGTCGCGTAAACAAGAGCATAGCATGAAGGCATAAAGTGTGCATTGTCTCCATCTCTGAAGTGAAATGCTCGCATACAGTTTGTGCCCCACTAAAACTACAGCAGTGAAGTGACAATCCAGCTACATAGCAGTGGGTTACACAGCTGATACTGTGCGAGGAGTATACGTAGCATGTCTGTTCAGGTGACCGCTAACTTGTTAGGTACACCAGTATTAACTGTCACAAATTCGAACCTATTCGGTTCATTAACCAAAGTTAACAGAAACCAGATTCTGATTTAAAAGAAGACCAGCCATGCTATAATGTCCAATGGCATCTAACACGGGGTACAAATTAATTCATCATCATGTTTTATCAGGTGAATTACCTCAAATTTTGCCTAAAGAGTCCTGGATATAGGTTAATGCACTCCAGGTTACAATACACTTCCCAAAAGAACTGAGTGCCGACTCTACAGCTATTCTGTGTGTCTTAAGTCCACATGTTGACGTGAACCTTGTTATCTTACGCATGTCTTCTTTTCCTTTCAACTGGGGTCGCTACAGCGAATCATCTACCTCCATCTCACCCTATCCTCTGCATTTTCTTCTCTTACACCAACTACCTTCATGCCCTCCTTCACCACATCCATAAATCTTCTCTTTGGTCTTCCTCTAGGCCTTCTGCCCGTTAGTTCCAACCTCAGCCTCCTACCACCAATATATTCACTATCCCTCCTCTGTACATGTCCAAGCCATCTCAATCTAGCCTCTCTCACTTTGTGTCCAAAACATCTTATATGTGCTGTCCCGCTGATGTACTCATTCCTGATCCTATCCATCCTCGTTACTCCCAAAGAGAACCTCAACATTTTCATCTCCACTACCTCCAGCTCTGCCTCCTGTCTTTTCCTCAGTGCCACCGTTTCTAAACCATACAACATCGCTGGCTTTATCACCATCTTGTACACTTTTCCTTTCATTTGTTTTCTAACGCATGTAAGTAGTCATTAGGTGTTAAATATAATCCCGCATCACTTTTATAGCAGTAAAAATGCTGTTGGTATAAACTGTTGCATTGATTAAAATCTCATTCTATCCAAAGTGAAAGACAACCATAAGATGGGCAAATAAAAGAGCCTCTGGAATAGATTTGGTGGTTCCATTGTCTACACATACCACTGTTCCCTGAAAGCAGTTGCACACATGATATATCATGTAGCTCTAACAATGTCTACACTAACTAAACCTTGAAATTACTGTAGCTGGATTTACAACTGTTAATAGGGTCTGCATGCACTATAGTTTGGAGCTTGAGGAAGGGTTATTTGGGGAAATGTTATTCCACTTTGAAAGTCTGGATGTGACAATATACAAAATTTTTAATTTGATAAAATACAATCCAGTACAACAATAATAAGCATTGACTCATTAAAATAAAATATTATAAAATTATAATTGGCAATAATATATAGTATAAGGCACAGCCAAAAAGGAGAGCTCATGTATGAGACCAGGCTTAAAACATTATTTGTTGGCAATAACATGATAAAAAAAGATTCACCCGGGAGAGAGGATTTTTTTTTTTTTTTTTTTTTTTGCCTGTACAAGGGAACCCGGGATTCGCAGGGAAATTTTCTTCATACATCATGCTATATTATGTATGCGATGTAAAAACAGTAGAATGAAATAAATATCATATTTGAAATCAACATCCTGAATATCAAAGTTTATTACTTTAATATTGTAATCAACAGAGTATCAAGGTTTCTTCAATATATCAACTTTTAAAATTGCAGTCAACATAGTGTCAAAGTCAAATACCTTTATCATGCTCCATGCTGTTGCTGGCGGTTTATAATTGACTTGTATTTGTTTGAAAATTTCAGCAAATGTGTTGCTCAATTTGAAATGCATTAACTTATTATTTTCATGTTGGACCTTTATTGTTGACAGAACAGGTTGTTTTGCCTCATCACTTGTCCCCTTCCATCATGCTTTTCGCCTTTGTTGTCAAGACAGTCCTGGCCAAGGAGAATCACTGTTTTACCGAACTGGTGAAATTGACCAATCACAAATCGCGGTTATACTGATTTCGCTTTAGTCACTGTTTAGTACGGTGTATGATCGGGGACACACTTGTTTTTTCAACACAACCGGCCAGTATATTTTTATTTTTTGCGCCTGTGTATGCTCAGGAGGGGTTTTTATGTACAATTTCGGCCCAACCGACTGTGTTATCACCAACAAAGATATTTTTAAGGCTGGCCCGATTTCCCGTACCTGACAATTTTTTCATGGGAACTCCCAAACCCCATACATTCCCCAAATATTACACATATCAAGCTTCCTTCATTTTATAAGAACTTGTTTATAGAAGGGAATAAAAATGAGGAAACCAAACACACAATCTTTCTCTCAACATGTAAACTGCATTTCATAAAGTATATTTAGAAATTGTAGATTTAGAGAACATTTCAATGACAAGAATATCATGATATGATTATTTGTGAATTGCGTACTCTGTCAAACATATGATTTTCTGACAGAATCAATGACAACTGCAAGATAACTAAGAAATAATTTATCCTAGTGAGAATGCAAGCAAGTATCTAATATCAGCACAGGGTAGCAAGATGCCATTTATATTTACTGCATTTAGCTGACACTCTTAACCAGAGCGACTTACAGAAGCACTTTAAAGTCACTATCAGTGAATATATTCTTATACAGTACAGACGCTCCCCAACTTACGTTTTAGTTCAGTTCCAGACGGCCGAACGTAAAGTGGAAAAAAAAAGGTAAGTTGTTACTGTATGTTCCAGTGACGTATGATGTTCATCCTGTACTATACATCCATAAATACCATTACCGTATATCATAAAACACCTCTAAATCAATTATTATAAACATAACATTGTAAAATAATATCAAATATGTAAAATAATATTAACATTCATTTCAAATAAATTAAATTCAAGTAAAATAATTTTAAATAAAGAAATTTTAATCAAATTCACTCATCAAATATCAAATACAGTATCAAATATAACCTTTAACATTCTCTATGATGTGATCTTTCTGCTTGTAAATGGTTCCGATAGTCGACGGTTTGTCACTTTACACGAAGCTGAGCCGAGTCACTTTACATGAAGCTTAAAACAGCCAATCAATGCGCTCCACTGAAAGTAGTTCACTTGCTTGTGCTTGAGACAAACCGCGGGTTATCCGAACTTTCAATTGAGCAAGGGCGCCGGTGAATACTGAATACTCAGCCTGCACTGATGTGAATCACCAGCAGAGCGAAGAGTTCTCTTTCTTTTCTGGAGTCGGGTTTTCATTCATTTTACAACTCTCTTTGCTTAACTGAGTATGCATGGGAGATTGCGCCGATCCGAGCAGATAGTTAATTCAGTCCTGGGAAACCCGGAAGTTCCGGCATATGCCGGAAAACTTGCACCCATGCTAGTAGGTTTACGCTTCTGACCAACCATATTTTCTTAGGGTTACAAAAGTCCACAAAACAGTGTAAACACAAAGATCACAGAGATGACGTCTTAACACAAGGCTAACACGCAGTGAACTGGGAAAAAGCACGGGCGAGTTCAGTCTGTCGTTTATAAACAAATGGACGCAGCGTCATTACATCAGCGTACTACGTAGGTACATCTCGTACCACAGAGAGCATGCTAAACTCAAAATTTGACTTGTTTTTTTTTTTTTGGGGGGGGGGGATACGTAAAATCGGAAAAACGTAAAATGAATGAACGTAAGTTGGGGAGTGCCTGTACTGGTTTGTTGGAACACAGAGCAAAAATCTCGTCTGTCAATCCCACTCAGTAGGCGCTGTGTGTGTGTGTGTGTGTGTGTGTGTGTGTGTACAGCATGGTGCTAATCTAAGTACTGCTGAAAAAGGTAAGTTTTCAGCCATCGTTTGAAGTTTTCAGCCAGTCCGCTGAACAGGCTCACTTCCATCAGCAAGTTATACTTGCCAGAAGCATCATTCCTTAGTGTATTTGGAATAAAAAGCTTTTCTATTCAAATGAGTAATGTATTGATTAGCAGTAGCAGATTATTTTGCAGCTAAAAAAATAAAATAAAAAAAGGACACCTCCTGTATATGACACATTGAATTCTGTTCATGCGGTCATAAAAAGTGCATTTTATGTTATTAAACAAGTACGGGGATCCCACGCTTTCCGCGGTTAATTGGGACCGAGATCCCCCCGTGACCGCCGAATTCCACGAAGTAGGATCAACACAATAACACCCCCCCCCCCCCGACTGACGTATACTTACATGTATATGTGTATATAATATCAATAAATATATATTCAATGCTATAAATGCTTATAACAAAAATTAAACATTCAAAAATAATGCATAAGATGTAAATTAAATATAAATATACACACATATACAGACATGCATAGATATAAACCTGCGCACCTCACATAAAAATGTAAGTAGTTTTAATCAGGAGTTTTGGGTTGTTTTTTGTTTGTGTGAAGTAGCAAAGGATGCATGTATATTTTGTTTTATGGTTTGAAACAAATAACTGTCTGGAGAGGAAGATAGAGTGGAGGTTCCTATCACTCAGACACTTATTCTCATTACAATGATTACCGCATGAAAAATATCACCACAGAGTTCCCATGTGTACATGTAGGCCGGAGGGATCGACAGACGAACACTATAGGTTCTTCTTGGCATTCCAAAAACAATTTAAATGGTTAACGCTTTTCTTTATCACAAGCGCGGGAGCTCTGCTATAAATAATGGCAGTGTTTTGTTTCCCGTTCAGACTTTGGGACACTGTTTAAAAAAAAGAAAAAAAAAAAAATAATAATCTTCTTTTTCCAGGTCTTGGTGTTGAAAACAAGTTGCTCCAAACTTTTCTGATCTAATGTTTTAAAACCAGCCCATGTTGACATAAAACCACATACTTGCCATCTCAATGGGGTGTATCTGAAGCAGTGAATTGCTTGACTTCATATTTTGCTGTAAAGCTGTGAAAGTCAGAGTTCTCTGTAGCTCAGATGCATTTTGTTCATCCAGCCTTTGTAAACTTTCTGATCATTGTAGTTATTTCTTTAACCCACATTAAATCAAATAAAATAGCTCAAATCAAGCTTATTTAAATTAACTTAAACCTATATACATCCACAGGGTGGGTTGCACGATGGCATAGTGGCTACTACATCTGCTGAACAACGAAAAGGCCTGGGTTCAATTTCCAACTCTGAGTTTTCGGTGTGGAGTTTATATGTTCTCCCTGTGCTTGCATGGGTTTCCTTCGGTACTCCAATTTCCTCTCACAGTTCAAAAACATGCACAGAAGGTTAACTGGATGTTCCAAATCACCGCTAGGTGAGAGAAAGCGTTGGCCATGCCCTTGCCCAGAGTCAGCTGAGATGAGCACCAACCTCCCCATGACCCTAATTAGGATTTAGTGACTTAAAAATGAATGAATGAAATGCATATACATCCATGGAAAAAATTAAGAGACTAATTTTTCTACAGCTGTACCTACCAAATTTAGCAGCATAATAACAATAATAATGGGCCGGTGGCAAGGTGCAGGATAACCGATCCCAAGGTTAGGGGTTCAAGCCCCACTCTCAACAGGTTTTCATTGTGCCCCCCACCCCACCCCACCCCCTTGTGCAGCTAACTTGGTTATAAAAGGCCGGCCATGTCTCTCACGGTCTATGGTGTGCCATTCGAACCATTGCTGACTTTCGATAAGATAAGATACAGCTTTATTAATCTCACAATGGAGAAATTCACTGTTACAGGCTCTTGAGGTATCATCAGTAGGGGGTGCAACAATAGATACAAATACAAACATGCACACATACATATATAAGTAAATAGAATTTTTTTTAATAGGTTTTACCCTGCGATGGCCTGACGAGCTGTCCAGGGTGTACGCGACCCTCACCCAGTCAACTAAGATGGGCATCAGCCTCCCCGCAACCACAATTAGGATTAACAGTTCAGAAAAATGAATGAATGAATGTTTTATTATTAATAATTCATTCATTCATTCATTTTTCTGAACTGTTAATAGATCATTTTAAGCTTGTTTATGATGTGTCTATCAATAATGTATTCTTGATAGACACATCATAAACAAGCTTAAAATGATCTATTTCCATAATATAACCATTCTGTTTGGAGGAAATAATCGTATAGCCTGGATCAGGGCTCGTAATCTCAAACGGTTCCCTCACCATATCTGTAGGGTCATGAGTTAAATTTATTACATTTTCTTATATATTCTAGTGATTAAGCACAAATAATCCTTCTCTGATGTGGAACATGATCATCATTTTTAAACATATTAGGGATTACAGAGACTAGTTTATTAGATAAATACATTAATGGTCACCACAATAAATTTGATGACAACTACTAGGAATGGGAAGCAGGTCTGAAAAACAGAAAGATATGAAATATAGGCAACTGTTTAAAAGGAGTTCTTTTCTTCTTTTTCATGCGCACAATTTGGGACTCTGATCATCACATCCACATGTGCTTCATCCCTAAATTGTTTCCAGAGAAGTGGGAGCTCATGGACATAAAATGCTGATGTATAAGGGAGCATTATAATTCTCCTTTACTGGAACTACAACATCAAGTCTATACATGTTCCATATGACAATACAGGTATGCATAAAGTGTGATCCATGTAGACATGGTTGACTCAGATTGGTGTCGAAAATATCAAGTGGTCGTTCACAAAGTTCAGTTGAGGTGGGTAAACTGGAATATCATCTATGTGTCAGTAGTTGGTATCACTAATCTCTGTACCTGATGTGAATTGAAAGTCTTCCCAAAAGAGTGGAGGTTATGATAAAAATTGTGGATTCAACCTGAAATGAATTGAGATATTGTGTGTGTGTGTGTGTGTGTGTGTGTGTGTGTGTATATATATATATATATATACACACACACACACACACACACAGACGCTCCCCGACTTACGTTCATCCGTTTTACCCTTTTTCGATTTTATGGGTTTTTTTTTTTTCAAAAAAAAAAAAAGTCAAATTTTGAATTTAGACATACCTACGTAGTACACTGACGTAATGATGCAAGGACATATTGATGCTGCGTCCATTGTTTACAAACAACAGACAGCGTGCCCCTCCTTCCCAGCTCAGTTTTATATATATATATATATATATATATATCAGTTATATAGCGTGTTACCCTTGTGTTAAGACAGGGGGCAGTGGTGGTCTAGTGGTATAGGGCGCTGGATCACTGATCCAAAGGTTGGGGGTTCAAGTCCCACTCTCCCCAAGGTTGTCACTGTCCCCCCCGAGTGCAGCTAACTGGGTTATCAAAGGCAAGCCATGTCTCTCACTGTCTATGGTGAGAGGCATGTAAAAGAACCATTGCTGACTTTCGTAAAGAGTAGCTGCAAAGTCGTCAGCGTGTTTCTGTCCCTTGCTAAAAGGGTTGTGACAGGAAGGGCATCTGACGTAAAAACCTCTGCCAAATCAAACATGCGAATCAGATGATTCGCTGTGGTGACTCCTGAGTAAAAGGGAAAAAGCCGAAAGGAAGACAGACCATTGTGTTAAGACGTCGTCTCTGTGATCTTTGTGTTTCCACTGTTTTGCGGACTTTTGTAAACCTAAGCAAATATGGTCGGTCAGAAGCATAAGCCGACTAGCATGGGTGCAAGTCTCATACACAGAGAAATTAACTATCTGCCTGGATCGGCGCGATATACCATGCATACTCAGTTAAGCACAGAGAGTTGTAAAATGAACGAAAACTTGAATCCAGGAAAGAGAACTCTCTGCTCCATGATTCACATCAGTGCAGGCTGTGTTGAAAACGAGTCCAACGACACCCTTGTGCACTTGAAGGACCGGAAGTCCATATAACCCACAGCAAGTAAACTACTTTCGGTATTGAGCGCTTCACATATTGTAAGCGTTGATTGGCTGTTTTAAGCTTCATAGAAAGTGACTCGGTATAAATAAGTGACTTATTTGAAATTAATGTTGACATCATTTGATATTATTTTACAACTTTATGTTTATAATAATTGATTTAGTGGTGTTTTATGAGATACGTAATGGTATATATGGAAGTATAGTTCAGTATGAGCGTCATACGCATATATACACACACATACATACATATTTGGTAAAGTCTGTTGGGCTTTTTACACCGGAGTCCAGTGGCTCATCAGGCCTGTGCTTATCCCCGGTTTCCATAGCGTGAAGCAACCAGGAGCTCAACTCCTCCTGGATAGGATACTAGTCCATCACAGGTTACCTTCCCGGTATATTTTTACTGGTACCCATTTATACTGCTGGGTGAACAGAGTCACACTTGTGGTTAAGACCTTGCCCAGAGGTTTTCGCACAATGGGGGGCCAACTGAGATTTGAACCCATGACCTCTTGATATGTGATACGGGATGTTGGGAGATAGCCAATGGAAGGGAGCTGCGTCATCCCTCCTAGCCAGTGGGAGGCCAGCAGGGCGGGATGTTTGGAGCGAGCCAATGGGAGGGAGCTGCGTCATCCCTCCTAGCCGATGGGAGGCCAGTGGGGCGGGATGTTGGAAGATAGTCAATGGAAGAGCAGCTCATGCATTGTTTGAATATTTGAATGGCACGTTTGGTGCATTTCATAAAGAGAACTTGTTTCGTATACAGAGACAAAAAAATTTTGGAAAATGTTTTTCATAACTTGGATTTTTCATTTGCTGGGACAATCGTAAGGTGAGGTACCACTGTATATATGTACTGTATATAGTTGAGAGAAAACATTGAGTAGTAGTGGACTATGGGCACATTCAGTATTTTTTTTTGTATGCATTCACATGCAGAGTGAAAAAAAGGCAGCGGGCCAAATGCCTCATAGGCATTTTGTTTGATGCACGTGTCCTAGATCATACAATGTGAAGCCATTAGGGGTTTTTCTTCATTATATATTTTTTAGTTTTCAATTCAAAGTGTATATAGTGTTTGGTTTGAGTATTTAGAGAGTGTGTTACATTCCTGAATACATCTTATATGTGATCGTCAATTTGTAAGGTAGTTTCTGAATGAGAATGATGAAATAATTAAACAACTTTTCCCAGCAGATTTATTCACAGCATTTAGAGCATTGCATAAGTGATATTAAAGCACTTTTATGCAAGGGAACCTAACTCTTACCTTTTATACATGAATAGAAAATTCAAAGAAGAAAGGGAGAGGCTAAATTCAGAGTAATGAAATAATTATTAAGAGATGTAAGAGTTCCTCCAAACACTCAGAAATATAAACCTATTCATTAAGGTTCCTGCCGTCAAATGCTTCTTCTGGACCTACCGGACATGGCTGTGGTGAGAAGTAGTGTGTAAATCTTTGCATTAAATTCAAATTAGTACAGACAGAAATGTTAAAAGATAACTACTTAATTTAAAAGTCAGTACATTATTCAGCATAAATTACTCTGCCGAAAGTGTAAAAGCTGTATTTTTACTAAAATGGAAACATGTGATTTTGTAAAACGAAAACTCCCCTTGAACCTCAGCCAATCTATATTTGCACCCAAACTTCTTTGCAGTAAGACTGCTGGCTAGTCACGTCTTCAGGTGTTGTAACCAAAAGCACATATTCCTAGTATGAGCCTTATCATGGTAGTAACACCAAGATTAGTTATAGAGGATTCACCAATGGCCATGAGCCCAGCTGTAATGAGTATAAATTGCTCCTAAAAGCTGTAGGATTCATTAATTTGCTGTACCGATCACAACTATTGCCACTACTATGGTTCGCCGGGACAAGGGAGTAATTAACCCGCAACATTACAGTGGTTCGCGGTCGCAAATACAGTTGGCCCCTTCTTACGAAAACCCCTGAATACGAAAAATCCAGTATACGAAAAACATTTTCCTAAATTTTTGTCCTCTGTATACGAAACAAGTTCTTCTGATGAAAAGCGTCAAACGCGCCATTCAAACGATGCGCGAGTTGCTCTCTCATTGGCTGTCTCCCAACATCCCGCCCCGCTGGCCTCCCATTGGCCAGGAGGGAGCTGAATCTCCATAGTACTGTATCCCTAGAGCTTGTTTGTCACACGCGTAAAGGAGAGTTGTACTGTTGGTTCGTGAGTTTTTTGAGTGCTCACGGCAGCTTATTTTTAGTTTTTTAAGTTGTTTAACTCAGTAAATGTTTAATAAATGTGGCGCGCTCCGCCGAATGTGAACTTTATTTTAGTTGTTGAAAAATAACATTCATGAAGTGCTTGTTATTTTATATAAATAAATTATATTTACAATATAAACAATCTATGACACACACCCCCTCGGTAAAATTGTCAAGCGTTAACCGGTGGCCCGCGGTGATTAAAAGGTTGGGGATCACTGCCCTACACCATAGCATGAAAATGAGAGCACCACTGCCAACTACTATAGTGGATATGCAATTACATTACAATTAATGCAATTACAATTAATTTTAATATAGTATGGCTAAAAAGCATGTTCCCCAGGGTCATACGTGCCCACCTGAAATCACACTGTGCCCCCCCAAGGGGGTGCGCCCCACTATTTGAGAAGCACTGGCCTTGTGGAAGCTCAACACGAGCCTTTCCTCACTGGCATTCATTGCGTGGACACACACAAAATTATCCTCCTCATCCTCCATTATGCAACACGTCCTGCCTGCCCACTTGACATCTTCGCCGCAGTCAATGATCGGAAGGTTTAACTGACTTATTATTTATTCTTGTTTTATTATTAATGTTAATGTACATGTATTATTATTAAATATTTATTGTTGTTACATGTTTATATTTAATATATATGTTTGTTGCAGGTTATATGAATTTGGGATGGGGTTGGAACGGATTAATTGGTTTTCTGTTATTTCTTATGGGAATGACTTATCTAACGAACTTTTTATCTTATGAGCTTGCCCTCAGAACAGATTAGATTCATTAGACAAGGTACCTCTGTGTGTGTGTGTGTGTGTGTGTGTGTGTGTGTGTGTGTGTACATATACAGTTCCTAACCATCTTATTCTTCTACTGGCTTTATGTCTGTCTGTACTACTTTGGTACTGAGCTCCGAAAAATTTCCTTGTGGGATTAATAAAAGTACTGTCTACCTACCTATCATTTTACATCAATTTATAACTCTTTGTTTGCTTGATTGTTTTAGCCAATTCAAACAGAAGGCATAGCATTTTTTGTAATTGTGAGCGAAATGCACCTTTAAAATTGATGACACCAGAAGCATTCAAATCTCTCAGATATATAAAGCACTTCCGAAGTGTTGAAACCATTGAACAGGAAATGCCATGAACACCTCCTTACCGTCAAAACAGAAGCCATCAATATCTCAGAACCACTTTTAGCCTCGACGGAATCTTGAAATACTCTAGTCAAACTGCTACAGTCATCAGATCAGAAAAAGTCCTTTGGAGACGAATACGTAGTTGAAAAACTAATCAAATCACAAGACAGAACAAATGCAAAATTAGCAATTAGCTCCTACTCTATAAGTTGACTGAACCTTTAAGAATTTAGTAGCTTTTAAAAGTTCATTATCATACTGTGCATGTTTTTGGACTGTGAGAGGAAATCGGGGAACCCAGAAGAGACCCACACGAGCACAAGAACATGCAAACGCCACACAGAAATGCCCGAGCTAGAAATCGAACCCAGGTCCTTTTTGCTGTGAGGTGGACATGCTAACCACTACCCCACCATGCCACCTTTTTTTTTTAAACACACCTGAGCCATAGTGGCTCATCAGGCCGGTGCTTATTCCCAGTTTCCATAGCATGAAGCAACTAGGAGTACAACTCCTCCTGGATGGGACACTAGTCCATCACAGGTTACCTTCCCAGTATATTTTTACTGGTACCCATTTATACTGCTGGGTGAACAGAGGCACACTTGTGGTTAAGACAGTGCTTGCAGTATGATGCCAGGGAGAGCGCGTGATCCTGGGGAACATGCTTTTCTGGAATCGTGTACGACAATTAGGTTTAATTGCACCTCCACTCCACTAGTTGACAGTGTTGCTGTGTAGCGGGTTTTTTGCACAAGCAAACAATATGAAGTGTAGTAAACAACCCCTCAAGAAACAACACAGAAAATTTTCTAACAGGAATGAAGAGAAAGGTGGAGAGATGCGGAGATATTAAGATGTATTTTTTTTATTTCAGGCACACTGGTGCACTTTAAATCTTTTCTGTTACAGATTAAAAAACAACGTTAATGAAGTTTTTCTTTATTGTAAGTTCAACTATATTTCTTCATTTTTTGTTTTTAATATTAATAAAGATACAATGTTATACAGAGGTGTACTAATAATTTTATAGACAAATAATACTATTTATAGTTGCTCACGGGCGGTGGGGAGGGCGTGAAACGTTTTTTCTTCCTAGAGGGGGCGCCACAGAAAATAATTGAAAGCACTGGCTTAAGACCTTACCCAGGGGTCTTAGCAGAGTGGGGGTCTAACTGGGATTTGAACACACAACCTCCTAATCAGGAGCCCAGCACTCTAACCACTACGCCACCGGCCCTACCATGCCACCCTGCCACATAATTATAAATGTAAAAATAAAAGAATAAGTTTTAATTTGTTAAGTGCTATTAAACTAAAATTCAAATTAACCACAAATCAGTTATAATCAGAATAACAAAAAACCTAATCAATGGCCCAGTGAGCAGTCTTCACAGATAACCAACCAACACACATACACACACATACACACACACACACACACACACACACACACACACACACAAAGCTTGGTCATACACATACTGACTGGAAACAGTATGGATATGAGCCCTCTACAAAATCTAATCAGTCATATTCATATTCATAAGCCAACAGGTTCTGAACTAGCAGGTGCATGCAATAGAGTTGGTGTTGTGTGGTTGCTGAGCACTGAAGCCTCTTCCAAAGAACTGGCAAGCTTATTTTTCCTTTTCTTTATTTACCTGTGAGGAGAAAGCTTTAGCTGAGGAGGCCTTTTTGTCCCTTTTTTCCAGCAATTGACCAGCTGCTAATGTTATGCTAAAACGTCAATGAAAGCAAACCGAAAGTTACCATAAGCACACCAGTACACCCAAAGTTCAACAAATTGAAAAATTAAGTGCAACTTGCAAAATCAACCAGTTATAAATACCTTAAACTTTAAGAATGGCAAGATTTAAGGAAAAACTATTGTGTTTTGTTTAGAAAAACATATGGCCCCCCCCCTCCCCCTGTCCACCCCCATCCTACCATCCAAACACCTGTCCCTGTACAATTTTGCAAGTTGGTTAGGTCTGATGTTAAAAACAGTTCCCAAAGTCCCCAAAGCGGGACACATAAACCAGGGTCCGTGTTATGATCTCTGTTATGAGCCATCTATTTGTTTTTGCAGTCACACTCAAATCAATTCAGAACACAACGGTCTTCCTTTCGGCTTTTTCCCTTTTTCTCGGGAGTCGCCACAGCGAATCATCTGATTCACACGTTTGATTTGGCAGAGGTTTTTACGTCGGATGCCCTTCCTGTCACAACCCTTTTTTAGCAAGGGACAGAAATACGCTGACGGCTTTCCACAGTAATACAGGTAAAACCAAAAAGGCACAGCCTTGTAGTAAATATTTTGTGACATCAAACTATATACGAATAAAAAGTTGTGTTTAACCCAGTGCTTCTCAATTATTTACTGTGGCGCCCCCTCTAGGAAGAAAAAAAAACACAACCACACACACAAACACACACACACACCACCACCACGGGAGTGACTATAAATAGTATTATTTGTCTATAAAATTATTAGTGCACCTCTGCATAACATTGTATCTTTATTAACATTAAAAACAAAAAAGAAATAAATATAGTTCAATTTACAATAAAGAAAAAGTCCATTTACAGATTAAAAAAACAATGTTAATGGAGTTTTTCTTATTTGTAAATTTAACTATATTTATTTCTTTTTTGTTTTTAAATGTTTTAAAGTTCACCAATAAAAAATAAATATAAATTAAAAAACATCCTCATTTAAACTCATTCAGCTTATTTATGTCTTAATATCTCCATCTCTCTTCACCTTTCTCTTAGTTCCTGTTAGAAATGTTTCCATGTTGTTTCTTGAGGGGTTGTTTGCTGCTTCATATCATTTGCTCGTACGAAACACCGCTTCATCGCATGACAATGACAGCACCACTGCCAACTAGTGGAGTGGAGGTGCAATTACACTTAATTTCTCATACACAATTCCAGAAAAGCATGTTCCCCATGGTCATACGCACTCCCTAGCATCCGCCCCTGGCATCATACCGTGCCACCCGGGGGGGGGGGGGGGCGCTATTTGAGAAGCACTGGCTTAGTATGAAAATTCTTATCAGTGCTGTTCCAAGCTGTCATCAGCTGAGCACTTCAACCATATTCCAGTAACCCATCCAATAAACTGTATTCTTAATAAAGCAAAATACTAAACATTCATTCATTCGTTCATTTTCTAAACCGCTTAATCCTAATTAGGGTCACGGGGAGGCCCGGCGCCCATCTCAGCTGACTCTGGGCGAGGGCAGAGTACTCTTTGGATAGCTCGCCAGACCATCACTGGGCAAATACTAAACAGACTTCTAAAATCAAACCTCTTTCAGCGTCATTTTGCTTTTATATAAGTGATATTATAATTAGTGGACAGAAATGACTTGAATTTAAAAGGATGCACCTGCACTGTCTTCAGTCTACAATATTGCAAGAATTCACTTAATGAGAAACAGGGCCATTGAGGATCATAATGCACTTATCAGACTCTTAAAACACACTAAAGGAACATATGTACCAACTTGAACAGACACTTAAACTTGACAAGGTGCACGGCTGTCTGTGAGTGGGTGGCTTCATTATAAAATGAAAGTCTTCTATGGCTGCCTACGTCACTGTTTCAGCTTTTATAAAACATACTAAGCAAGTTCAATGCATACACTGCGCATGGACCATGCACAACAATAACTACTGTACTATTACTGTACTCAACAATAGATCAACATAGTACAGCACCCACAGCCGAGTGTACCAACAGCATGGGCACTGTGCACTGGATTCAAAACATCACATTATAGCAGAGTTGGGGGGGGGGTGAATATCGCACCCTCCTGAGTCACATGACCGGGTAAAATAATATTATTTAAAATGATGGACCCGGAACCGGCTGCAGAGATGTACAGTATAAGGCACCAGAAATGAATTCAACGCCGCTGGGGATCTAAACACGCTTTTAGATGGAACTCTCCACCTCCTACCAGGCATGCACTTCACCCTGAACCATATGGGTCCTTCTCCGGGTCTATAGAGAAACTTAACTGTTGTAAAATTCTCCCGAATGCACCAATAAGATCTCACGATTGCCACCGCGCCGCCGATCCGGTAGTTTTCGGACCGAACTGACAAGTTAATGTCACGTTGACTGACGTCGCCGAGAAGCCGCACCGCAAGCCCAGCGCTTTAAAAAAAAAAAAAAAAAAAAAAAAAAGACTTAAAAGTGCCGGTCGGCGTCGGAGGAAGAGAGTTTCCCGGTTGTGTTGCACCGTGGGCTAGCGACGCCTCCGCCGCGGATGACCATGTGCGGGGTTCGTGTGCGAAACGCGTGACAACTTCAACTTCCAAAAAAGATCACCAACTTCACGAGCATGTAGCTTCACAATCAAACACGCGGTCAGGACCAGACCGTGTCGAGCCGCGCGTGGGAGGACTCGTGTTCATGTTTCCGCATTAAAACAGGTTGTTCGGCTCGATCGCTGAGGCTCAAACCTGCCGGATACGCTGGCGTGCACCATTTGCGTTCATGGCCGTTCTGCGCCACACAGGAGCCATCAGGGCGCAGGAACGAAACACAAGCACGAGTTAGCAACTTTTTTTTTTTTTTTTTTTGTGTGTTGTATGTGTGTCGCCTGCTGCACGAGATCTCGTGCACAACTGTAAACGTGTAAACGTTCCCAGATAATAATTTATCCGACAATACGTTTCTCTCTTCGCACTACTACAGCCTAGTACGGCCCGAATCGGAACCTGTTCCAGGCCACGATGTGAGCCAGATTATCTTTGATCAAGGGAAGAGTCCATCTTTTTTTTGAGGATGGTGTACACAGGCTTTGAGAAGCCTGGCCGCTCAAGAGCCTGACGCTTCCCCGGCGTAAAGGCGGGCTGAACCGAGAAGCCGATACAAAGACCGAACACACCATCCATCCATCCATCCAGCCAGCCAGCCATCCATCAAGCCGCGCGGTTTCGACCCGCTTTCCGCCTGGTCGATAGGGGGTTTAAACCGCCGTGCGTTGGGCGGACCGGGTTCGAATGTAGGACACGTCCGTGTGTTTGTGAAAGTGCTGCGCTTTGCGGTGCTGTGCCACATCTTCCCTGAAGAAGCTTTGGCGCACAGGTCTGGTGACCCTTCCGGCTTTACGCGTCCTTCTCGGCGTATTTATTTCGACGTGAAGCGCTGAAATACCGTCCACATCCGTTTCGAGCTCAAATCCGGCGAGAGATCGCGTTCGTGCGGCTTGAAATTTTCGCCGGCGGGTTCGCGTGAGCTTCGGGAATAAGTGCGTTTTCCCCCGGCCGCACAGCCAAGCACGCTCGGTGGTGACGCCATTTTTTCTGCTCAGAGCAGCCACGCTCGGTGAGGAAGCGAACACACTCGGGTCCGCTAACGCGACGTCGGGCCCAAAGTAGCAAACCGGCGGCTAAACGATTGTAGAACGCGATCGCTGGAGGATTCTTACCTTTTGGTAATCGGTTCGACCGAAGCCTCGGCCTTCACCAGGTCCAAGTTTGGAGCTCCGTCGGCGGATTGACCGGGTGGATGTGGAGACGGCTCGCGTGGCTGTATGGCTGCTGTGTGTGTGTCTCTCCGGCGCTGCCTTTGTGCACTGACCGGACTCCTCCAAACGAGGCGGCTGTTGCGCAAAGGCGCAGTTTGAACGCTCGCGACCGCACCGACGTGACCGTGTTGTCAGTTGCACTTTCGCACGAATTAACCTCTCAATCTCTCCATAGATTAAATCAACCGTTTTTTCCCTCGTTTTCAAAGTGCACCGAATCACTCAATTTGCGTCGCTTGCACTAAACCAAAGAAACTATTTCCAGAGTTTGGAGTTTAGCACATTAGAGCCTCCTGAAAGTTTGTTAAATAAACTTTAGTAAATAACAGACAGGTGAAACCACAGACCTGAACCACTTACATCAACAAATTCGTTTTGATTCCAGCTCTGTAATATTGCTTCAACTTCAACTAATGCACTGAATCTTTTTGGTAAACCTTTGTGGTTGAGCCTTCAATGTTTTTTTATTTTTTTTTTATTTACTTATTTTTTTTATTAATTATATACACCCCTACAACCCCCCCACACACACACACACACGCCCCCCCGTGCAGCTAACTGGGTTATCAAAGGCCTTCTATGTCTCTCACTGTCTGTGGTGTGAGGTTCATGTAAAAAGAACCATTTCTGACTTTCGACAAGAGTCAGACAAGAGCAAAGCCGTCAGTGTGTGTCTGCCCTGCGATGGCCTGGCGAGCTGTCCAGGATATACTCTGCCCTCGCCCGGACTCGGCTGGGATGGCCGCACGCCTCCTCGTGACCCTAATTAGGATTATACGGTTATGGAAAATTAATGATGAGAGGCCGGCCGGTGGTGTAGTGGTTAGGGTGCTGCGCTCATGATCAGGAGGTTGTGTGTTCAAATCCCAGTTAGACAACCCACACACACCCCACACCCCCATGCTTAGACCCCTGGGCAAGGTTTCAACCACAAGTGTGCCTCGGGTGTAAAAAGCCCAAAGAACTTTACCCTACCTATATCTTCAATGAGTTTATTTTTAAAAATATTCCAGGAGATACAGCAATTGTGTTCATGATGATGTGGTGTATGATGATGATCTTCTTTTTGGCTTTTTTCCCTTTTTCAGGGGTCACCACAGCAAATCATCTGATTCACATGTTTGATTTGGCATAGGTTTTTACATTGGCGCAACCCTTTAGCAAACACGCTGACATCTATGCAGCTGCTCTTTACAGAATTCAGCAAAGGTTCTTTTACATGAACCTCTCACCACAGACAGTGAGAGACACGGCCGGCCTTTGATAACCCAGTTAGCTGCACTTGGTTGGGGGGAGCAGTGACAACCTTGTGGAGAGTGGGACTCGAACCACCAACCTTAGGCTCAGCGATCCAGCGCCCTTTACCACCAGGCCACCACTGCCCTGGTGTGGTTTGTGATAGTAGTGTATATTAACTCTGATGGTGGATGTTCAGTATTCACTCGTGTTCTGATCTCCAAACTTCGGTCGAACAAGGTTGACCTGTGTAATGTAAATATAATATAGAATAATCCATTACGAATATCCAAGACACATGCTAAAGCTACGGGTTACTATGACGAGTTTAATATTAGTGAACGAGGCAGTAGGAGTTCCACCACTTACCCTGCGCTTGAGAGAACTGTATTGCTTTTAGTAATTGCATTACAGGTGAAACCGTGTGCGTGCGCTTACGTACTTTAAGATTTAATTTCTTCCATGAAACTCTAGCCTTCTCATTTCAGAAGGGCTGGACTTTGCATGTTACTCATGAGTTTCCCCAGGTGGAAGATCATTATAGATATTGGTGTGATGGCTGCTCAAACATTTCCGAGCCCATATCTCATCTGCAGCCAGGACACTTCTCCACCAAAAATTGGAAATGCTACAGAACCATTAAAAACGTTCAGGTCATTTGGATCAAAGTAGCTCATTTTCAAATATGCCATTAGTTTAATTTAGAGTTTATAAGGCCTCAGTTAATGACCTGTAATTACATTCATCACAACATAACCTGAAGATATAATTAGCACAATAATTATTTAAGTTATTTAGCAACTCCAGTAGCTTTTTTTTATTCAAATTCTAAGTTGAACAAACATATTTAGACCTAATATATTGCTATCTTTAAACTACTTGGAATGGTAACGGGTTATAAATATAACTACAATACCGTGGTGGATAGTTTTGCTTGACAGCAAGAAGGTTCTGGGTTCCAATCTAATGGTCAGCAATAACCTTTTCTCCAGTGAAGTTTGTGTGGGTTTCATCTTGATGCCCTGGTTTCCTCCCAGAGTCTAAAGATATGCTGATTAGGCACGGTGGCATAGTGGTTGGCACGTCCGCCTCACAGCAAGAAGGCCTGGGTTCGATTCCAGGCCTGGATGTTTCTGTGTGGAGTTTGCATGTTCTCCCCGTGCTTGCGTGGGTTTCCGCTGAGTACTCCGGTTTCCCCCACAGTCCAAAAACATGCACAGTAGGTTCATTGGATGTTCCAAATTGGTTCATTCCAAATTGGTTCATTGGCTGTTCCAAATTGCCCTTAGGTGTGAGTGACTCGGTATACGGCAGATCATTGTGATCACAGCCAGGACAATCCCTGTATGAGCTTCATTCAAGCTTCAGGGATCGACGTCTATTCCTTGTGATTGGATGTAGACGTACAGAGAGAGACGCACATTAGGGCAAATGACTACTCTAAATTGCCCATAGGTGTGAATGCGAGTTTGACTGGTTGTTGTTTCAAAAGTAGATTGCTGACTGCTTGGTGTATACTTCTCAATCAGCTCGTTCCTGATGGATAAATGGTACAGATAATGGATGGATGAAAAATCATCGCCACATTTGCTAATATGAGATTATAGATGAATGTTTAAACACGTTTTCTCTGTAAAGCTGCTTTTCAACATTGAGTTGTAAAAAGCACTATTTATATATTAATGTAATGTATGATATCGGCCAAATAACAAGTATAAACATGAGCAGTTTCACAGAACTCGATTATATGCGAGTCGATGCTTATTTCAAAATCTAGGTGTCCACCCTGTGATGAGTACTTCCTGCTGGAGAAGAAAACACTGGAATTGAACGTGAATGCATTCCACGTGCAGCTATTAAAGTGAACTTTTACATCTTGTCCAGGGTTTAGTTCTGCTTTTTGTCTCGGATTCTCTGGACAGTCCTTGGATATAGGACTAAACTGAGCAGTTATTAAAGTTAAGATGAACTCAAGTGGTGTGTGTCCTATAATCTCAATCATGTTCTTTACACTACCCAATATTATGAGATTACATTCCCAGAGAATTCCAAATAATTTTGTACACGTTTTATATTAGAAGGTAAATTGATAAAGGCACAGTTATTACATTAAAAAACATTAAAGATTATATTTTTGTACAGAAGTATTCAAAGAAGCATCTGATAGACCTGGAGCTCATGTGGGTCTGATGTGAAGCTCAAGTTGTTTGTTGTGAAATGAAACTTAACCCAGCCGTGTCAAATGTTTTTAAATGTTCAGTAGACTTTATTATTTATAACGTTATTGATTTTGTGAGCTAATTTTCCATCTACTAGTTAAGTTTCAATTTTAGCTGTCGATCACAAATTCATCCCGTACATTTTAAAGATGAAAAATACATACAATTTACAAAACGTTGTTTATGCAACTTGGTCAGCTGGATCCAATCCCTTCATCATTTTAGCATTGTTACCATTGTTATGAAAGCTAGATAGCTACACATTCAAACATATTTCAATTAGCCAAGTTACCTCACCTCACTTTCCTGTTATCAATAAAGCACAGGAGTATAATATGAGCATTGCGAAGGTGTTGCTGCAGAAATAATAAAAGTAAAAGCTCTTGAATTTTTATTTATTTATTTATTTATTTTGTAAATAGGCAGACAAATTTGGTAATTATCTAAAGAACATGAAAAGGCCAAGTTAGTATGACTGTCCTGAAATCAACAGAATACCAGTTCAAAATCAAAGTACCTGTATTTAAGTTTTCATATTGGTTGGGGAAAATGTCCCATAATACCTACAGAACTGAGTCTGTCATTGGCTGCAGGTAACAAAATTGTGATAAAATGCACATAAAGATAATTTTAGGGCAGTGGTGGTCTAGTGGTATAAGGCGCTGGATCGCTGATCCAAAGGGTGGGGTTCAAGTCCCACTCTCCACAAGGTTGTCACTGCCCGCCGCCCCCCAGTGCAGCTAACTGGGTTATCAAAGGCTGGCCATGTCTCTCACTGTCTATGGTGTGAGGCATGTAAAAGAACCATTGCTGACTATCGACAAGAGTAGGCTGAAAAGCCGTCAGCGTGTTTCCACCCTGCGATGGCCTGGCGAGCTGTCCAGGGTGTACTCTGCCCTCGCCCTGAGTTGGCTGGGATGGGCACCAGCCTCCCCGTGACCCTAATTAGGATGAAGCGGTTACTGAAAATGAACTGAGATAATTTTTTTTCTTAGATCAAATTGAATACATGAATCCAGAAATGTTTGTGTCAACAAACATGTGAATGAACGTTTCTATTAAATTAGACGAATTGTAGATTATTACCAGCAATGACCACTGTTGACACTGTTGACTAGGCTGCATAGCCGTCAGCGTGTTTCTGCCCTGCGATGGCCTGGCGAGCTTCCAGGGTGTAACTTGCCCTCGCCCAGAGTTGGCTGAGATGGACGCCCGCCTCCCTGTGACCCTAATTAGGATTAAGCAGTTCAGAAAATGAATGAATGATACCAGCAATGAAACTGCCACTACATGTATGTATAAGAATTTATCAGTATGCTTTTAAAATTTTGACTTTTGTTTTTTAAATTGAGACAGCAATATCCTTTTTAACTGTACTTTAATATTTAATGGATCATTTAACATGGTGAATGTCTATTGATTATGGCTAAAGCAGTTTCTAAGCATCAGTGGTCTTACATTTCATTCTTCCTTTTGAAAAAACATATTTTGGAAGTTTGATATGGATCCTCACAATAAAGGTTTTGAAGCCTAACTTGCACTTGAACTCAACATTGTTCAGACCCAGTATTCCATGGATCCAAAAAAAAATGTTATCCACTGCAGTGTAAATAATTTGCTGAAAGCAAGGAAAATATCGCTGAATAGTCCCCAAGATGGGACATTGAGGGAACTATGCCGTCGTCGTATTTACCGAACTTGAGGCAAATAATTGTTTAGTATATAGTACTGTAGTCAGAAATATAAGAAAAGCAAACTAAATCAAGAATTAATTTTTGTCTCCCATATTAAGCACGATTAGTTGCATAACATAAGCAATTCATAACAGCGTCTATTAAGGCATTCAAAGTTTTAGAATTACTGTAACTATACAAAAAAAAAACTAAAATGAAATGTTTTATAATTTATTTTTCCACTTTTAAAGCATGACAATAATCTTGGCACCTGCCAGTCAAAATGCTTGATGGTACATTTTAAAAACATTCAAAGTTTGAATGCTTTGCTATATTTAAAAATGTAAAGCCCATATTGCATATAGATTTCTTTGCAGTTTTAAAAAGTCCACCATTCCCATGTAGAATATACTAATACCTGTCATCACAAGATGCACCAGTCAGATTGAGCAATTGCTTTGTAGTATAACCAAGAGGGTTTTTTTGTGCACCATATTCGAGAGCATGTCACCTGATCTGCCCTATTGGGACGCTATAGCTCGACAGTACATTATGAGATTTTTGTGTTTTCTTCACATAGCTGCAAGAGAGTCATGATTTGCATTCAAAAGTTGAAATACACATTGTAGACATGAATGCCAAGAAAATATTGGGCTTTATATTATTTATTTTAGCATTGTAAATACTGTACAGTTATTTAACAACATTCGTGGGGTCGGAAATAAAAATGGTCAAAGATACACAAAAACCGTCATAGATTTTTAATTCAGTGATATACAGAGTCGTGCAAGTTCCCAGCCAATTAATCTGAAGATTATACATGTAAATAATTAGTCAGCCAATTAATGCATAAAGTAATACAGTTACAGGTCAAACACTTCCATTCATATTTGAATTCAAATTTTTAAAAGAAGGTGACATTACTTTGGTTGCAGCTCTCTATCGGTGCCAGTTGAGTTCGTTTGAGACCATTTGCTTCTAGGTTTAATATACAGTATTGTGTATTCTAGGGTGCCTTTCTGCTCACCATGGTTATAGAAAGCATTTTTTTTTACTTACTGTATCCTTTTGGTCAGATTGAACCAGTCTGGACATTTTGATCTGACCTTTCTCATCAACAAGGAATTTCTACTCAGGGTACCGCTGCTTATGAACCTTTTTTGCTTTTGTTGTCTGAATTAATTTTAGAGACTGTTGTGTGAGAAAATTCCAGCCAACCTCGGTTTCTGGATACTTAAACCAGCCCATCTCGCACCAAGAACCATGAAACCATCACAATCACACACATGCATCTCAAGACAGATTTGTAGTAATGATTATCAGAATATAAAGGAATTGTTCAGGTTCACAATGAAATCATTTAAAGTCTAAATTGTTCCAAGATAGACCATGATAACTGGATTACCTTTTGTTTTAAATAACCTTTGACCTATAATGTAGGAAGAAAAATGTAGCATTGACTCAAATGCTAAATGACATTCCTTACATCTGAACAGCTTAGAAATTCACAGAAACAGAATGACAATAGAAACAATAGAGAGAAGGGCGGTGGTGTGTTGGTTAGCACTTCCATCTCATAGAAAAAAGGGTTGAAGCCTCATGACCAGCAAGGACGCTTCTTTGAAGAGTTTGCCATTTTCCCTGTGCTTGTGTGGGTTTCCTCTGGTATCCCAGTTTCCTCCTTCAGCCCAAAGGGATGCACATCAGGATAATTAAGTGTTATAATAAATTGAGTGTTAATGGTTGTGTGTGTTAGCCCTGTTATGATCTGGTGAGCTGCTGAGGGTGTTCTTCTTTCTCCTGAAATTGGCTCCAGCCTCTGTATGTCCTCAATAAGGGATGAAATGGTTCAGAAAATTACAGGACAATACACGAGCTGCTTTATGTTCCCATTTCGGTGTGGACACGTGCAACAATCAAGCAATTTGCTATTCGGTTGATTCCAGACTGGAATCTATATTTTCCTCTGAATGCTCCCAAATTAAGGCAATAAGACAGTAAACTCCAGGTTGTACTGTGTATAGTAATGATATTCATTTATGTTCACCACAGTTTTCCATTATATATCTTGAGGTGAAAGTATTTTTGAAGTCAAAATGCAGTTAATTTAGAAACAGAGCCTTGACTGTGTGAAATGCAACTTTTTCTATTTCTGAAGCTATCATCGTTAGCATAGTCATCGGGGATTGTTTTTTTTACTCATTTGTACCATATGCTTAGAGATGATTTTTGAAATTGTTTCAGAAAATTTAATCTTAAAGTAGTTGTACTATTCCCCCAACCCTTCTTTGTTATAATGTATTATTTCAATAGGATGCCCACAAGATTGCATGTTCTCCTGTACTTGCGTGGGTTTCCTCTGAGCACTCCGGTTTCCCCTCACAGTCCAAAAACATGCAAAGTAAACTAATTGGCTGTGCAAAATCACCCCTAGGTGTGGGTGTGAATGGTTGTGTGAGTGTTGGCCCTACGATGGCCCAGTGAGCTGTTTAGGGTGTTCCCCGCCCTCGCCCAGAGTCAGCTGAGATGAGTCCCAACCTCCCCGTGACCCTAAATAGCATTAAGTGGTTTAGAAAATTAATGAATGATAAAAAATGAGTGAATGAATAGATGCAGATGTACGTAGAAAATGCTAGCATAGTCACTAAGGGTTTTCTGGATCATCTTTCGAGCTAAAATTATAAAGCACTTCATTCATTTTCTGAACCACTTAATCCTAATTGGGGTCACTCATCCTGTCATAAACTCCCATTCCTTCAGCGTGAACAATGCAATCAATTCATGCAAAAATTTCCTAGGCAATGTTCAGCTGGTTGTTACACTTAACAACCATGTGTTAAATTAAATGAAAAAGCAAGTTTAAATGTCTTAGATGTTGGGCCACGACAAACTACGAAAACACCATATTAATGTTTTGTGATAATGGTGAGAGTGCTGTAAAATATATCAGTCCAAGTTCTCCTAAAGGTGTTTAACCAGGTCGAAATCTAATGACTGCTAAGGTTAGAGAACATGTTATAGAATGGATGGGGACATTTTCACCATGCAAGACCCATTTCCATCAGAAACATTTCATCAGAAGATTAAACGAGGTGAGGTCAGAGAACATTCTATTGATTTGCAATGACCGTTTCCTTTACAGGTTCAATCTATCCCTGTGTTCAAAGCATTTGTGTAAAATTAATTTTTCACTTATCTGGGATACATCATTCAAAGATTTGCAATACTGGTGCGTCTTTAGTTGCATGTTAATAGCATTTTAAAATTAAAGCATTTTCCCCAAAACCATTCTTGAATAAAGTCGTATGCAAACTTATGTGTGAACGATTGAGTTCTCCCGGACACTCGTTTATTCAGTAATTACTAGTTTACTGAGTGTTGCATGCAGTTCTTCTCTTCTTCTTCTTTTCCTTTTGGCTATTCCCTTCAGGGGTCGCCACAGCAAACCATCCACCTCTATCTCACCCTATCCTCTGTATCTTCTACTCTTACTCCAACTACCTTCATGTCCTCCTTCACCACATCCATAAATCTTCTCTTTGGTCCTCCTCTAGGCCTTCTGCCTGGTAGTTCCAACCTCAGCATCCTACTACCAATATACTCACTATCCCTCCTCTGTGCATGTCCAAACCATCTCAGTCTAGCCTCTCTGAATTTGCTCCAAAACCTCTAACTTGTGCTGTCCCGCTGATGTACTTATTCCTCATCCTATCCATCCTTGTTACTCCCAAAGAGAACCTCAACATTTTCATCTCTGCTACCTCCAGCTCTGCCTCATGTCTTTTCCCCAGGGCCACTGTTTCTAAACCATACAACATCGCTGGCCTCATCACCGTCTTGTACACGTTTCCTTTCATTCTTGCCAATACCTTCCTATCACACATCACACCGGAAACTTTTCTCCAACCATTCCAACCTGCCTGCACACGCTTCTTCACCTCTTTTCCACACTCTCCATTGCTCTGGATTATTGAGCCTAAGTACTTAAAATCCTCCACCTTTCTTATCTCTGCTCCCTGTAACTTCACCGTTCCTCTTGGGTCCTTGTCGTTCATACACATGTATTCTGTTTTACTGAGGCTAACCTTCATTCCTCTCCTTTCCAGGACATACCTCCACCTCTCTAGATTTTCCTCCACTTGTTCTCTGCTTTCACTACAGATAACAATGTCATCTGCAAACATCATAGACCATGGAGATTCTTGTCTAACCTCGTCTGTCAGCCTGTCCATCACCATAGCAAACAAGAAGGGGCTCAGAGCTGACCCTTGATGCAGTCCCACCTCCACCTTGAACTCTTCTGTCACACCGACAGCACACCTCACCACTGTCTTACATCACTCATACATGTCCTGCACCACTCTAACATATTTCTCTGCCACTCCAGACTTCCTCATACAATATCACAGTTCCTCTCAGCACCCTGTCATATGCTTTCTCCAGATCCACAAAGGCACAATGTAGCTCCTTCTGACATTCTCTGTACTTCTATATTAACATCCTCAAAGCAAACACTGCATCTGTGGTGCTCTTTCTTGGCATGAAAACAAACCTTTGTTCACAAATGCTGACCTCTGCCCTTAGTCTAGCTTCTACTATTCTTTTCCATAACTTCATTGTATGGCTCATCAACTTTATCCCTCTGTAGTTGCCACAACTCTGCACGTCTCCCTTGTTCTTAAAAATGTGCACAAGCACACTTCTCCATTCCTCCGGCATCCTCTCACTCTCTAAGACCTTGTTGAATGTTCTTGTCAGAAAATCTACTGCTACCTCTCCTAGACACTTCCATACCTCCACTGGTATGTCATCAGGACCAACTGCCTTTCCACTCTTCATCCTCTTCAATGCCCTCCTCATGTCACCCTTACTAATCTTTGCTACTTCTTGGTCCTCAACAGTCACCTCTTCTACTCTTTTGTCTCTCTCATTTTCCTTATTCATCAGCTCTTCAAAGTACTCTTTCCATCTTCCCAGCACACTTCTGTCATCAGTCAATACATTTCCCTCTCTGTCCTTTATCACTCTAGCTTGCTGCATATCCTTCCCATCTCTATTTCTCTGCTGTGCCAACCTGTATAAATCATTTTCTCCCTCCTTACTGTCCAACCTAGCATATAAGTCATCATACGCCCTCTGTTTGGCCTTTGACACCGCTATCTTCACCTTACGCTGTGTCTCTCTGTACTCCTGTTTACTCTCTTCGGTCTTCTCTAGCTCCCACTTCTTCTTAGTTAACCTCTTCTTTTGTACACACTCCTGCACTTCCTCATTCCACCACCAAGTCTTCTTATCTACTGCCCTTCCAGAGGACACGCCAAGTACTCTCCTACCTGTCTCCCTGATCACATTAGCTGTAGTTGTCCAGTCATCTGGAAGCATTTCCTGACCACCCAAAACCTGTTTCAACTCCTGCTTGAAGACAACATGACTCTTCCTTTTTCAGCTTCCACCACTTTGTCTTCTGCTCTACCTTTGCTTTCTTCACCTTTCTTACCATCAGCATCATCCTGCACAGCACCATCTGATGTTGTTTGGCAACACTCTCACCCACTACTACTTTGCAGTCACTGACTTCCTTCAAATTACATCGCCTACACAAGATGTAGTCTACCTGTGTGCTCCTACCTCCACTTTTATAAGTCACCCTATGCCCCTCTCTCTTCTGGAAGAAAGTATTCACCACAGCCATTTCCTTCCTTTTTGCAAAATCGATCAACATCTGTCCTTGTGTTCCTGTTCTGGATTCCAAACCTGCCCATCACTTCCTCGTCCCCTCTGTTGCCTGTACCAACATGTCCTTTGAAGTCTGCCCCAATAACCACCCTTTCACCTCTGCGGGTACTCTGCATCACTTCATCTAACTCACTCCAGAATCTCTCCTTCTCTTCTCGCTCACATCCTGCCTGTGGGGCATAAGCACTAACAACATTGAACATCACGCCTTCAATTACTAACTTGAGACTCATCACTCTGTCTGACACTCTTTTCACTTCTAGAACATTCCTGACCAACCCCTCCTTCAAGATGACTCCTACTCCATTTCTCTTCCCAGCCACACTATGAAAAAAACAGCTTAAATCCCACTCCGAAGCTTCTAGCCTTGTTACCTTTCCGCCTGGTCCCCTAAACACACAGTATGTCCACCTTCCTCCTCTGCATCATGTCAGCCAGCCAGCCAGCCACGCCTCCCGCCTCTCCTTCTTCGACCTCTCCTTCGACCAACAGTAGTCAAATTTCCACCAGCACCCTGTTGGTTAACAGCACTGATGGCGGTCGTTGTTAACTCGGGCCTCGGCCGATCTGGTATGAAATTTGTCTTTATGGTTTGCATTTTGTATTCTGGCAAAAGTTTTATGCCGGATGCCCTTCCTGTCACAACCTTATCCGGGCTTGGGACCGGCGTGAGGGTTGGCACTTGTTTGTGCCCCCCCCCTCATGGCTGCATTGAGTGTTGCATGCAGTTCAACTTAAAAAAAAAAGCAGAGGTTGATTACCTACTCAATTATTTGCAAAATAGTTTATTCTTACTAGGGTCCCCGGAAGGCTGGACCTTATCTCAGCCAACACTGGGTGTAAGCAAGGGACACCTTGGATCACTTGCCAGACCAGCGCAAGATCAACAAACACACAGTTGATAGAGGTTTAGAATTTTTGGAATAAAAAAAGTCTCAGATACATTTGCCCGAGCTTAGTTTTTTAACACTATTTTATTTTTATCACATTTAATTACTGCGAAAAAATAATCCAAATGATGATTCAAGGAAAATGAATTGGAAAGCCTTCGAAACTTCCCTTTTACACTGAAAATATGAACATAAACATGTATATTTTCATTAGGATTTGATTTTTATTTACATATTTTTCTTCTTCGTCTTCTGCAAAGTTGCAATCTGCTAAAAAGTGTTCGATGGTTTTAAGAAGGCAATAATTACTGAATACACGTTCTCAATTAATAAATTAGATAAAAACTGTTGAATGTATGAATAAAATAAGACTTGACTCATCTAGACCTAATAATTAATTACATTTAGATACATCCGACACGTGACTGCTTGTCCACATGAATGTAGGGTATACTTATTGTATTCCCTCCATATTTGCCATACAACACTTCCGTGTTCACCATTTCTTCATCACTCATATTCGACCTTTCACAGTACATTGGCACCCCCTGTAAAAAGGTTTATGTGTCATTTTTATTTTGTCCATGAAGGTTTTAATAAGAATTCAATGATTTGATTCACATGAATTATGCATGCAAACTTTTATTAAGTTTGACTTTAATTCCCCTTTAAAATTTAAATGTCTATGATTGCACATGCTCAGTGTGAACTGCAGTCGTGACCTCTGCATTTAACCTGTACTGACACACGAGTATGAACACACAGCCACTAGGCACAGGAACAGCAAACCTGGGAGGTGGGGAGGCTGGTTGCCCAAGTATAGATTTCCTTTCGGCTTTTTACCTTTCTCAGGGGTCGCCACAGCGAATGATTCGCATGTTTGATTTGGCACGTCGGATACCCTTCCTGACATAACCCTTTAGCAAGGGATAGAAGGTTGGGGGTTCGAGTCCCACTCTCCACAAGGTTGTCACTGTCCCCCCAGTGCGGCTAACTGGGTTATCAAAGGCGGGCCATGTCTCTCACTGTCTATGGTGAGAGGCATGTAAAAGAACCATTGCTGACTTTCGTAAAGAGTAGCTGCAAAGTCGTCAGCGTGTTTCTATCCCTTGCTAAAAGGGTTGTGACAGGAAGGGCATCCGACGTAAAAATCTCTGCCAAAATTAAACGTGCGAATCAAAATGATTCGCTGTGGCGACTCCTGAGTAAAAGGGAAAAAGCCGAAAGGAAGACAGACAGACAGAAACACCCTGACGGCTTTGCAGCGTACTCTATGAAATTCAGCAATGTTTTTTTTTACACGAACCTCTCACCATAGACAGTGAGAGACATGGCCCGCCTTTGCTAACCCAGTTAGCTGTACTGGGGGGACAGTGACAACCTTGTGGAGAGTGGGACTCAAACCCCCAACCCTACGATCAGCGATCCAATACCCTATACCACCACACCACCACTGCCTGTTGGTTGTCCAAGGGAACCTGCCAATCCTGAGAACCAAACCAGCAAATTCTGGACACAAGCCTATTTTAGACCAATGAATGTGTACTAACAATAAAGACTATGGAGCATGTAGATGATGTTGCGTGTCATGTTGTAATGCAACCAAATATGCACCCGTTTAACCATCTCAATGACAGTAAAAATCCGTGTTCCCAGATTATTAGTCATATTGGAATATATTTGTTCTTTGTTGCACAATAAATGGCTCCAACATACTGTACTGCCATGATATCCAACCAATCAATGGCCCTAAGGTATTGCACTAAGCACTTCATCTGTCCGAAGTACCATTGAGACATGACAGAAAAAAATGTAATCAGAATTGGAATATAAAGCCATAATTCATCTTTGATGAGACCACATTTTTACAGTCACATACGACAAGAAAGAAACAAACATTTCTAATACTAAATTTTATTTATGTTGCCTATCTTTATGAAAGGCATTGAGACACAACAGCCAATAAGAATCAACTCAGTGATGCAGTAGCTTTACTTGGTTTCCTGTGGTGTGCACTCATGGACACTGGACAGGACATGGGGCAATGGGGCAATCTAAATCATGTTCTGTTCCATACACTCATTTGTTTTCTGTGTGTGTGTGTGTGTGTGTGTATATATATATATATATATATATATATATATATATATATATATATATATATAATAGTGGTACCTTGACTTACTAAATTAATCATTTCCGAGGGGAAAGCTCGTAAGTCAAAATGTTCATTAGATAAAACAAAAACCCCCATAGGAAATAATAGAAAACCAAATAATCAATTCCAACCCCCTCCCAAACTCATATAACCTGACACAAACATGTATATTTGACCTAATATATTAAAGATAAACATGTAAAAACAATAAATATTTCATAATAATAATAATACATGTACATTAACATTAATAATAATAAACAATAATAAAACAAGAATAAACAATAAGTCAACAAACCCTTCCAATCATCGACTGTGGCAAAGATGTCACGTGGGCGTGATGTCACTTGGGCAGGCATGAGGAAGGGCTCATGGTGAGCTTCCACAAGGCCAGTGCTTCTCAAATAGTGAGGTATGCCTCCCCTTGGGGGCGCATGTGATTCTGGGAAACATGCTTTTTTGCCATACTGTACTAGAATTAAGTGTAATTGCACATCCTCTACAGTAGGTGGCAGTGGTGCTCTCACTGTGTTCCCTATGGTGTAGGGGACACAGTGAGAGCACCACTGCCACCTACTGTAGAGGATGCCCAATTACACTAGGTGGCAGAGGCGCTCTCACTGTGAAGGTGTAGGGAAAAAGCACCGAGCAAACGATATAAAGTGCAGGAAACACTATTTATAGTTGCACGCAGGGCACTGGGGGGATGTGAAATGTTTTTTCCTATAGGGGGCATCACAAAAAATAATTGAGAAACACTGCAGAAGGCATTCTCGGAGTGTGGAGGAATACACGCGAAAGAATACAAGGCTAATCAACCTGGAAAATCCGTTTCCCAAGTAGAGCTCGTAAATCAAAATTTTACTCGTTGGATGGGGCAGAGTTTTGGTGGAATCGAAGCTCATAGCATGGACAATTCATTATCAAAGACACTCATAAATCAAGGTACCCTGTGTATGTGTGTGTGTGTATATATATATATATATATATATATATATATATATATATATATATATATATATATAAAACAGTATTTTTTTATACAGTGATCTCTCACTGCTTCGTGTTTCAGTTTCTGCGGCTTCAGTGCATCGCGGTTTTTTTTTAAATATTCATCGAAAAATAAAAAATTAAGGAAATTAATGAGAAATAGAGAAGAGGTTAAGGAAAATGCCACAAAACAAGACCAATTATGCAAAAAAATAAAACCCCAAACAAACAAAAACAAAAATCAACCCAACAAAACTACTTACATTTTTATGTGAGGTGTGCATCTGAGTGTGTGCATGAATCTGTATGTGTGTGTGTATTTATATTATATTTACATCTTATGCATTATTTTTGAATGTTTAATTGTATTATTGTTATGATAAAATTGTATAGCATTGAATATGGATTTATTGATATTATATACACATATACATGTACATGTACGTCAGGCAGGGGGTCTATCCTATTTTGCGGATATTGATGGTCACCAGGGGGGTCTTGGTCCCCATTAACCATGGAAAGTGAGGGATCTCTGTATATATGCTTTATTACAGGCGGCATGGTGGCAGAGTGGTTAGCATGCCTACCTCATGGCAAGAAATCCTTAGTTCAATTCCTGCACTTGGGCATTTTTGTATGGAGTTTGCATGTTCTTTTGGGGGTTTCCTCCAGATACTCGTTTTTGAACTGTTAACATGCATTAACTGACTGGTCCAAATCACTCCTAGGTGTGAATGTGAATGGTTGTGTGAGTGTTGGCCATGAAATGACCAGGTGAGCTGTCTAAGGTGTACCCTGGCCTTGACCAGAGCTGGATGAGATGGGCACCAGCGACACCCCCCCTCCTCAAATATAATTAAGCAGCTTATAAAATGAATGGATGAATGAATAATTCATTACATATGCAGCCAATTTGAACAATACTTTTCTCAAAATTGAATCAGCCGTAAGATTGTGGAGATGCCTTAGTTTATATAAAGGGTTAGCTCTGTCACCCTATGAAGGAAATGAGGATAGTTTTGGCTGAGTACAGGAGAAACCTACAGAATTGTTGCTCTGAGAGTGCCATGTGAATTCAGTGGAAAATTGACCCTAATGTGAAAGGCTGGCAGGATAAAACATAGACATGTACCAGCAGAACAATACTTCCTGATCAGGAGAGCAAAAGAAGCTTGCAAACCAATGCAGAAGGTGAATCAAGACAAAGTAAAGCTTCCATGTAATGTGTAGTTCTTGTGTTATAGCTTGGACAACGCACTCTATATTTGAATACTATGTAAGATTTTATGAATGCTTTATTAATAATGCAATAAATTTATTACCAATACTGAAGGTATGTTTCTTGTTTGTGTCATTCTTCCAAAAAAGCAGCTTTGTCCTTCGTATGGGTGTCACTTTTTGTCACTGCTGGTGACTGCTGGTGGCTTTTGAAACTTTTTGGTGTGTGCATTAGTACCTAGTCACTATTGTTTTGTGGAATCACTATTTGTCCGTACAGGGTGTGGCCTTAAGCTATATTCAGTGTCACTCCTTTGGCGTTTTTTTTTTCTTCTTTTTTTTCCGGCTTTTTCCTTTTTTCAGAGGTCGCCACAGTGAATCATCTGATACGCATCTTTGATTTGGCATAGGTTTTTACATTGGATGCCCTTCCTGACACAAACCTTTAGTTGGCACCATCAAGTGGGCCTTTTTTACCTGTGCCATTTATACCTGTGCCTTTTTTCCCGGACACCGGTACAGAGACATGCTGACGGCTTTGCAGCTACTCTTTACGAAAGTCAGCAATGGTTCTTTTACATGCCTCTCACCACAGACAGTGAGAGACACGGCCGGCCTTTGACAACCCAGTTAGCTGCACTGGGGGGGGACAGTGACAATCTTGTGGAGAGTGGGACTCGAACCTCTAACCTTAGGATCAGTGATCCAGCGCCCTATACCACCAGGCCACTACTGCTCCATTTTGGCTGATTGGTGTAAACTGTGCATATAAAGTGAAGTGTGAATGTGACTCATTGAAAGTATTGTCGTGTAAATCAACTGTTATAGTGCAAATACTGTAGACTGCAGAGTTGGGGGCAAAGAAAAAAAAAGTTGATGGTGGATGGTAAAGGATGAGGGACTAGATTTTTAAAGACTGGGGGTAAAACACAAAGCAAAACGAGCTATGCTGTCTGGGTAATATTTCTCGATGGGTGGGGTGTAAGAACCCCACTCACCTCCACCCAAGTCAGATTTCCTCATTCAGAATACATGTAAACCTGTAAGATAACATTTTTAGGAATGTCTCCTGTGGTATGTTTTGTATTGTGTTTGCTTGGTATCTTAAAAGACCAACATTTATTCATCATTTGTTTTCGAAATATCTAACAGTTTGTTATGTAATGTTTAGATTAACAATATATATTACCATCAGTTACAAAAAAAAGTCATGTTGCCATGTAATTCTACTTTAATCAGTGTAACTAAGAATATAACAGAACAATTGCTAATCCCTGTTTTGTTTTGTCAATATTGATGACCTTGCAAGAAAATAAAAACTACTTAGATAGATATAGTGGCTGGACAAGACGTCTACAGAATATGACTTGAAAAATCAATGCACAGTGATAATGCAGTAAAATGTAGTAATGATGAAGTTAAAAACTTGTAATTTTTTTTTTAGTGATATTTATGAATAAATAAAGCACTTAGGCTCCTTAACAGAAGCTAGGGAAGATGCATGGTGGGGCAGTGGTGGTCTAGTGGTATAGGGCGCTGGATCGCTGATCCTAAGGTTGGGGGTTCGAGTCCCCACAAGGTTGTCACTGTCCCCCCCAGTGCAGCTAACTGGGTTATCAAAGGCAGGCCATGTCTCTCACTGTCTATGGTGAGAAGTTCATGTAAAAGAATCATTGCTGACTTTCGTAAAGAGTCGCTGCAAAGCCGTCAGCGTGTTTCTGTCCCTTGCTAAAGGGTTGTGACAGGAAGGGCATCCGACGTAAAAACCTATGCAAAATCAAATGTGCGAATCAGATGATTCGCTGTGGTGACTCCCAAGAAAGGGAAAAAGCCAAAAGAGAAGAGAGAGGATGCACGGTGTTTGAGTGGCATCATAGGACTTGAATAATCATTAAAAATACACAAAAAAATTTACTTCGCAATCCAGGCAATCACATTGATAACTTGTGTGCGAAGGAGAAAAAGAAGAGGTGTACCCATCATCTGCAACCAATCAGAAGGAAGGAGAAAGAAAAGCTCTCAGCCATTGGCTAAATTTGAATCATGTGCTAGAAATGTCCGGGGTTGCCACTAATCCGCGAGTATATGGGGTCACAACCAGTGAACAACGAATGGGTGGGGGCCTACTATATATATATATATATATATATATATATATATATATGATCTTTTCCTTTCGGCCTTTTCCCTTTTTCAGGGGTCGCCACAGCAAATCATCTGATTTGCACATTTGATTTGGCATAGGTTTTTACGTTGGATGCCCTTTCTGACACAACCCTTTAGCAAGGGGCAGAAACACGCTGGCGGCTCTGCAGCTACTCTTTATGAAAGTCAGCAATGGTTCTTTTACATGAACCTCTCACCATAGACAGTGAGAGACATGATCGGCCTTTGATAAACCAGTTAGCTGTACTGGGGGGGACAGTGACAACCTTGTAGAGAGTGGGACTCGAACCCCCAACCATAGGATCAGCAATCCAGCGCCCTATACCACCAGACCACCACTGCCCGTTGGTTGCCATAGAGATAGATAGACAGACAGACAGACAGACAGACAGACTTCTGGTTGTCCCTAACAAAGATTCCATTACTAATCAGGGAAGTGAAGAGTAGAATCAGGCAAGCCATTGGGTCCCTCTCACAACTGTGAAGAAACACAAACTGAAATGGTCTGAGTACATTACACGATCAGCAGGTCCTTCCAAGACATTTCCACAATGCAGCGTACAAGAAAGACACAGAATCACAGAATGGACACCCTTGAAGCTGAGTAATGTTCTTCGAGGAGCAGAAGGGATGGGAAGAGCTGGTGGCTGGATTGTCTGTGGCTCCCTGATAGTCATCTGGACTATTGGACAAGTGACGTGAATAGCCATTTTTCGCAAAAGCACTGCATAGACACTGCATTTAAGCTTTTTCATTTAATTTACAATTTACAACACTTTCTAGACTATTCTGAAGAGGGAATGGAGACGATGCAAAGTTAATGAAGAGCAAAGAGTTACTGAAATTAAATCTACACTTTAAAAAAAAATTACATTCAGTACTATGAGACAGAATTTGAGGAGCAAGTAAGGAAGCTGTAAGGGAATGAGAGCACATACTGTATGAGGCTCAGTGCCCATACATACAGAAACTTTAAAAGTACTGTATGCTTGTACTATCAACTTGTACTTTCTCTCATCATCCTGCGAATGCTCTCTTCTTTCTCATATAGAACATGTAACATGGAGACAGTATTTCACCAAAGTCTTGTCTGGCCCCACCACTCTGCTTCTCATTTTCTTTATTTATACTGTATATAAAAAAATAAAACATTTAGCATGGTTAATAGTTCAACGGGCAAAATATCATAGTAATCATATAAAATGAAAAGTAAAAAAAAAAAAAAAGCCTGTGCACATACACACATGCCTACAGGCACGTACACATAAACAAAACAGTACCTAATAGGACATCTAAGCACAAATGTATTGCTATTTCTTTAAATATACACATATTGCGATGGTCTGGCAAGCTGTCCAGGGTGTACCCCACCCTCACCCAGAGTTGGCTGAGATGGGTGCTAGCCTCTGTGTGACCCTAATTAGTCTCAATCAGCTTGGAAAATAAAAAACAGCCACATTAAAATGAACTGTAAAGTACTTAAAATCAACTTTGCAGTTAGATTGTATTTACCTGAAGTGAAATAATTAATATTCATTGTATAATTAAAGAGGGAGCTGTAATTCCAATAGTAAACAAGACGGTTTCCAATTCACCAGCAAGCAAAATATTAGTTTGCAGAGTGTCTGTAGCCAAAGTTTCATAATGTTGCTTTATACCTACACTGTGTATAAACACACAAAAAATGGTGTATATGATGCAAATAAATCTTAAAGGCTACAAAAGAGAGAGCAATTATGCGTGTTGAAACAGCAGTGCTTTTTATTCTGGTGTCAAAACAGTCAAGAGAATCATAGCAGTGTACACCATCCCCTACTGTATTGGAGTATAGAAAACATACAATATAATGTATGAATGGTACAGTATTCAGTTGAAGGACACAAAAACATTAATATAATTATTACTGCTTTAATGGTTGTATGGTGGCGTAGTGTTTAGCACTTTCGAGTCCCAGACTTGAGGTGTTTCTGTGTGGAGTTTGCATGTTCTCATGTTTGTGTGGGTTTCCTCTGGGTACGGTTTCCTCCCAGTCCAAAAACATGCACAGTCGGCAAATTGGCTGTTTCAAATCACCTCTAGGTGTGTGTGAGTGAATGGTTATGTGTGTGTGTGTGTGTGTGAGTGAATGGTTATGTGTGTGTGTGTGTGTGTGTGTTGCAATGGCCTGGTGAGCTGTCCAGGATGTATACCACCCACCCTTGCCCAGAGTCAGCTGAGATGGGAGCCGGCCTCCCGCAACCCAAATTAGGATTAAGCTGCTTAGAAAATCAATGAATAACTGCCGCTTTAACGAAGCAAAACTTAACTACTGAAGCGTTTTATTGATCTATGAGTTTTTCTGCATTATTCATTGTTATGTTTCAGATTTAAGGTCAAAAGCTCATCTCATTTTTAAAATTTTTATCCATTACTAGGGTTGGAAGGAGGCTCAAGCCCATCCCATTTGACTCCAGGCAAAGGCAAATGGTACACCTTGAACATCTCAACCACTGCAAGGGCAACACACGCACAACCATTAACACTTACATTCACATCTAGGGGCAACCACCAAAGTCCAATTAACCTAATGTCCATATCTTTGGCCTGTGGGAGGAAACTGTAACACCAAGAGAAAACCCACAAAAGCGCAGGTAGAACCTTTCACACAGAACATCCCTTGTCAAGCCCAGGCCTTGATTTCAGAACATTCCTGGAGTGAGGTGGTAGTTAACTGCTCCAGCCGCCGTGCGACTCTTGTGGGGAGAATGATTGAATGAATGAAATTTAATCATTGCCATCCTCAACTAATTAAATATTACCCTCATTATTTATACATGTCTAAAAGTTTTAATATTAGAATTTCTAATTTCAATTGCCATTCACAGGCTTCACTTTATAATTGTATAAATGTATTCTATTCTACACTTTTATAGTTAATAACTTGGGGAACCAACTGTTTTTCTGAGTTCTATAAATAAAGTGCATAGTATGGTTAACACTCATGCTGGCAGCAAGGTCCTGAGCCCCAAGGTTGATGTTTCTGTGTTGACATTGCATCTTCTCCCAGTGCTTGCACAATAGGTTTCATCCAGGTGCTCTGGTTTCCACAAATCATTCTACAACCTTCTGAAACATACATTGCAGCAGAAACGAGGGAATTGATGCAATGCATTATAGTTGCAGAATGGGAAGTGAGTCAGATAATCATCTGATGATGATGGCTCTGTTCTTCGAGTTTGAAGATAGTGAAGAGGTATTTCTCCTCGCCTGCGCCGAGTATTTTTGTATAGTGAGACACAGTTCGCGCTGGCTGATCCCCGCTCTCTAGGCTTAGGTCCATTCCACAGTGGCTCAGCTGGCTGAGACGGCTGTGGTGGTTCCTAGACTGACAGAAACACGCTGACGGCTTTGCAGCCTATTCTTTTTACGAAAGTCAGCAATGGTTCTTTGACATGCCTCTCACCATAGACAGTGAGAGACATGGCCCGTCTTTGATAACCCAGTTAGCTGCACTGGAGGGACAGTGACAAGCCTGTGGGGACTCGAACCCCCAACCTTAGGATCAGCGATCCTGCGCCCTATCCACTAGACCACCACTGCCCCCACAGATAATCATCTACAGGCCAATGAACCATAGTCCAGGCTAGCCAAAGCCTGATAACAGAAACTTGACAATGGCATTATATATATTTTTGTAAATAGATGTTAAGATGTAGTTTAAATTTAAGTAAAGAAGGAATCAACAAATTGCTGACACCAGATATAAAAATAGGACATGAATGTAATCTGATTGATTGTCATCATATAAATGTCTAAAAGAGTACCATGTCCTAAATATTAGAGCTTCTTATTCTTCAACTTTTCAATGACATGAAGGTTAACCATAACGATCAGCGTAATTTTAAGTTAATGAGACATCAATTAAACCCATTAAATTCAAATGGACAATCAAAAGGATAATAACTATAAGAACTCAACAATGGTAATAGATTTGTTATTGGTAAGCTGTATATATATTTTTTTCTCTCCTTTGCTATAGACCTCTTCAGAGGGCAGTGGTGGCCTGGTGGTTTCGGGCGCTGGATCGCTGATCCTAAGGTTGGGGGTTTGAGTCCCACTCTCCACAACATTGTCACTCCCCCCCAGTGCAGCTAACTGGGTTATCAAATGCCAGCCATGTCTTTCACTGTCTATGGTGAGAGGCATGTAAAGGAACCATTACTGACTTTCATAAAGAGTAGCTGCAAAGCCATCAGTGAGTTTCTGTCCCTTGTTAAAGGCTTGTTAAATGAGATGGGGATTGAACTGGAGACCCCACCAAGCTCTGTGCTATCCAAATGCTGCAATTCAACCTAATGTTTTTTTCTATTTTTTTTTATTTATGGAAAGTGGGGAACAATTACGAGCAGCTGCTGGACATTGAATATTACAAGTGGAAGGATTGATTTAAAAAAAAACATATATTTACTTCTTCAAAATCTGACACAGTATTAAAGACTCCACATATAATGGGATTATAAAAGAATTAAACAGGAACAGCGATGAAATAATCAGATCTGGAACGTTGCTGCATTTTTCAGAAGGCACTCTTTCCTAGAAAAAGGAAAGAATTACATTTCCTTATTGTTTCAATATTTCAACAAGGATCAGATTTTTTTTTTTTAAACATACATTTATATTGTATTTCAAAACTATACTGAATTAATATATTCCACAAGGCAATAGCACCATTGGTCCTCTATCTCGGGATCAAAAAAAGTTTTATTCATTCAAGAGATTTTCTAGTTTCTGGTAGAAAGCCATAAACTAATTCTTGGTAATGCATCGTTGCTTTTGCTTAATGGTTATGACTTTACATGACTGGTATGTGCTAATGTTTCTACTCATAGATATCATGTATGATAGATTTGAAGACAGCAGATTGTATACTAACACAAGTATTTAATTATCCACTATTTATTATACTCTAAATCAATTTACCAAAACTCCACACACATCCATGCATACCCTGAAAAAATGTTCGATAGAACTTCTACAAACTTTCTATAGAACTATGGGAACTTCTACAGAAATGTGAGGCGCTCCACCAAAAGTAGGCACTTGTCGCACAGACCACAATTGAGATAAAGGCCAGAAAAGTAAAAATGGTCCATTTTTATCGAAATTTGGATTTTTGCAGAAACTATTAAAACAAGTATTCAACTATCACTTGCTCACGTGAAATCGACTAAAACTCACTAAAAATGTCCCTTTTTTGTTTTCATTTTTCTCTTGAGTACCCTCATAAAACTTGATAAAAATAGTAGCAAAACTTACTAGTTTTTGTTGCAATTATTCATCGAGTTCGGTATAAGACACACTATAACCCATATACCAGAGGAACGGCCATGAAGTAGTCTTTCCATTTTGGATACTGTTTTCATATTAAAATGAGCTTCCATGCCGTTTCAGCAAATTAAATAAAGGTTATGAAGACGATATGCTCATAGACAATGCAGGCTATTTGCTGAGGAAGCAAACAAGCACACTGATTGGTCAGCTCGGGCTTGCACATACACAATGCCTGTTACACGTTAACTTCCAATGTTAACTTCCAGTTTACTGCATGCTGAATTTATCTCCGACTTTCTCTTCAACAACAGTCATTAAGTTTATTTATAAGATTGTGAATACACATAATTTCTGGAAAAGGAGTGTGAAATGTCATTTGTAATGTCTAGCAGTATTAACATAGATGCTAAATTCAACGCGAGAATTGGGCTTTGGAGATACCGGAATGCTTGGCGTTCTTGAAGATTATTTCGTCTGTGAGTATTTTTCACTGCATGTAAAATTTGATTATTGAATTTTTTTGTTTATTTGATTTGTGTGTAATCTTGTCTGGACTGGACATGTTGGATCGTGGGTTGTTTAGTTTTGTACAAAAATTGGTCAAGACCTGAAAAATACTTAAATGTTTCATTCTTTTACAGATGAACAAACTGATGATTATGCCAGCTGTGTTGATAAAGATTTTGATTTTGATGTTGATGAAGAAGAGGCATCTGTTCATAAAAGTGTGCATGAGTCAGTTTGTTGTGTTTGTGATGATGTGATCCTTTCTGCTGAGCAGGATATAGATTAAGATGATAATGATGAGGGCAGAGTTGATGAAGCTTACTTGTATAAAGAGATCAGAGAGTAAGTTATATAGTTTTCTTATATATAGTTTTCTTAATTTCAGTGTGATTGTTTGAACCTGATTGTTTTTTTTAATCAGTATCATTTGAAAGCATTTGAACCTTTATATAATTGTTGAAAAGATACATACTGAGCTTATTGGAATAAACAGAAATTTAAAAAAAAACAGTCGTTTTTTGTTCATTTTTGGGGGTTACCACAGTGACTGATAGGTTTAAAAAGGGCCTGTCAGATTGAAATGAGGATGACTTCTCTTATCATCTCTTTATAAAACTTTTCCTAGACATGTTTTCTAAAAGTTTATATGGCTTAAGTGCATAAAAATTTTTGGTTGCTAAGGACTAATGATCTTGGAAGAAGGGCAATCTTTGTGCTCATTTTTCTCTAAAACGTCTTTTGAAATTTTTAGTTGAATGCTGACACAAGAAATGGCATCGCTCGGTCAGTTTTCAAGGTATTGACAAACTTTTTGCTGCATTTTGCAGCTTTGGGCCTCCTCTATCTGACTGTGTAAAAAGCTCATTTTTGGATGCAACAGCCTACTTTCAGTGGAGTGGCTCACAAATGTTCTATAGCATATTATGTTTCCATACAAGTTCTATAGAAAAAGGTTGTAATAAAAAACTTGTTCTATAAAATTTACTATAAAATATATTCATAGACCATTTCTATATCATTTTCTATTCATTCATTCAGTATAACAGATGCATACACTTAATTTCCACCAATATACATATGAATCCCGAAACAATAACTCCCTAAAAATGTTTTTTAGTTTCTGAATGCACTTGTTGCATTTGAAAATTATGAGGGAAAAGTATTACAGGCCTCGACATTTCAAAAATTTGGGGAACCAGTTTATGGTTCATGGGTAAATGACTCTGGTAACCCAAAGTTCATTCAGCTGAAAATAAGTTGCGTAACCCAAAGGTTGCTCATAATGGTTACCTGAAGTACAAATAAATTATTAAACAAAAACCTGTGTTCTTGAATCAATTAGATTTGTACTTTTAGGTTCAGTAGATGTACAGCGATGTGCAAAGGTTTTTGCCCCTTAATGATTTTTTGCACCTTTGTGACACTTTTTCAGATCATCAAACAAAATTTAAACATTACACAAAGATAACCCAAGTATTCAAAAAAATCCAATTTTCCTGTTGTGATTTTATTTGCTAAGAGAAAAATTCTATCCAAACCTACATGAACCTCTATGAAAAAGTAATTACCCCCTTGTTAAAAGGTGAGGTAATTGTGATTAATCCTATTATTGGCAAAAACTGAGTTCAATTTCATGGCCACACACAGGCCTGATTGCTGCCAGACATTTCCAATCAGGAGATCCCTAATATAAAACCTGTCAGACAAGGTGACGTAGGCCATACTGAACACACATCATCATGCCGTGATCCAATGAGCTTCAAAAGCAAACAAGAAAGATGATTATAGAGATGTCTCAGTCTGGGAAAGGATACAAAGTCATTGGTAAATCTTTTGGATTCCAGTGGACCATTGTCAGAGCCATTATCCATAAATGGAAAAGGCATGGCACAGTGGTGACCCTTCACATGAGTGGCTAATCTACCAAAATTACTCCAAGAGCACGGCGCAGACTAACCGGAGAAGTCAAAAAAGGACCCAAAAACCACTTCTAAACAACTACGGGCCTCACTTGGCTCAGTTAATGTCAACGTTCATGACTCCACAATCAGAAAGACACAAGGAAAAAATGGTATCCATGGAAGAGTTCTGAGGAGAAAGACACTGTTGACAAAAAAAGAATATCAAGGCACAACTCATTTTTGACAGGAATCATCTTGATCATCCCCAAAGCTTTTGGGAAAATGTCTTCTGGACTGATGAAACTAAAGTTGAAATTTTTGGGGAGAAATGCATCCTGTTACATCTGGCGCAAAAGGAACACTGCATTTGATAAAAAGAACATTGTGCCAACGGTAAAACATGGTGGTGGAAATGTGATGATCTGAGCCTGCTTTGCTGCCTTAGGACCTGGGCGACTTGTCATGACTGATGGAACTATGAATTCTGCTCGCTATCAAGAAATCCTGGCGAAGAATGTTCGTCCATCAGTTTGAGATCTCAAGCTAAAGCGCACCTGGGTTCCACAGAAAGACAATGATTCGAGGCACATCAGCAAGTCCACTTATGAATGGCTAAAAAAAGAACAAAATGAGGGTTTTGGAGTGGCCTAGTCAAAGTCCCGACCTGAACCCTATTGAGCTGCTGTGGCATGACCTTAAAAAGGCTGTTCAAGCCTGAAAACAATCCGATCTGGTTGATCTTAAACAATTCTGCAAAGAAGAGTGGGCCAAAATCCCATCACAGCGATGTGAAAGACTCATCGCCTCTTATCGCAAACACTTGACTGCAGTTATTGCTGCAAATGGTGGTTCAACCAGCTATTAGGTTTAGGGGCAATTACTTATTCACATGGGCACTTGTAGGTTCACGTTTTTTCCCCCTTAATATTGCAATTGGCACTGAAAACTGAATTTTGTGTTTACTTGTGTTTTATCTTTGTATAACATTCAGGTTTGCTTGATCTGAAAATGGATGACAGTGACAAACGTGCAAAAAATGTCAGAAATTGGTCAAGGGCAAAAACTTTTGCACAGCACTGTATGTACAATATCTTATGTATTGTTGAATGTTCTAATATTAAAGGATTAAAATATTGATAAATTATTTTGAAACATTAAATTTTAATACAAATAATCATCACTCTGCTCATAAAACTGCTGCAATACTGTACTTTTAATACATGAACATGCAAAGTTTCATCAATCAGCATAAATGTCAAACAGTCACACCAACTCAAACCTTTAACTGGTTTAACTGGAAAATTAACTACAGTAATTGCAAACATTAATACATATTTTTTATCACTATAAAATTATTTTGATAATTCACAAGGTATTAATTAATAGATGTAGAACAGCTTCTTCCCTAACTTGTACAATATACTTGTAGAAAATCTTGCATCTTATTTTAATAACATAGCCTTCATCACTGATGTTGAGTATTTTGAAGTCGTCTTTTAACAAATATTTTCTGAACATTTTGGCCTGCACCTGTGCCGTGACCGCCATTTTTGTTTACGTCATACAAACCCGTTTTCGGCAGAGCGCAGTATCACGCACTGCATTACAAAAGTGAAATATGTACACTACCATTTCGTCGTTCACGGGCTTTGCAAGACTGACCGTTGGGTCGCATCAATTGTCGAGGCTTGTATGATTTAAATAATGCATAAGTAAATTCAAATTAGAAACCATATAAATGGTTAATAAATTGCGTGTAACCTCAAAGCAGGAGTTTAGGGTTTAAAACACTTACGCTTCTTGCTTGAATGCCTCATGTGATATCATGTCATTTGACCTGTCGTTTCCAAGATCCTCAGGACACTCGCTGAAATGCTGGATACCAAGCATCTTCAGTGCTACAAAGAGATGGAAACTTTTCTATCATGGCCAGCGTTTACAATTCAGCCTTTTGTGCTACAGTACCTCTTCTCTGGAATCAGACCAGACATACTAGTTCCTCTTCCCACTCGCATCAGAATGCATTGGGAATTCCATGACACTCTTGCCAATTAACTGGTTTTCTTGGACCTTTGGTAGGTTACTTTCCAATGCATACTAGGAACACCCAACAAGATCTGCAGTTTTCAAGAATAGATCCAGTCACTTATCCATCATTGTGGTCCTTCTCAAAGTCACACACATCTGCTAATTCTTCTTGTTTCCAACACACCAACTTTGAGAACTGCCTGCTGACTTTCTGCTTGATACGTCCCATTACTTGCCAGATGCTGCTGTAATAATATAATCACTGATATTCAGTTCATGTAACTGGCAAATCGTAATGGCTAAACTATGCATCTAAAATGGCAGGCCTTGTGGGGTGTTCCTGGTATGCAGTGGGTAAACAATTATCCCAAAGATGGTCTAAGAAAGGACAGATAAAAAAAAAAAAACAAGTCTCATAGGTTCTCCAGACTCATTGATGTGCACAGTGAGTGAAGGCTAGAATGTCTACTTTGATTCCACAGAAGAGCTTCTGGAGCACAAACTGATGAAAATGTCAATGATTACAGTGATGAAAAGAAGTCAGAACATACACTGCATTGCAGCTTGTTGTGTATGGAGCTGCCTAGCTGATCATTCTGGTGGTCATTATGGCTGATCAGTAAAAACACACATGGCACACATCCAATATTTTATATATATATATATATATATATATATATATATATATATACACACACACACACACACACACACACACAGGGATCCCTCATTTCCGTGGTTAATTGGGAACCGAGGTACCCCCATGACCACCGAATTCCACGAAGTAGGATCAACCCCCTTGACTGACGTACACGTACATGTATATGTGTATATAATATCAATAAATACATATTCAATGCTATAAATGCTTATAATAACAATTAAACATTAAAAAATAATGCATACGATGTAAATAAAATATAAATACACACATACAGACGCATGCGTGCACACACTCAGATGCACACGCACGCACTCAAATGCGCACCTCGCAAAAATGTAAGTACAGTAGTTTCGATGGGAGGTTTTGGGTTGTTTTTTGTTTTATGTTTGTTTAGGGGTTTATAATTGGCCATAATTGGCCTTGTTTTGCAGCATTTTTCTTAATTTTTCCATATTCTTCCTTAATTTTTAATTCGATGAATATATATAAAAAAAAAAACCAACCCATAATGCACTGAAGTCACATGAATTGAAGCACGAAGTAGTGAGGGATCCCTTTATATATATATATATATATATATATATATATATATATATATATATATATATATACACACACACACTCACACACAGTATACCATATCTGAGAGAGTGTCACTCATTTGTCATCAGCTGAGTATTGAAAGTTTGCTGAAGGCTCGGACCCTGAACAGCTCACCACACCATCTCGGGGCCAACACACAGCATGTTCACACCTAGGGCTTAATGTACATGTCTTTGGACTGTAGGGGGTGTGGGGTTTGGGGGGGGGGGGTACAGAATACCTGAATAAAGTTCATCCAAGCCCAGGGAGAACATGCAAACTCCACAGAAAAAGACCCAAGCAAGCCCCCAGGACTTGAACTCAGGACCTTCTATACCATTCCTGCATCAGTTACTCTACCATCAAGAAATAGTATTTTTGTTGATATCTTACAGTGTGATTCTTACCTTCCCTGCAATGTCTGTAAGAGATGTACCCTTGATTTGTGGGATCTAAGAGACCCCAGACTGCATCCACATTGGAATCATCAAATAAACATGGACTGTCAGTTGCCTGGAGCTTGGAAGCTTGTATTTTCTCAAGTTGGGAAATCAGGAATTCCTTGGGTTGTTCTAACAAACAAACAAAAAATTATAAACCCTGATGTATACATAAATACCGCCTGGAAACACCCACCAATTATACGAACATCTTCAGCTCCAAATTTTGATGGTACGGGTTAAACTACTAAGTGTACAACGGTATTTTTACATGCGGAAATTTCTGTAAACTCAAATAACTTATTAATTTTTAAAGCTCAGAGAACTGCACGGCTAGCATGAGACTAGCGAGTAAGCGAGATGTTTAACATGAAAATAAAAGGTGAGACGTGTATCACCTGGTCTGTAATAGAAGAGCATGCTCGTTAAGTTGTTCATTAGTTGTAGAATTTTGTGATTTTGGAGGTAGTTTTGTGCCTCCTCTTCTCGCGGTGTCGACATAATTACGCTTGATTAACAAAACAGTGCTCCGTTTCCTCAGTGTTCAGAGTGGTTGCTATGACACCTGCTGTGAACGCTCAGATCAGTGGTGGCGCAAATTGATATGCGCGTATATTCAGGGTTTTACAGTAATGACCAGGAAACGACTGGAAAAATGCAGTTGCTGTGAAGGCACTACGGCGGTCGACACGCCTACATGTCTTGTTTATTGGGCGTCCCAGAAGAGATTGTTATGACATCATATCGCTGCCATGCCGGAAAAAGAAAAACGTGAAAAGTCGTTATGAAGTAGTTTGTTCTGACGTAACCACTTAAGCTCCTGTGCTTGAAAATTTATGAACCCTTCAGAATTGTCTTTATTTCTAAACAAATATGATCTAACGCATTACCTTTTTGCAGAAGTCTTAAAAGTAAATAAAGCTGTCTTGAAATAAGTAAATAAAGATGTAAATACGTAAATAAAGTAAATAAGTAAATAAAGATGTCTTTATTTCCAAACAAATATGATCTAACACATTACCTTTTTGCAGAAGTCTTAAAAGTAAATAAAGCTGTCTTGAAATAAGTAAATAAAGATGTAAATAAGTAAATAAGTAAATAAAGATGTCTTTATTTCTGATCTAACACATTACCTTTTTGCAGAAGTCTTAAAAGTAAATAAAGCTGTCTTGAAATAAGTAAATAAAGATGTAAAGATGTAAATAAGTAAATAAAGATGTCTTTATTTCTAAACAAATATGATCTAACACATTACCTTTTTGCAGAAGTCTTAAAAGTAAATAAAGCAAACCCAAATAAATAAGTAAAATACAAAAGACTACACATTGTCATTTATTTTGGGGGGAAATAACTCATTATTACAGATCCTTGTAATTCTAGTATTGGTGCATGACCGGGTCAGGAGTCAGAGGTTAAAGATGTTTAGCTGTTTACTCCTGGATGTAAACATTCTCAGTATTGGTAGGTTTTCTACATTAAACTCAGTTCTGCATTTGATGTTCCTGCCCATATGGCAACGAATGCAAATCAGTACAGGCTGTACCATACATTGTGTTTTTGTGCATTGCGTAGTTATTTTATGTTGAGATGTCCCAGACAACAGTTTGTGATGATGTGGTTAACAGATTTCACTTTCTCAAACGTTTAGAATTGATGCACAGGTATTGTATCTTAAAAATAAGTAGAAGTATGTCAACGTAATAGGGAAGCATACTGGTCTAGTAGTTAGTGTCTGCCTCACAGCAAAAAGGCCTGGGTTAGATTCCCAACTCGGGCGTTTCTGCGTGGAGTTTGCATGTTCTTCCCGTGCATGGGTGGATTTCCTCCTGGTACTCTAGTTTCCTCCCACAGTCCAGAAACATGCACAGTAAGTTACTTAGCTGTTCCAAATTGCCCCAGGTGTGAGTGGGAGTACTGTATGCATGGTTGTGTGTGTTGGTCGTGCGATGGCCTGGCAGACTGTCCAGGGTGTACCCCACCCTCGCACGGAGTCGGCTGAAATGGGCACCAGCCTCCCTGTGACCCAAATTAGGATAAAGCGTTTCAGAAAATTAATACATGAATGAATGTCAATTTAATACTTAAGTAGCAAATAAATAAGTGTAACATGCTTGCTTTTTTAGGACATTTTCTATTGATATTAAATATAATGTGTAGGCTGTCTGTAGTCAACATGGTCTGATATCTATCCATTTCATTGGCTACGACTGTTGTTTACCAACAGAGAATACCATGTACAAAGTTAAGGTTATCAAGAAACCACAGATGGTTATCCTCATCATCTTATGTAGTTGATATTATTAAAAACTGAGGGTAGCAAATTTGAACAAGGTTTAGTAAATTTGAATGGGCTATTACAAGTAAATCTATATTCATAAGCTCAGCATGTTGATTTTGCTACGACAGTACGTATTCCAAAATCTGGTATCACAATGTTATTCATTTATCTTCTGTGGACGCGGAGTTGTCACCAACAACAGTCACATGATAACAAAATATTGGTGAGAAAATGCTAATGTCCAAATGCTTTAAAATAGACCTTTTTGATTTTTTTTCTTGTTGAATTTCAATTTAACCTTATTAAAATAGATTTCAAAAATTGTGAATGAATTATGACTGATTGCAGATCATTCACAATATCCAATTTATGATTAATAAATTGAAATAATCTAAAAAAATTATATATTCAGATAATTTCAATGTTATTTAAATTTTAAATAATCTTGTTTCCTTACACACACACACACACACACACACACACACACACACACACACACATATATATATATATATGAGATGAAAATGTTGAGGTTCTCTTTGGGAGTAACGAGGATGGATAGGATCAGAAATGAGTACATCAGAGGGACAGCACATGTTAGATGTTTTGGAGACAAAGTCAGAGAGGCTAGATTGAGATGGTTTGGACATGTACAGAGGAGGGATAGTGAGTATATTGGTCATAGGATGCTGAGGTTGGAACTACCAGGCAAAAGGCCCAGAGGAAGACCAAAGAGAAGATTTATGGATGCGGTGAAGGTCGTTGGAGTAAGAGTAGAAGATGCAGAGGATAGGGAGAGATGGAGGCAGATCATTTGCTGTGGCGACCCCTGAAGGGAACAGCCGAAAGGAAAAGAAGAAGAAGATATATATATATATATATATATATATATATATATAAGGCGCCACGGTGGCGTAGTGGTTAGCACATCCGCCTCACAGCAAGAAGGCCCGGGTTCGATTCCCGGCCTGGGCGTTTCTGTGTGGAGTTTGCATGTTCTCCCCGTGCTTGTGCGGGTTTCTTCCGGGTGCTCCGGTTTCCTCCCGCAATCCAAAAACGTGCACTGTAGGTTAATTGGCCGTTCTAAATTGACCGTAGATTCTCTCCTGCAACGGCACTGGAACCCAGTCGTATCGGCATTTGCCTTTCCATTGGATCCTTCCGGTGGCGCCGAGACGGGGGGACTTGCTGCCTGGGTAACAGCCTGTCCCTCATTACTCCCTACCCGGGCTCTGCGCACTGGCGAGTATCACCAGCCGGGATACCAGCCAGAGCGCAGCCATAGTCCTACGGGACTGGCGGAGGCCTACCATATATATATATATATATATATATATATATATATATATACACACTAGTATATATGCACTGTGAGGTTCACCTTGAACATGAACTAGAACACTGACTGCACTCCAAACCTCTTCACTTAACAGCAATGCCTGGCCTCAATGAACAGAAATCCCCACAACTCCAAAATCTAGCAAAAAGCCTTCCCATAAAAGTGGGGCTTGACATAACAGCAAAGCAGGAATGGAATATTTAAAAAGTACATACGAGTGGGATATTTTTATTCAGACATTTTCTTAAAAGCATTTAATGCACTTTGCAATAGTCTTACACAAGGAGTGTGGAAATCAATACCTTCATCAAATGAATATTAATTTAATTTCCAAACCACTTTAGCCTTTAAGAAGGTCATTGGGAAAATGGAGCCCCTCTGGGCTGACTCCAGGCAAAGGCAAGGTACCCCAAAACAGCTCAGCAGACCATTACACGATCAACACAGGCACACAACCAATCTTACACTCACACATAGGACAATCAAGAATATCCGATTAGCTGAATGTGAATGTCTTTGGACTGCGGTAACCTGGAAACAAATTGAGCAAGCATAAGGACAACATGAGAATTCCACAGAGTCACACCCACCGTGCACAGTGCTTGAACCCAAAACCTTCTTGATTTGAGGTGGAAGTGCCATCCACTCCTCCACAGTGCCATTCAAAAATATACAATGAGATTTCCTTTCGGCTTTAGAAATATTGTCATTAAACAAGCATACTGTATATGGTCATTACTGTAGTTATTATTAATGACCGTGTACATTGGATTTTTATTTTGCCCCATTTATACCTAATCTGCAAAAAACACCTTTATTCTTTCAAGAAATGCGCCATCCTGTACTCTTATCTAAATCTCAGTGGCTTTGTATAAATTATAAAGGGAGTGATTTTTCATGAGAGTTTTAATAGTATTTTTTCCAAGTCTTTTGTCTTGCCTGTATTACCTTACCATTTTCCTTTTTGTTTTCTCCCACTGCAATATGTGTACAAAAATATTTAGAATATGGCCTTTAAAACAAGTGCTTGATGACTTTATGTCCCAACAGTATGCTGGATGAGGCAATCTGCCTGTCAGATGGCCATCTGGTGGCATTCCTTTTGGAGCATGGGGACGTGTACGGATATCCCATAGTGCCATCATGATTAAATTTTGGGCTGAAAAGGTTGCAGTTAATCTCAATATCAGCCATTCACTGATTAGGGTATGTTCAAGCAGGGTTTGGCCAAGTGCAAGTTCATGAACGAAGAGCCGGAAGAGGCCAGTGGTAATAAGAGACACCTGTAAGTGATATTAATTTAATGTCTTTCTTTGTCTATGATTACCAGCTTTTGGAAGGATATTTTGTCGATACTGCAAAGTGATTGCTATGTCTCTCACCGTCTGGTGAGAGGCATGTAAAAGAACCATTGCTGACTTTCGTCAAGAGTAGGCTGCATAGCCCTTAGTGTGTTTAGTCTGGCGAGCTGTCCAGGGTGTACTCTGCCCTCGCCCAGAATTGGCTTAGATAGGCACAGCCCCTCCTACCAACTCCACATTACTTTTGTGAACATATGCTTCAAAAAGCAACAAATATAATGCACCAATTCAGTGCTTTAAATATGTTGCACGGTACAAAAGCCAGTTGTCCCACTTCTTTGTTTCTTCTTTTATCCTTTTGGCTTTTTCCCTTTCTCAGGGGTCACCATAGCGAATCATCTGATTCGCACATTTGATTTGGCATGGGTTTTTACGTCGGATGCCCTTGCTGTCACAACCCTTTTTAGCAAGAGACAGAAACACGCTGACAGCTTTGCAGCTACTCTTTACGAAAGTCAGCAATGGTTCTTTTACATGCTTCTCACCATAGACAGTGAGAGACATGGCCTGCCTTTGATAACCCTGTTAGCTGCACTGGGGGGACAGTAACAACCTTGTGGGGACTCGAACCCCAAACCTTAGGATCTGTGATCCTGCGCCCTATCCACTAGACCACCACTGCCCTGTTATCCCACTTAACCAGTAAAATTGATTCCAGTGTACTATTGTAGACCTTAGGTATCGTACTACCATCAATAAAATTGTTTGGACAGTATTAGTTCATTCAAAGGACAACAGGTGCAGTAGCAGTTCAAAGCTTAAAGCATGACATGTTAACATCCAAGTTTAACACAGGGTTTCTACGAAAGCCTTCAATCCTCAAACCCAAGTCCGAAACGCCTCAGAAGGGGCATTGATCAGTCCTGAAATGTGTTGAGTATTGTTGAGTCACATCAGAACTTGACCAAACATCATCTGATAGTGGGGGAAATGAACGCTAAGTGCTGACCATGGTGTATTAAACTGATATCTGCATGCATTTCGAGAGTTTTTGAGCAACAATAATTTTCACATCTGAACTACAGTACTTGTTTGAAAATTTTAATGCTGATTATCCGGTTCATGCACCTTCATCATTTCTGTATTTCTTAAGTTATTATATATTCAGTTCAGTTCATTTTCTGTAACCGCTTAATCCTAATTAGGGTTGCGGGGAGGCTGGCTCCTATCCCAGCTGATTCTGGGTGAGGGCAGAGTACGCCCTGGACAGCTCGCAAGGTCATCGCAGGGCGGAAACACACTGATGGCTTTGCAGCTACTCTTGTCGAAAGTTAGCAATGGTTCTTTTACATGCCTCACAACATAGACAGTGAGAGACATGGCCAGCCTTTGATAACTCAGTTAGCTGCACTGGGACGGGGGGGGCAGATACAACCCATGGAGAGTGGAACTTGAACCCCGAACCTTCGGATCAGTGATCCCTCACCTTCACTACCAGGCCACCACTGCCACAATATTTATATACATGCCTCTCACCATAGACAATGACAGACATGGTCAACCTTTGATTACTCAGTTAGCTGCACTGGGGGGGACAGTGACAGCCTGTGGTGAGTGGGACCACCAACCTTAGAATCAGTGATCCAGCACCTACATCACTTGGTCACCACTGCCCCTGTTATAGATTTGTTATGAAAATTGCAGTTTGGGACAAATTTTATTTTACATAAATGTTGCACAGTATTCATCTCACTGAAAGATACTATTTCCCGAAAGTAACTCACACGAGCGGGTCTTTCGCAGAGACAATTATTTTCACTCTTAAGAAAAATAGAGATACATTTAGGAAGTAAAGAGACATCTACATGAATATTGAATTTCGTACCTTAAAATTCTATCGTCTTTTCTTTGATTTAAAGAAATTAGCTTTGATTCAGAATTATGGGTTTTAACAATAACACCGACTGTTAACTTTATTATTTTAGTGTTCGTCCTTTTTTTTTTTTTTTTAAAGTACAATAAAACACGTCATCAATAGGCGACACTTATTTTAGCAGCCCCGCCCTAGAGGTGGTTTTGCGCATGCGTAAAACAAAGAGTCCTTGGTTGTGTTGGGTACTGTAGGTGAACCGCACTGTGTCGGGATACTGTCAAAATGCAGACCTGGAAGCAGCTTTACCGTACACTGGCAACGGTAACTATGCTCTATGTTATTGTAGCATGTTTATCTGGATGTGTATGCAGTGGTTTATAAACTGAAACCAATAAAGTTTGGTCAATACATTGCTACGTCAAGGCCCGGCTAGCGCTGTAGCTTCGTTGGCAAGTAATATTGGCCTATGAGCGTCTCCTGAAAGCAACTCAGGATTCATCTGCACTCCCTTCGCCTTTCATTGGAGTGGTGAATGCTAATGTTCGTGTTTGGTAAAGTCTTAAAATTTTGAAGTTAATTACCATTAAAAATGGATCTAATTTTCTGCACGAAATGAAAACTACTTTCTACATTCAATGGCAAAGTGCATCAGTATCCTGTTCTCTATGTTTTGAATATTTTTGCACATTTTCTTATTGAATTAAAGTCTTTCAGGATTTTTAAATGATTTCTACTAAACTGAAAGCAATTTAATGGCTCCATAGGCATCAAGAGTTTGTTTTGAGTTAATCTTGGACTGTCAGTTTTTATTTGGCTGTCTTACCGCATGTATATACTTCCCCCTGAACAGCGAGGCCAACACCTGCCCTGCAAACTGCATGGAGCCACAGCATTATCTCTGAGAACATACAGCGACAAGGCTGCAAGTGAGACCATGGGAACGATCAGTGCTACCATCACCAGTAACCCTTCAGGTTCATTTACTTCTACTGAATGGTATGTAGTTGCTAGCTGATGTCTTGTTTCTTGTAGTTGATGCTGATGTCACGGTAGTGGGCTCAGGACCTGGAGGGTATGTTGCTGCCATCAAAGCAGCCCAACTTGGTTTTAAGGTAAGGTGATAATGTGTGTTCTTGGAGATTTGAAAAATAAAAGCCTTTTACCTGTTCTTGTTTTCATTGATTATCATCGCTTATATTCTGCAGACAGTGTGTGTGGAAAAAAATGCCACCTTGGGAGGTACCTGTTTAAATGTTGGCTGCATCCCATCAAAGGTATTTTTCACTTTCTTGTTAATACTCTGAGTAAAACATCTTAAACAAACAATTTTGAATTTGTAGTAAAGTTCTGTGTTTCTTAGGCCCTCTTAAACAACTCATATCTGTATCATTTGGCACACGGAAAGGATTTTGAAAGCAGAGGTATTGAAAGTAAGTAAAAACTCCATCCATGTTAACTTATATCTCTCAAAGCTGTACATGTATTCAATAGCATCCTCTCAGAAACCTCAATGCATTACATTGATGGGGTGCGCTCGTGCCCCTTCACGCTGCCAAAACTAAATTTTGGGGAGCAAAAAAGTTGCACTCCTCGAATTTGCCAACTGTGTATTTACTGACAACCTCCAAAGCTTATTTTGCAAGGAATTTTGATCCAATGAGCATTATGACTGGTTGAGCTCATGTTTCTAATCCAATCAGCATTTGATTGCAGCCTTGAACGCTGCTCATGCAGTACCTTCGAAATACCTTCTGGCACAGCAGACTGACCACTGATTACCAGTAAGATAAAAGGCTTCCAATTGGCACATCGACAAGGTGTGTGACTATTAACCCGGAGATCGTACGTTCGAATTCGGGTTACTGCCACAGCCATTCGTGATCAGGAGCTAATTTGCTGAGCTCTCACAGGAGGGAGAGATGGCATATGCTCACTTTCGATTGCCAGCCAATCACGGGTGTCTGTGGGCCATTCATGGGAGGGTAGATAACGTTTGACCACAACCAAAAAACGCATGCGCCACAGTTTGAAAAGAGGCGGCTGACTAGCATTGCATGTCACATCGGGGTCGGTGGTGGTTGTGTGATAATGAAGGTGATACCTGATGGGTGGGAATTGGATATTGCTAAATTAGGGAGAAAAAGGTGAGGTGTGGGAGTAAGAGAAATAAATGCACAACATAAAATGCAGAACACTTTCAGTAACTGCATTTAAACAGAGTAGAAAAGCTCGTGGGACATGTCCGTATAACTTGGCTGAGCTCCTCACAAATTTAAGATATGTGATTGCAGGGGGTACAATTCACACTCCTAGCAATTTGAATAACAAGTTGCACCCCTGCAATTTTTTTTCTGTGATGCACGGTCACCTGGCCAAATCTCTTTTTTGCTTTGTTTCTCAAGTTTTATAAAACATCAGTAGAAAGATTAGTGTGCATTTTAAGATATGCAACCTATGTTTGATTTCTCACAGCCCTGCCAAACTTTAGCTGTTGCCTCTGTAGCTGCTAATAATTTTTCTTTTCTTTCTTTTTTTTTTTTTTTTTAAGTCCAGGGGATTTCACTGAACTTGGAGAAGATGATGGCACAAAAAAGTGGTGCTGTCAAAGCCCTGACAGGAGGCATTGCACACTTATTTAAACAGAATAAGGTATGTTTTTAAGTGAAAAAACCCCAATATGCATAGAGGGGCACATATTGAAATTACAAGTATAATAACTACTACTACTGTTTAATGTTTCAAAAGGTTACGCATGTCAATGGGTATGGGACTGTAACCGGGAAAAATCAGGTGACTGCCAAGACAACTGATGGTGGTGAGCAAGTCATTAACACCAAAAACATCCTCATTGCTACAGGATCAGAAGTCACTCCATTCCCAGGCATTGAGGTGTGTTTTCATGCTCAAGCTTACTGTGCCAAAAAAAAAAAAAAAACCCATACTTTTAATAGTTCCAAATAAATTTTGCAAGTGTGTCCTGAATATGTATATCAGCAGTAATATCTTTTTTATTTCAATAAAAGCATCTTTTAAAAATAATTTTTGTTTTAGTTTAGTAATTGCTTTATATTTGTCAGATTGATGAAGACACTATAGTATCCTCTACAGGGGCTCTGTCCCTCAACAAGGTCCCCGAGGATCTGATTGTCATTGGAGCTGGAGTTATTGGAGTGGAACTGGTGAGTAAATATAATGTAAGAATTTGCTTTATACTGAACATGGACTTTTCTACATTTTGTTTTATACTTTTCAGGGCTCAGTGTGGCACAGACTGGGCTCTAAAGTGACAGCAGTGGAATTCCTGGGTCATGTTGGTGGGATGGGCATCGATATGGAGATCTCCAAGAATTTCCAACGTATTCTACAGAAACAGGGAATGAAATTCAAGCTGGGTACCAAAGTCATGGGTGCCAACAGGCGATCTGATGGCAAGATCGATGTTGCGTAAGTTTACACTTCTCGGTCAACAACAAAAAAAAAAAAATACAGCATCTTATATTAGAAAAATGTCATAAGAAGGAATGTTGTTTAAGAGGATCCAGACTCAGAAAAGGAACCATCATTGATTCCTACATGCTTGAAATACACTTGTGATGGTTGCCATCAAAGAAATGCTCTACTGTTTCATGCTTTTGGATTGAAATTGTCTGATTACTGAGTCAATCCCAGCTGACATTAAGTGAGTGTCGAGGTGCATCTTGAAGCGGTTGCCATTCTATTGCAGAGCCTAACCTACTGAAGAATAACTATTCACATACATTATAGCTTCAAATATACAGCTTCAAATTTTCTGGGGACCCACATCTCGGGGAACCTGCTCTGATCCAGGTCAACCAACGCCTCCAGCCTGATCAAAAAGGTCCATCAGTGCCTGTTGTTCTTGAGGACACTGAAGAACCACCTGTCTGCAGACATCCTGGGTAACTTCTACCGCTGCGCAGTCGGAAGCATCCTGACCAACTGTGTTATTGGTTGGTATGGGAATTGCTCTGTCGTGGACTGCAAGGCACTGCAGCGGGTGGTGAAAACTGCCCAATGCATCACGGACTCCACTTCCTGCTATTGAGGTTTCCACAACAAGAGATGTCTTCGCAGGGCAGGCGATATTCTTAGGGACTCCTCTCAATTTGCCAACAGACTCGTTCAGCTCCTTCCCTCTAGAAGGCGCTTCAGGAGCCTTTGGACAAAAACCAGCAGGCTTAGGAACAGCTTCTTCCCCACAGCTATCACCCTACTGAACTCGGTCCTCTGCTGAACCTTCCCTTCCCACTGACACTACGTCATCTCGGTACCATTTATAATCATTCATGCACGTGTACATGCTTCCACTATTATAATTTATTCACGGTGCTCTTCTTTCACGACTGTGTATAGTTTCCTAGCACACAATGTGTGTATATACATACATACACACACACACACACACACACATATGTGTGTGTGTCTGTGTATGTATGTACCTATATACATACACACATACAGACGCTCCCCGACGTTTTTAATTGGTTCAGGATGGCCGAACGTAAGAATGTTGAAAGCGAACGTAAGTTGTTACAATGACATTAGATTCAAGCAAAACAATATCAAATTGATAAATTTTAATCAAATTCACTCATCAAATACAGTATCAAATATAACCTTTAACATTCTCTATGATGCGATCTTTCTGCTTGTAAATGGTTCCGATGGTCGATGGATGCTCACATGACATGAAGCTGAGCCGACTCACTTTACATGAAGCTTAAAACAGCCAATCAACGCTTACAATATGTGAGACGCTCAATACCAAAAGTAGTGCACTTACTGAAAGTAGTTTACTTGCTTGAAACAAAGCGCGGGTTATACGGACGTCCGGTCTTTTAAATGCGCAAGGGCGCCATTGAACTCATTTAGTACTCAGCCTGCACTGATGTGAATCAGCAGAAGAGAGAGGACTCTTTCTTGGGTTTTCATTCATTTTACAACTCCGATTGTGCCGATCTGAGCAGATAGTTAATTCATCTGTGTGTGTGTGTGTGTGTGTATGTATGTATATATATATGTATGTGTGTGTATATACATATATATATATATATATATATATATATATATATATATATATACTAGTCCTCAAAAAATTAGCATATTGTGATTTTCATTATTTTCTGTAATGTACTGATAAAAATGAAACTGTCATGTATTTTAGATTCATTGCACACCAACTGAAATATTTCAGGTCTTTTATTGTTTTAATACTGATGATTTTGGCATACAGCTCATCTTCATGATAACCCAAAATTCCTATCTCAAAAAATTAGCATATCATGTTCAGGTAGTCTAAACGAGCTATTAACCTAATCATCTGAATCAACCAATTAACTCTAAACACCTGCAAAAGATTCCTGAAGCTTTTAAAAACTCCCAGCCTGGTTCATTACTCAAAACTGCAATCATGGGTGAGACTGCCAACCTGACTGCTGTCCAGAAGGCCATCATTGACAGTCTGTTCCCAGAGTGCTGTATCAAGGCACCTCAGTGGGACGTCTGTGGGAAGGAGAAAGTGTGGCAGAAAATGCTGCACAACCAGAAGAGGTGACCGGACTCTGAGGAAGATTGTGGAGAAGGGCCGATTCCAGACCTTGGGGGACCTGTGGAAGCAGTGGACTGGGCTACAGGTGCCGCATTCCCCCGGTCAAGCCACTTTTGAACCAGAAACAGCGGCAGAATCGCCTGACCTGGGCTACAGAGAAGCAGCACTGGACTGTTGCTCAGTGGTCCAAAGTACTTTTTTCGGATGAAAGCAAATTTTGCATGTCATTCGGAAATCAAGGTGCCAGAGTCTGGGAGGAAGACTGGGGAGAAGGAAATGCCAAAATGCCTGAAGTCCAGTGTCAAGTACCCACAGTCAGTGATGGTCTGGGGTGCCATGTCAGCTGCTGGTGTTGGTCCACTGTGTTTTATCAAGGGCAGGGTTAATGCAGCTAGCTATCAGGAGATTTTGGAGCACTTCATGCTTCCATCTGCTGAAAAGCTTTATGGAGATGAAGATTTTCATTTTTCAGCACGACCTGGCACCTGCTCACAGTGCCAAAACCACTGGGAAATGGTTTACTGCCCATGGTATTACTGTGCTCAATTGGCCTGCCAACTCTCCTGACCTGAACCCCATAGAGAATCTGTGGGATATTGTGAAGAGAAAGTTGAGCGACACCAGACCCAACATTGTGGATGAGCTTAAGGCTGCTATCGAAGCATCCTGGGCCTCCATAACACCTCAGCAGTGCCACAGGCTGATTGCCTCCATGCCACGCCGCATTGAAGCAGTCATTTCTGCAAAAGGATTCCCGACCAAGTATTGAGTGCATAACTGAACATAATTATTTGAAGGTCGACATTTTTGTATTAAAAACACTTTTTTTTTTTTTTTTTTGGTTGGATGAAATATGCTAATTTTTTTGAGAGAGGGATTTTTGGTTTTTGTTTACTTTTTTGCCCAAATTATCAATATTAAAGCAATAAAAGGCTTGAACTACTTCAGTTGTGTGTAATGAATCTAAAATATATGAAAATCTAAGGTTTATCCGTACATTACAGAAAATAATGAACTTTATCACAATGTGCTATTTTTTTTGAGAAGGGGGTGTGTCTCGTTTGTAAACAATGGACGCGGTGTCATTACGTCCGTGTACTGTAGGTACGTCTAAACTGAAAATTTGACTTTTTTTTTTAAAAAAACATAAAACGGATGAATGTAAGTCGGAGTGTGTGTATGATAGATAGCAGATATCTATATGCACACAGCCCATCTATGTTTGTCTATATTACATATATACATACTGTATATTTGTACATTATATCTGCGTATTTTATTCTTCTGTATGGTAGTATAGCACATGAGTATGTTGCTCCTAATGCAAGTTAATGCAAATTTATTCTCACCATTACACCTCCCATATCTGTACATAACTGATCACTTAAATTATTTATACATCTGTATATGGCTATTCCCATCTTTTATGCTGATCTTATCTGTACATACTGCACACACACATGCACACATGCGGTGTATGTATGTGTATATATATATTTTTTATATATAATATATAAAATTATACCATATTCAACGTAAGAAGCCCCCCCCCCCCCAATGTTTTTAATCTTGCGTCTAATAACCGCCCATGTGTACTGGGAGGAAAATGGTAGCTCAAACTTACCAGTTTTATTTGATCAGTCTCTGTAACGGTAGAATGAGGCGTTCACTGCCTGTAAAAGTGAGTTTACTCAGTATTTCAAGACCCCCCATCACAAGGGAATGTCTATAATGTTCATCAGTAACAACACATTTGATTGTTCCGCCGTGCTTTAAAAAACAGGAAAATATTTTGCTGTGTTCTCTTGGTAAATGTCCAACAACTGTTGACCCATTAGAAAGTGCTACAGCAAAACTATGGGATGCTCTGTATGAATGGAAAGATGAGCCAGATATGGACCTATCAGAAAGTGGTGATGAGTATTTTTCATCCGATTCTCCTGCTCAATAACTTCATAAATTTAAAGATGTTCCTGGCCATGTGCTTTTATTTGTTCGTGTTGATTGGTTCAGCATGCCATGTGCTAAAGTTGACATTCATGTTAATTGGCTCAGTTTTACTTCTGGCAAAATGTTTAAAGGAACTGCACCAGTAGGGAAAAGTAAGGGGTCCTTTTTTATTATTTATGCTGTTTTCTGTTTATTTTCAGCTTTTATGTAAGTAGTTTGGTTGATGGCGCAAAATGAATAATACAAATACCAGTGAAACTCTTTTATTATACCTCGATGGTAATAAGCACTTACCGTTCCATTTCGCTGGTAACATTTTAATAAGCGCCCACCCACTCCAATTTTATAAGCGCCTTGGCTGCTTATAATGTCGAATACGGTATATTTATTTATTGCACTTGCTGCTCTCTTGCACATCTGATTGGATGTTAAACTGTATTTTGTTACCCTGTATCTTTACAGGCGCAGTGACAAAGTTGAAGCTAATCTAATAATATAAATAATATATTCACCATACATTTGGGCAAATTAAAGTCATCAGTTGACCTAACCTGTTTTAGGAATGTGAGTGTGCATAACCGAGTGTACAGAGACCATTGCTACAAGTTTAATAATCAGTGAAATAGTAGTATTACAAGTATATGCATTGTTACAGAGTTGAGTATATTTTATTCTATTAAATATTTTCATTCTCTGTTTTCCAGTGGGTTGTCGGATATGATTTAATGACAGTCAGAAACACTACTGCATTGTAAATCACAAGACTATTTATTTGGGATCCCCTGATGAACTCTGGGCACATTACAACAGTACTTCTTATAGAGTACATTAGTTTCTAGCATTACATGGTGTTTCCCTGTACTGTATTTTCAATGCAATAGTCTCTTTATCAAGGCTGACATGGCCATAGTTCATCTATTTTTAATGTTAAATCTTAAGACTGAATATTGCTGAAGCCTTTGTTGCCAAACTGTTTACAAGAGAGTGTCATGTAGTTATGAATACAGAGAAGTGATGACTTTTGTTTTGTGCTTGCAGAGTGGAAGCAGCTGCTGGAGGCAAAAACGAGACGCTCACCTGCGATGTTCTACTGGTCTGTATCGGCCGCCGGCCCTATACAAGTAACCTTGGTCTTGAGAACGTTGGTATTGAGCTGGATAACCGTGGCAGGATACCCGTCAACAACCGGTTCCAAACCAAAGTGCCAAGGTACTTAGCATTTGAGGGAAATAAAATATATTTTCTTTGTGATCAGAACAGTATTGATCAATAAAGCCTAGAGAATAGTGCAAGAACTCTAACTTATTTTTGCTGTTGGAACCAGTAACAGGGAATTACCTTTTAAATATGTTTATTTATTGATTGGTGTTTCTAAAAGTGTAATAAAAAGTTTAAATGAATTATTTTCATGTTTTTTAACATGGACATGACAGTTTATTCTCATTTACTCTGCTGCACTGGCCTTAAAGCATTTAATATGCTGTATATAAAATGTAAGAATTTGCATCCCTGGCTAAATTTGATTATCTAATTACTTGCCTACTCACATATTCTGTGCATTACTTGTGATTAACTACTGATTAACCAGCCCTGTTAGAAGTGGTGGTTTAGTGCTGTCTATTTTGCCATAGAAAGATGAAGGTCAAGGTTACAGAAAACATTTTTCACGTTCACTGTCTGTATTCAACTGTGAACCTTCTGAGGTTCTTTTTAGTATCCTATCCTCAAGCATGAGTTGTTGAATCTCTGTAGAATTCCAGGGGTGCAAGTTTTTTTAATTTTTTTTTTTTTTTCAGAAATTCCGATATTCCCAAGACTGAATTAACTATTTACAAATTTAAAAAAAAAAATAGTTAATAGATCTGTTGAAAGTTTTCTCGGTTCGGGGTGTTCGTCTGCTCGATTCGGCACATTCTACCATGCATACTGCCGTGTGGCTGTGACCGCGCGTTGAATCACTGGATTACATGGCACACAGGGATTACATAGATTGGGCATTTTCGTCAAGTTCGTCAAGCATTTTTTTTCCATTCGAATGCGCACATTTCCGTCAAGCACAAAAAAAGCCCAATCGAATACAACAACAGTCTTTCCCAGTATCCCTCATTCTGCTTTTGATTGGCTCATCGTAACTGCCCATCCTATGAAAATGCAGCTATTATAAAATCTGTTGTTTCTGTGAGCCTCGTGTGCACATGCTGCCTAAAGTACTGCATTGTCGCTAGCAAGAACCACTAGCAATACTGTCAATATGAAGTTATTATTGGAAGGTTACAATACAAAAGAATTGGAAAAGACATCCAGAAATATATGGCAGTGGGAATGGCTAAACGAGTGTGAAAAAAACGGTGACAAATGGGAGATATGGCTTAGAAAACCAGACATCTCTGGAGTTGCTTTTTGTGATTGATGTTCCAAGACTATAAAGTATGGGACCAACGGGAAGAAGGGACTGAAAATCATGCTGATGAGTCTAATCAGTTAAAAAACGAAGACCATTCAGAGACATTAAAAGTTAGACTGGGTATAAATACCTTATGTCATATTGTACCATTAGCTAATATTGTGTACTATGATTCCAGTAATGCAGCTGTAAGGGCAAGTTTAATGATGATTGAGGGAAGTGTGTGTGTGTGTGTGTGGGGGGGGGGGACTACTGGGCACATGCCTCCTGGAGTGCCCAGGTTAGGGCAACGTAAGGGGAGATTATGCTCTTTTTTTTCTTTTTTTTTGCACCCATGATTTAGTTGTACATTGAAAATCGGAACTTTTGTCAGTTGCACATAAGATACCTGTACTACAAATCTTGATCTCATATTTCATCAGTATGAAACACTGTGCTTAATAAATATTTCCTGTTTACATCTGCATGTAAATAATTTTTTGTTAGGTTCTTCCTGGTTATGTGGGTCCGGTGGTGTAGTGGTTAGAGTTCTGAGCTCATGATCGGGAGGTTGTGAGTTCAAATCTCACTGAGACCACCACTGTGCTAAGACCCCTGGGCAAGGTCTCAACCACAGGTGTGCCTCTGTTCACCCAGCAGTATAAATGGGCACCAGTAAAAAAATATACTGGGAATGTAACCTGCGATGGACTAGCGTCCCATCCAGGAGGAGTTGAACTTCTGGTCGCTTCACGCTACGGAAACTGGGGATAAGCACCGGCCTGATGAGCCAATAGGCTCGGGTGTAGAAACCCAACAGACTTGCCTTCCTGGTTATACAGTGTATTTACATCGTAAAAAAGTTTTGCAGCAAAGAAAGTGATCACTTCATTTCAGTCGAAATTTGTTTGACATATTTTGACTTTTAATTATAAAATTTCTTTCTTCATGAATAGATGAAATGTTACACACATTTGATGTGAATTTGTAGATTATATATTATTGTAAATGTTGGTAAAAGATTGCATGAGAAACAACCATTTTAACTTGTAATTAATCCCCCCCCCCCACACACACACACACACACACTCACACACACTCAACTGCATTTTCAGGTTTTTCAAAATTTTAAACTTGCACCCATGGGATTATCATAGTTGTGACCCACCAACAAATAACCTGATTAGACTTTGGGGTTGATCCAAACAGGGTTCAGGTCACAGTAAGTCACGTTAATTAATGAAGAAATAGAATTAGACTTGTTGGAGGAAGAAGTGTTCCTATAGAGTTCTTGTTGTTTGAACAGTGTTTGTTGGTTGTGCACACTGTGAGTAATTTGATTGATTACGAAGTCTGAACAGTGCTTTTGTTATGGCATGTGTTCAGTCAGTGTGCTTTTTCTGAATGCAGTATTTATGCCATCGGTGATGTGGTGGCTGGTCCCATGCTGGCACACAAGGCAGAGGATGAAGGCATAATATGTGTTGAGGGAATGGCAGGAGGAGCTGTTCACATTGACTATAACTGTGTTCCTTCAGTCATCTACACACACCCTGAAGTCGCATGGGTGGGCAAAAATGAGGAACAGCTTAAGGAAGAAGTGAGATGATTATTTTTTTGGTCATTTAATTTGTTGAATTCATAACCACCTGCATTTTAATGTACATTTCCATTGCCTTTGTGATTGTTTCCCTTAGGGTGTCCCATACAAAATCGGAAAATTCCCCTTCGCTGCTAACAGCAGAGCAAAGACAAATGCTGATACAGATGGTCTGGTGAAGATTCTGAGCCACAAAGAGACTGACAGAATGCTCGGAGCTCACATCCTTGGATCTGTAAGTTCAGATAGAACCACGTGGCTTATTTCCATGTTTCCAGAGTTTATTGTAGCGGGATTTCTCACATTTCATCTGTTAGTAGCAACTGATTCAAAACAGAATTGCGAAGGGTTTTATTTATTTATTTTTTTTTTATTTTTTTTTTTAAAACTATTTAGCTTCGTTTACTATGATATTCAACATAATTACCTTTTGCCTGAGCAACATGGAAGATACTGTGATGCAGTGATTTTCTTTTCGCCAAAAATTGTTTCTGTCTGCAGTCCATGAGTGTGTGCTTGGCCATAAGTAGTTATTACCTTTGGTGTGAGTCATGTCTACTTCATGCTGTTGTTGTTATTACATACACTGCCCTCCATAATTATCGGCATCCCTGATTAAGATGTTCTTTTTAGCTTATAATAAATTCTTTTTTTTTTTTTAACAATATTGGACCACAATGGAAAAACGGAGGAAAATTCAACTGCATGTATTCAGTGGGGGGGAGATCCCACATTAAGAAATACAGTGGTACCTTGACTTGCGAAATTAATCTGTTCTGAGGGCAAGGTCATAAGTCAAAATGTTGGTTAGATAAAACAAAATTTCCCATAGGAAATAATAGAATCTTGATTTTAATCGTAGTCTTTTTTGATTAACGCACGGTAGATTCATTTATGCCGTAATGGCGTGCTACATAGGCATACGTATTGCCATCAGCATATCTAGCAACTTCACTTTTTGGGTCACTGTCATCATATTTCACTTGTCTTGGGCTCATTGGATGCCTTAGATGGTGTAGGACATTCACAAACACTATAAGATCACAAAATCACAAAAAATCCCATTGGAATGTGCGATGCTACAGCGTCACTCCTCTAAGCCAATCAGCTTGCAAGATTGAGTTGAGGGGGCGGTCCCTGCCTGAACTGGGGAGGAGAGGCACTTCAGTCTGTTGTTTGTAAACAATGGATGCAGCCTGCTTTGGGTCCCTGCCTTCTGCTTGCATACATGAGAGTTTCAGTGATTAGATTTTTTTATTAAAATACCATGATGTATCAAGACCGTGAAGTTCAATTCGCAAAGTGGCAAGGGATTACTGTAAACGGTAATAAAACAAGAAATAAACAATAAGTCAACTACCCTTCCGATCATTGACTGCAGCAAAGATGTCACGTGGGCGTAAAGATGTCATGTGGGCAGGCATGAGGTGGTGCGTAATAGTGACGGAAGGAGGAGAACTTGTGCATGTGCACACTATGAATGCCAGTGATGAAAGGCTCGTGGTGAGCTCCCACAAGGCCAGTGCTTCTCAAATATTGGTGCACATCCTCTACAGTAGGTGGCAGTGGCGCTCTCAGTGTTCCCTATGGTGTAGGGGAAAAAGCACCAAGCTAACGATATGAAGTGCAGTAAACACTATTTATAGTCACGCGCTATGTGGGGCATGAAATTATTTTTTTCCCCTTTACTATAGGGGGCTTCACAGAAAATAATTGAGAAGCACTGCACAAGCCGTTCTCGGAGCGAGGAGGAATACATGCAGACGAATACAAGGCTAATCGGCCTGGAAAAGCTAGTTCCCCAGCAGCGCTCGTAAATCAAAAAATTTGCTCGTTGGATCGGGCAGATTTTTAGTGGGATCGAAGCTCGTATCATGGAAAATTCATTATAAAAGACACTCGTAAGTCAAGGGGCCACTGTAATTCTTTTACATAAATTCATATGTTCCACAATTATTAGCATTCTTACATTAGCATTAATACTTTATACAACAAAACCGCACCTAATCTTCTCCTATAATGTTTCACAAAATGGGAGAATACACTGAGAGGGATCTTGGCTTTTAACACATCATAAGCAGGGGTGCCAATAAATATGGAAGGCAGTGTGTGTAGACATTTGAGTTGATGGAAATTGTATTAAATAATATACAGGAATCCCTCATTGTTAATGGGGACCGAGACACCCACCGTGACCGCCGATTTCCGCAATGTAGGATCGACCCCCCCCACCCCCCCCAACATATCGTATATGTGTATATAATATCAATAAATACATATTCAATGCTATAAATGCTTATAATAGCAATTAAACATTAACAAAATAATGTATATGACGTAAATAAAATATAAATGCACACAGTCAGATGCGCACCTCACATAAAAAATGTCGTTTTGTTGCAGGTTTTTTTTTGTTTTGTTTTTTTTTTAGGGGGGGGTTTGCATAATTTGCTTTGTTTTGCGTCATTTTCCTTAACTTCTTCCCTATTTTTCCTTATCTTTTAATTTTTGATGAATATTTTTGAAAAACCCATGATAGACTGAAGCCACAGAAACTGCGAGAAAGTAGCGAGGGTTCACAGTAGTCATTATATTTACATTGACTTGAACTTTTCAGTCGGTCTAGTGCAAGGATCTATTCAGAATTAATTAGAAGTTCAACTTTGTCTTCAAGTTAAGCAGAGTATGCGTGTGTCCGAGTACCCATAATACGTGAAAGGTCAGGGAACACGTGTTTTCCTTCCACCACTCATTAGATTAAAAGCACTGAAATATTGGCCCGGAGGCTTCGTGCTATTGAAAATCTTTACTCTTGGTCAGAAACGCAGTGAGTCAGAAACCCTTGTTGCATAAAACAACCATTCCTCAAAAATTAGGTACTCAGTTACAAGATAATCATGAAAGTACCTTGTGTAAAAGCAGATTGTTGGGCTCCCAAATGGCACATTGAAAAGGGGCGTAAATTAACCAGTTGTTGGTGAGTTTGAATCCGGTTTCATGCCACGGTAGTCCGTAGCTTGGAGTCCATGGGAGCAAATTGTCAGAGTTCTCATGCGAGGGAGGGTACAGCATGCGCTCACTTTCCTGTCACTCACATGACACACCATCAGGGGCTTCTGTGACCTCATTTGTATGAGGGGCGGATCGCGCTTTCAATCAGTGTGCCAGACCGATCCCGAATGTGCATGCGCCACAGTTCGAAAAGAGGCTGGTGGCTTCCATTGCAGGTCACGGAGGGGGCGTTTGCATGCTTTTATGTGATCGGGAAGGTAATACCTGATGGGTGGGAATTGGATACAACTAAAATTATGGGGAGAATGTGGGTGGTGAGCTCAATAAACCCTTTTTGGTTATGCATCTACCATTAGTCACTTTGTGGCTCAGGCAAAACAGCTCTGTTCTATAATTTAGTTCAGAGTGGAATCGCTTTCTTGCCTTGCACGCCTCTAGTGTTCACTTCAGGAACTGGAATAAATCCATTGCATTTGGTGTCAGATTGGTGGGTTTGAACTCCAGATTGCAATTCCTATGTCCTGATTTCTTAATGCACAGTTTTGCAGCTGATATTGATTTCGTATTGGCATCAGCTGAAAGAGTTCTGTGTTCTCCAGGGAGCTGGTGAAATGATCAATGAGGCTGCACTAGCAATGGAATATGGAGCTTCATGTGAGGATGTTGCGAGAGTTTGCCACGCCCACCCTGTAAGTACTGTATATGATAAACTCAAGATAAAATTTACTTGACACTTAAAGGTAAATATTTTACTTCAATTTAAAAACAATTGAAAATGAAATGCCTCTAAGGCTGGCAGAAAATCTGAAAAGGATTTTCATTTATTTAAATTTGATAGACAAAGTGTCTGACACTCGTATCATTAAATACATCCAGGCTGGGAAACACTGATAATTGTGTGATGTTGGTTTTTGGTCCAAACCTGTTTGGGTTTGTTAACTCCAAGTTTTTTTTTTTTTCTTCTTCTTCATTTCCAGACGGTTTCAGAGGCCTTCAGAGAAGCCAATCTTGCTGCTTCATTTGGAAAAGCTATAAATTTCTAGATTACAGGTTCTATGTATATAACTGTTTGCTTCGTAATTGTATTCAGTCCGGCACACGTTTGCAGTCCTGAATTCTTTGTTTTCAGGAGAATGTGAGATGAAAAAATTACAGTAAAACTGTTCTCCCATTTAGTAATTAATAGAAATGTTCTAAATAAAGGGTTGGGTCTTACAATGTTCTGAAGGTCTACAAGTCCAAAGTGTGCAATGTCCACACCGAAACACTTCAGGAGCCACAAAACACCACCGGGATGAAGTGGAAGTTCAAGTTTCATTGGTGTGGGATTTTTTTTTTTTCGGTCATTTTTATTTTGCCAAGTGCAACATTCAAATGCAGATTTGGAGTAGAGAATAAAGGTTATGAATGATAAGATTTCAAATCCTTTATTGCCAGATTGTCATTATGAGGCTGTTGAGCACTGAGACCTTAATTCCCCTCGACTCCAGAACGATTATATGATGATCCTGTGCTTTGACCTCCTCTCCTTCCAAGTTAAAGTTCAAACAGGAAAATGTTTGTTTTTATTGCAGATATGTAATGTTAATAAAGGATATCTTTCTAATCGGGTGATTAATTATAGGATACATCATTCAGTTTGGTGGTATATTAATAGCGTTTATGCACTGAATAATTACCTTAATCTGAAACTACAAATCTACTCAGAGCCGACCAGGTAGTGCAAACTCTTCTTTAATCGGGTGATTGAGATAGATGACTTTAAAATTAGTGTCCCCCTTGTGGCCTGTTCTGCAATTTTTTTTTTTTTTTTTTTTTTTTTTTTTTTTCCCCCCCTGGCACATTCTGGGTGATTTTTGAACCCTTGCTCTTTTTGATGATTATATATATTATATATATTTTATTTTTAGAAATCCTTCAAACTGTCAAAGATCCAGATCATCTAAAATTTAAGCAGTTTTCCCACTTTTGGTTAAATTTTTATGAAAATCTGCCCCCCGCCCCCCAGTTATCATGGTCTCTCTCTCTCTCTCACACACACATACACAAGCAATCTCAGAACCCTGCTCCTTTGTGGAGGTTTTTTTTTTTTTTAATAATTCTGTAGCCCTACAGCTACTGAATCAAAACTGGTATGTCTGACCCCATGAATAGGTGGGTACATTAGATGGTGTAATTTCGGCATAAGTCTTGAAGATATCGAAATTTGGAACAAAGCGGGAAAGAAAGCTGATGTGTTTGGGCTGACCAAAGTGAGAGGAAGTGAGATTTTAATTCACTGTTAAATTTTGGATAAAATGATTTTTAATATTGACGACAGTTGAACATTTTTCAGCTGTATTTGCAATAATTGTTTGAGAATAATATCTAGTACCTAGACATAATTTGTGGCTCATGATAACTTCTTAACTTTTTTTTTTTTTTTAGCTTCGACCATTTTTTAATTTTTTTTTTTTTTTTTCTACCTTGTTTCATTCTTCTAGAGATAAAGTTATAGTGCACATACTGTACTGTAATTTTACTTGAATTCAGGTATCGTAGTGATGTATTGAAGAGAGTTAAGGAATAGTGTTGTACTGTACTGCTCAGACCTGATGGAGGCACTAGAGGAGTGTTTAGCCAACAAATATGGTGTAAAGTGGGGATATTTATTCATCTGACTTCCCAGCATGCACAATATCAATTACAGTGGAAAACAATAAGCGTTTTTGCGGCATTTTGAAACAACTTCCAAAGCATGAAAGCAAATGTAAACACTGCTAAAGTCTATATTAACTACAGTTGTTATCCAGGTGTGCTTTTTTGTAACCTATACTTATGTCAAGACGAGGGCGCTGGATCACTGATCCTAAGGTTGGAGGTTTGAGTCCCACTCTCCACAAGGTTGTCACTGTCCGCCCAGAGCAGCAAACTGGGTTATCAAAGGCCGGCCATGTCTCTCACTGTCTATGGTGAGCGGTTCATGTGAAAGAACCATTGCTGACTTTTGTAAAGAGTAGCTGCAAAGCCATCAGCGTTTTTCTGTCCCTTGCTAAAGGGTTGTGTCAGGAAGGGCATCCGACGTAAAAACCTATGCCAAACCAAACATGAGAATCGGATGATTTGCTGTGCCGACCAATGAAAAAAAGGGGAAAAGCTGAAAGGAAAAGAAGATACTAATATCAAGACGATCCCTTTATATAGTGACCAGTTATATGATTTTGATATTGAATAAATTCAGCAGCAGGCCAGAAATTACATTGTGATGTATTTATTTTGATAAAATTGAGCAATACATTACAGGGTTTCAAATATAGGTGAATACATTTTATGTTAATATCAGGGTTACTATTAGAGTGATCCCAAAGTGTGTGAAGTGGTTTTTGGAAAGGAAAAAAAAAAAAAAACGACATCAGAAGGGCGAACATGTTCTCCCACCTCTTCACTGTTGATTTTCGTGCAATTACTCAAAAACATTAGTGAGTAATTTCACCTTTAATTTAATTTCCAGTCCTGGATGCTCCTATAGATTTGCACACATAGGTAACTGTGATGGCACGTTTCCCTCCGTAGATAAATGGCCATGTGTAATATTTGGCCTCATTTTTTTAAAATGACTTCTCTTTCAACTTATCAACTTTTTTGAGCTTCTGGTTTGAAAATCTGACCATTTTGTCATATTTATCCAGAAAATCTAGAGAGTTGACGTACAGTACACTCAATCACCACTTGGAATATAAAACACACTGACACATTTTCTGTAAACATTGTCCCTATTACATATAATACACAATCATATACTGAGATGTTCTCCGTGATGTACGGAGAGAAGGTAAAGGTTATAATGGTTATACACACCTGGATAACATGAAGCTAAAGAAATGAGTGTTAAAGCCATGCTGAAACATTCACAGCAAAAAACAAGATTTTTTTCCTTTTTTTTTAATGGGAGCTTTATTAGGTTTATTTTCACTCACAATTTGGTACAAATAAGTATTTGGTTATTACAAATTTTTTTTCCAAAATGAAGACGCCTTTAGCAGTTAAACAGCCAAACAGGTCCACTTCGCATTACTCATTTCATTTTTAGTATAGAGTCGTTTATACTGTTCTCTGATTTATCAATGATTGTCAGTGTCTTAGTTCTGAGCGTTTCGGCGTTAAAACAGACAGGTGCTGTATAAGGTGGCTTTTTGACTAATTTCTTGAAGTAACTCTTTCACAGCCATTTCTAGATCCACCAGCTGGTTGGCTTTTTCTTCCAGCGTCCTCTGATTTTCATCGTAGGATTTTTCCAAATCTGTGGGGAAATAATGTCATTAGTATTTTAACAAGATGAAACAAAATAATAAATGGGCGGCGGTGGCCTGGTGGTAAAAGGCACTGGATCGCTGATCCTAAGGTTGAGGGTTTGAGTCACAAGGTTGTCACTGTCCCCCCCAGTGCAGCTAACTGGGTTATCAAAGGCCAGTCATGTCTCTCACTGTCTATGGCAGTGGTCCCCAGACTACGGCCCGCGGGCCGGATACGGCCCCCTGAACAATACCAAAGATGCATTATGATTTTTTTTTTTTTAGTTTGGCCACACAATCAAGACTAATACACAGCTAGAACATGACACTATTCCACCCTTCTGACATCTGTGCCCCTGTCTGAAAACAAAAAAAACAAAAAAAAAAAAACAAAAAATAGACTCTTCCCTGTCAAATAGACGGAATGACAGTGAAAATGTTATGGAAGAGAAAAAATTATTCAGAATGCAGGGTATTTAACCTGCAATGGGCAAACCATTAGTTTTTTGTTCAATGCGAAGAAAAGGTTGTTTGTATCATCTGTCAAGACACAGTGGCGGTATTCTAAGACTGAAATCTGCCGACACTCTGAAACCCGTCACAAAGACGAGTATGATCGCATGCAAGGCCAAATGCGAGTAGACAAACTCATAGCTAAAAAGTGGACCGTTAGCTCAGGAGAATACACTTGTACGCCAGGCTCGGCTGAACCAGTCGTCTGTTTGTGCAGCTTTCGGGTTGCTCAACTGATAACAAGTAGTGTTTTTTTTGTTTGTTTGTTTTGGTTTTTTTCCTGACTTTTTTCTGTGAAGGTCCTGGAAAGGATTACCAGAAAACAAATGTTTACATTGAGGCAGCCCTGCGATCGTCACACTTTTTATCTTACAAACTGACCTCGGGCCCCCAATTAGACAAGGGAAAAGTTTGGGGACCCCTGGTCTACGGTGAGAGGCTGTAAAAGAGCCATTGCTGACTTTCGACAAGAGTAGCTACATAGCCGTCAGCATGTTTCTGCCCCATGCTCAGGGTTGAGTCAGGAAAGGCATCCAATGTAAAAACCTATGCCAAATCAAACATGTGAATCACAGATTCGCTGTGACGACCCCTGAGAAAAGGAAAAAGCCAAAAGGAAAAGAAGAAGCAAAATAACGTATTTTTAAAAAATGTTATATACTATTTTTAACCATTGTTAATGCATCAGAAAATGTGGTGGGCTAGTGGTATAGGGCGCTGGATCGCTGATCCAAAGGTTGGGGGTTCGAGTCCCACTCTCCACAAGGTTGTCACTGTCCCCACTAGTGCAGCTAACTGGGTTATCAAAGGCAGGCCATGTCTCTCACTGTCTATGGTGAGAGGTTCATGTAAAAGAACCATTGCTGACATTCGTAAAGAGTAGCTGCAAAGTTGTCAGCGTGTTTCTGTCCCTTGCTAAAAGGGTTGTGACAGGAAGGGCATCCGATGTAGAAATGTAAAAACCTCTGCCAAATCAAACGTGCGAATCAGATGATTCGCTGTGGCGACTCTCGAGTAAAAGGGAAAAAGCCGAAAGGAAGACAGACATAATGAGTAAACAAGTGTGATTCATTGAAAACCAATGGCTTAGACCTCTTCAAATTTGACTTTTTTCATCAAACATATGCAAACTGATATTTTTCCCATTCTCCAAGGTCTAAATTAACCAAGTATACCAGTTACTTTGATCTTGGACCTTGGCTATGCCTGCCCCAAGAGCCATGTAGTTTTATTGTTGACGTTTTTCAAAAACGCTGCAAAATTGGGGATATTATGTCTTTGTTTTCATTGTAGCTTCACAGAGATTGATGCTATAGCATTAAAAGTGCTACCAAATGAAAGCCAATAAAATTTTCTTGCATATGTTAGTAAACACATGAACACCTGTGTAAATTTTAACTAATAAATACCCATTTTTTTGTGCTTCGAAAGGATGACATACGATACATAACTTTGTCTCAAAAAGTCTGTCTGACAGTTTGTTATGCAAAATATGTGTCAGTGCATTGCTATCATACCACTACGTTGATCTTTTGCAGTGTCCCAATTGTTTGTGCATTAAAATTAGTTAAAATTTACACAGGTGTTCATATGTTTTGTTGTGTTTACTACCATATGCAAGACAATTTTACTGGCTTGCATTTGGTACCACTTTTAATGCTATACTGTAGCATCAACCTCTGGGAAGCTACAATGAGAACAAAAGACATATCTCCAATTTTGCAGCATTTTTGAAAAAACGTCAACAATAAAACTACATGGCTCTTGGGGCAGGCATAGCCAAGGTTCAAGATCAGAGTAACTGGTATATTTAGTTAATTTAGACCTTGGAGAATGGGAAAAATATCAGTTTGCATATGTTTGATGAAAAAAGTCAAATTTGAAGAGGTCTACAGTGGCTAGACAGTTCCTCAACAGAACCTTTAACACGAACCTGTGTCTCTTGCAGTTTGCAGCCAATCATGAGCTTCAAGAACTTCAGATAATATTCACAATAAAATAAGAACAGGCAGATAAACCTGATCACACTGACTTTCGATTGTGGTTAGTTTGGTGGCAATCATATTCTTTCCCCTGTTTTGACATTTGATATTAAGAATAAATTCAATAAAACCATTGTGCTGCCGCCACAACAATTCAAATGATCACAAACGTTTCTTATTTCATACATATAGCTTCATTCATGTTCAACCAAAGTATCACATATATGAGTGTTTACATTATTTAACAAATTTTCTATGAAATTTTAACTTCCAATAAAACATCAGGAACACCATCAGGAAAATATTTTTCGGTACATTTAGGTGTTCGTCAGTGGTGGACCGGTGGCAAGGTGCAGGATTGCCAATCCTAAGGTTGGGTGTTCAAGTCCTATTGTCAATGGTTGTCACTGCTGTCTGCCTCCATGCAGCTAACTTGGTTATCAAAGGCTGGCCATGTCTCTCACTGTCTGTGGTGAGATTCAAGAGCCATTGCTGACTTTCGTCAAGTAGCTACATAGCCATCAATGTGTTTCTGCCCTGTGATGATCTGGTGAGCTGTCCAGGGTGTACTCTGCCCTCACCCAGAGTTGGCTGAGATTGGCACCAGCCTCCCTGTGACCCTAATTAGGATTAAGCCGTTTAGTAAATGAATGAATGAATATTTGGGTGTGGCATGTCTACAGTGCTGTAGCATTAGCGTAAATGTCCAATTTTTTTATGCTGCACAATCTCATGTCATGTCATCAACTTTTATCAGGAGAAAACCGTTTCGGAGCTCTCTTTTCACTTTTCAGGCAGTGCCGAAATCTTTCTATTACACGATTAGGTCAAAAGGAACTATTTAACGTCAAATTTGTGTTCGAGATTACATAGGTACCTTTGAGAAGTTGTAGTTTGTCACTCGCTTGCAGGAGAAGCTTCTTGGCTTCTTGTTGAAGCATTTCAGCTTTTTTCTTAGCATCTGCTACACCCTGAGCCTTCTGATTGATGAGCGCCTCCACAGTACCATATTTATCCTTCAGCTCTGTGTCCAGATCCTACGTACACACATACAATGAAAAAAACATTGATTTCATTTTGTTGCTCTCAGTAATGCAAGGACTGAAAATTTCCTAATTGCAAGTTATTGTTAGTTATTGGCATCCACTTGATTACCAATCAGCATATTACGAGATTGATGGTGTATTATGGCACCTTTTTGATCTGCTCTGTCAGCTCAGTGACGCTGTCTGTTTCTTTCTCTGTTATTTCAGCTGTGGTCGAGGTGTTAAAAGCTTTATCTTTTAAAATAGACACATCCTTTTCCAGCTGAAGTAGCCTCTGGGTGGCGTTACTCAGCTTGAACTCTGAGTCAGCTGTCTCTGACTCTACCTGTAATTCACATGGGGGGAAAAAAACAAAATTCAAACTGGATATAGTTATATAAAGATGTACGAGTTAATATTTCATAGAAAACACATTGGACTGGAGGTGAATTTAAAACATTCTTTAGATTGTATTTAATGTGCAATATACAGGGATCCCTTACAACTTCGTGCTTCAATTCATACGACTTCAATGCATCGCAATCTTTTTTTTAAAAAATATTAATCAAATTAAAAAATAAGAAAATTAAGGAAGAATAGGGGGAAAGTTCAGGAAAATGCCACAAAACAAGGCCAATTATGCAAAAAATCCCAAAGAAACAATAAAAAAAAGAAACCCAAACCCCCCGTATCAAAACTACTTACATCTTTATGTGAGGTGCGCGACTGTATGTGTGTGTGTGTGTGTGTGTGTGTGTGTGTGTGTGTGTGTGTGTGTGTGTGTGTGTATTTATATTTTATTTAGATCTTATGCATTATTTTTGAATATTTAATAGTTTTTTTCAGCATTTATCGGGTTGAAAATATATTTATTGATATTATATGCACATGTACATGTACAAGGGCAGTGGTGGTCTAGTGGTATAAGGTGCCGGATCGCTGATCCAAAGGTTGGGGGTTCGAGTCCCACTCTCCACAAGGTTGTCACTGTCCTCCCAATGCAGCGAACTGGGTTGTCAAAAGGGCGGCCATGTCTCTCACTGTCTATGGTGAGAGGCATGTAAAAGAACCATTGCTGACTTTCGACAAGAGTAGGCTGCAAAGCCGTCAGCGTGTTTCCGCCCTGCGATGGCCTGGCGAGCTGTCCAGGGTGTACTCTGCCCTCGCCCTGAGTTGGCTGGGATGGGCACCAGCCTCCCCGCGACCCTAATTAGGATGAAGCAGTTACAGAAAATGAACTGATGTACATGTACATATACGTCAGTGGGGGTGGGGGTTGATCCTACTTGGCGGAATTCGGCGGTTGCGGGGGGGGGATCTCGGTCCCAATTAATCGTGGAAAGTGAGGATCCCTGTATTCCTCTTTCTCGTGAATAAACAAGTGAATGATATTTTTATTACTGTAAATACAGTTGTACCTCACCTTACAAAATTAATCCATTCCAGAAGTGGTTTCGTAACCTGATTTTTTCGTAAATTGCGACACATTTTACATGTAAAACATGTGATTTGTTCCAAGGCCCCCAATACTACCCCCTAAACCCTTTAAAAATTATAAAAGAATACCTTTTAAGACCTCCTTCTGCTTCAATATCATACCGATGGCAGACGGATTTCGCCATATTCCTCTGCGATATCACTCAACCGCATGCCACAAGCCCGCTTCTTCTTTTCACTCGCACCAGGAATCACACGTGCGTGTTTGTGTGTGCGCGCATGTGCTGACAATGTCTTCTTAGCAGAGTTACAATCTTGTTTATAATAATGTTTATGCAAGATTAAAAGCCTGAGCCAAAAAATAAAGTTGCAATGAGTACACTCAAAAAACTCACGAAACAACAGTAACCCTGTCCTTTACACGAAAAGCATCATGGGTATTATGGAGATACAGCTCCATAATAGCCAATGGGAGAGAGCTGCGTCATCCCTCCTAGCCAATGGGAGGCCAGCAGGGCAGGATGTTGGGAGATAGCCAATGGGAGAGCAACTTGCACATTGTTTGAATTTTTGAGATGGTGCTTTCGTAACGTGAGTTTGTTTCATATCCAGAGACGGAAATTTTAAGTAAATGTGTTTTGTAACCTGGATTTTTCGTTTGTTGGGACTTTCATAAGGTGAGGTACCACTGTACTTAAAACACAGGTTTCATTAGCATTTCCTTTCCCATCAGCACTTTGATCTTTTTCAATACCCAAAACTGTTATCATGCCTCTTCAGGTTGTAATGTCAGCATTACATTCTTCTGCATCTTGCAGTATGTTTCTCTTTCCCCTGTTTGCCTCCCCTCATGCATTCATATTGAAGTGACAATGTAATGATGCAATGTTGGCAACAAGGTTTATACTTGTATGTGCAGCAGACACTTTCCACTTCACAGTATGCTTCATGCTTCATGCTCAGTAGTAAGACATGAGTTTAAATAGTAACTGCCAAGATCTAACTCCATATTTGGCACTGGAGCTTTATTGGTTTAGTTTACTCTACAAGTCAAAAAGTATTCGGACACCTAAGTATTACAGCCAGATATGTGCTTTGCATAAACTGTTGCCACATGGCAGAAACAACAGTCGAGCTTTTAATAAATTCTTTCACTGTAACTAAAACACAAAAATCTGTTCACCTGTGTGTGAAGAGAACTCTATTGAACACCTTTGGCTAATAAGCTTTTGGTTAAATGAGTATAAACCCCCACATTATATCACAAATACAGCATAAAGCCTTCTCAGAGAAATTAAGCCTGTTATACTGTAGAAATAACAGTGGGGCAGTGGTGGCCTAGTGGTATCGGGTGCTGGATCGCTGATCCTAGGGTTGGGGGTTCGAGTCCCACACTCCACAAGGTTGTCACTGTCCCCCCAGTGCAGCTAACTGGATTATCAAAGGCCAGCCATGTCTCTTACTGTCTATGGTGAGAGGCATATAAAAGAACCATTGCTGACTTTTGTAAAGAGTAGCTGTATAGCTGTTAGCGTGTTTCTGTCCCTTGCTAAAGGGTTGTGTCAGGCAAGACATCTGACGTAAAAACCTAAGCCAAATCAAATGTGCGAATCAGATGATTCGCTGTGGCGACCCCTGAAAAAGGGAAAAAGCCGAAAAAAAGATGCTGCAGAAATAACAAAGGGGACAAACTGAAATAGGATGTTCAGCATACGTATGTGTTCAATATAATATCAGTGTCTTCTTTTCCTTTTGGCTGTTCCCTTCAGGGGTCGCCACAGCAAATCATCCACCTCCATCTCCCCCTGTCCTCTGCATCTTCTTCTCTTACTCCAACGACCTTCATGTCTTCCTTCTCCACATCCATAAATCTCTTCTTTGGTCTTCCTCTAGGCCTTCTGCCTGGTAGATCCAACCTCAACATCCTACTACCAATATATTCACTATCCCTCCTCTGTACATGTCCAAACCATCTCAATCTAGCCTCTCTGACTTTGTCTCCAAAACGTCTTACATGTGCTGTCCCTCTGATGTACTCATTTCTGATTCTATCCATCCTCGTTACTCCCAGAGAGAACCTCAACATTTTCATCTCCGCTACCTCCAGCTCTGCCTCCTGTCTTTTCCTCAGCGCCACCGTCTCTAAACCATACAACATCGCTGGCCTCACTACCGTCTTGTACACTTTTCCTTTCATTCTTGCTGATACTCTCCTATCGCACATCACACCGGACACTTTTCTCCAACCATTCCAGCCTGCCTGCACACGCTTCTTCACCTCTTTTCCACACTCTCCATTGCTCTGGATTGTTGAGCCTAAGTACTTAAAATCCTCCACCTTCATTATCTCTGCTCCCTGTAACATCACCGTTCCTCCTGGGTCCTTCTCATTCACACACATGTATTCTGATTTTCTGAGGCTAATCTTCATTCCTCTCCTTTCCAGGGCATACCTCCACCTCTCTAGATTTTCCTCCACTTGTTCCTTGTCCCTTCTACAGTTCTTCTGTATTTCTTGGATTTGCCTCAGAAACTGAATTTTTTTATGTCACCCCACAAGTTTTCTATTGGATTAAGGTCCAGGGATCGGGCCACCGCTCTATAACGTCAATCTTGTTGGTCTGGAACCAAGATATTGCTCATTTACTGGTGTGCTTGGCCTCGTTCTATTGTTGGAACCCATTTCAAGGGTATTTCCTCTTCAACATAAGGCAGCATGACCTTTTCAGGTATTCTGATGTATTCTAACTGATTCATGATCCTTGCGAGAAGTTGGCCTGACACCGTAGTATGAGAAACATCCCCATGTTGTGATGCTTGCGCCACCATGTTTCACTGTCTCCATAGTGTACTCTGGCTTGAATTTAGTGTTTGTGGGTTGTCTGACAAACTGTCTTCAGCCACTAGACCCAAAAAGAAAAATCTTACTTTCATCAATCCACAAAATGTTGTGCCATTTCTATTTAGGCCAGTCAGTGTAACCAAATTATAACCTTGTCAGCACATGTCTTTTTTTTCCAACAGTGGGACTTTTGCAGGGACTTCTTGCCGATAGCTTGGCTTCACATAGGCGTCTTCTAATTGTAACAGGACTCACAGGTAACTTTAAACCTTTGATCTTCCTGGAGCTGATTGATGAGTCCTTGCCATTTTGCCTCTTTTTCCATCCATTCGAATAGTAGATTTTCGCTTTCTTCCATGTCTTTCAGGTTTTGATTGCTATTTTAAAGCATCTTGGATCACTATAGCTGAGCAGGCTATCATTTTCTGCACTGCTTTATATATGTTTCCATCTCCTACCAACTTTTTAATCAAGGTACGCTGTTCTTCTGAACAATGAATGACCTACTTTCCTCAGAATTTCAGAAAGAAATGTTCTATAACCAGCATGTACAACTTTGCTGCCCTCTTTACTTAAATAAGGGCAATAATTGGCACCTGTTTTTCAAAGAATGAATGATGTCACTAATCAAACTCCACACTGCTATTTTGAACACACCCCTTTCAATTAGTGATTCAATTACACAGAATAAGCAGCATACAGGTCATGACTGAAATTTAGAAATATAATACAAAAAAAAAAAAAAAAAAAAAAAAAAAAGAATCATCAGGTTAGTGATGTCTGACTGCTTAACACAACTGTATATGACTGATTGTGATGGGTCAGTGTTCACAGACTCGTCCACCTCATAGTAAGTGGGTTCAAGTCCCAAGCATGACAAGGGTGTTTTTGTGTGGCGTTTGCATGTTCTCCCTTTGCTTGTGTGAGTTTCATCTGGGTACTCTGGTTTCCTCCCACAATCAAAAGACATGCACTTTAGGCTCATAGACATCCAAATTGTCCCTAGGTGTAAGTGTGAATGGCTGTCTGTCGGCCCTGCAATGCTCTGATGAGCTGTTTGGGATGAACTACACCTTCACCCAGAGTTGACTGAGATGGGATCCAACCTTCTGTGACCGTAGGAGGATTAAGCGGTTTGGCGAATGAACAAATGAATACATTTCAATTGAATTGTCGAAACAAAATTACATGTGTACAAAATATAAATATAGATTTGTGTTTTAATATTAACTTTATTCTAGTTGTGGTATTTCCTTATCAGTTGTTTTATTGGGATTATTTTTATTTGTTGTTTGTTAGATTTAAAGATTTTAAAAATCACTGTTAGGACTAAACCGTCATAACTGAGTTTTTATTTGTTTTCTAGATTATTTAGATAAATATTTATCTAATATTCATCTGTATGGATGTAATACCGGGATCTCTCACTTTCTGCGGTTAATTGGGACCGAGATCCCAATGCGACCACCGAATTCCACGAAGTAGGATCACCCCCCAACCCCCCCACTGACATATACGTACATGTATATGTATATAATATCAATAAATACATATTCAATGCTATAAATGCTTAGAATAACAATTAAACATTAAAAAATAATGCTTAAGATGTAAATAAAATATAAATACACACACAGACACGCGCACGTACGTGCACACGCATGCAGATGCACGTGCACGCACTCAGATGTGCACCTCATAAAAATGTGACTAGTTTTGATGGGAGGTTTTGGGTTGTTTTTTGTTTTGTGTTTGTTCAGGTTTTTTGTTGTTGTTGCATAATTGGCCTTGATTTTGTGGCAATTTCCTTATTTTTTTAATTCGATGAATATTGTTTTAAAAACCGCGATGCACTGAAGCCGCATGAATTGAAGCGCGATGTAGCGAGGGATCCCTGTATTTTAATTTCAATCCATAATTACTTCATGAGTGTTGGTCTAGGGTTAAACTTACAGAGACAAGTAGATCCTGTGTTCCTTTGATGTCACTAGTGGCCTGTTTTAAAGCTTCGGTCACTGCTGTCTGAGCTTTTTCTGTCTGGTCCAGAGCTTCCTGTACTAGCTCAGCTGTGCTCTTCACGTCAGATGCCTCTTTCCTGTTCCAGACAAAAACTTTATATTCACTAACAGGTTATATACTTCATAAGGTTATATGTAAGCAAAACGTAGACTATGAATATATCTATGAATCTCTTATGCTGCAGTACACAATGTTCCTGCAAACTACTAGATGATGATAAATTGTTGGGCACAGCATTCATGATCAACAGCATGATGTTGTTCTACTGCAGAGTAAAACTCTGACCTGGCTTTACGGGCCTGTTGCAGCAGGGTCTCGGCTCTTTCTATATCAGCGGCACTTTCATTAAGGATATCTGCCACATCAGACAGACTGGCCACACGCTCCCGAATATCTGCTGTCAGATTCTGCAGCTGAGCTGGTGTGGTGGGCATCTGCATCTGCAGAACCTCGTTCGCCACAGCTTCGATGCTCTCCAGATCTGCTCCTTCTTCTGAAGACATCATCAAAACAACTAGGATGAGTTGAGCAAAGATAAAGGATGATCATATAACATTCACAGTAAAGTCGAACAGGAAAAAGTTATGTCTAAAATATAAGACAGCCTGAGAAGAATGCCAGTCATTCATTCATTTTCTGAAATGCTCAATCCTAATTAGGGTCATGGGGCGGCTGGTGCACATCTCAGGAACCTCTAGGCGAAGGGGAGAGTATACCCTGGACAGCCCCCAGGCTGTTGCAGGGCAGAACCAATGGTTCTTTTACATGTCCTCTCACCATAGATAGTGACAGACATTGCTGGCCTTTGATAACCCAGTTAGCTGCCCTGGGAGGGAACAGTGGTAATGACTTGATGATAGTGCGGCTTCATCCCCTGACCATAGGATCATTAGTCCACTACTCTACCACCAGGCCACCACTGCTGTCCATATCACAACTAATAGGAACTAATATGAAAATGTCTGACTGATATCAACTGGTAGTTCTAATCTCTTTCATTGTGTAGGTACAGCATCATTAAAGCAACACACGCACATTAGTATCAATGGCCAATCAGGCCTTCTCAGGGCAGAAACACTCTTGACGAAAGAACGCAATGGTTCTTTTCCATGCCGTTCACCATAGACAGTGAGAAATATGGCCGGCCTTTGATAACCCAGTTAGCTGCACTGGGGGACAGCAGTAACAACTATTGTTCACCAGTCAATCTTTACGATATATTTATACACCTACACAAGGAAAGTACACAGTCCTCATGTTAAAGATATGATCATAATTTCATTTGAAATAGATTAGAACTCATGAGCATACGGGTAAGAAAGTCTCTGATCTGCTTGATGAGTCTGCGCAGTTCTTCATTACTGTCATCCACACGCTGCTTGGTCTCATTAGTCTTCTGCAACACCTCCTGAGCATTCAGTTTGGCCTCATCTGCTTTCAATTTTGCTTCTGACACCTAAATATACAGCATCAGATCAATATAAACTGCTTCTTAGTCACTGATGTAATTATTATTAGGAATGTTCTCTGGTTTACTCGCCATCTTGGATAGCTTGTCCACCTCCTCCATGGCACTGACAATATCCTGGTCAAAGTCCTTGCTTTTCTGCCAGGCATTATGAGCTAATGTGATAATACCATTGCATCCATCTCCCCCACACTTCCTGTTTCCTTCAGCACCCACACAGCCTAGACCTCCACATGAAGAGTCAGCACAGGTCTTTGGACCAGAAGGACTGCCACATATCTAGGGTAACATCAAAATGAGCTTCGTCACTACACAACTACACAATATCCATTACTACAAACAAACACACACACACACATTACATATATATATATATATATATATATATATATATACACACGCACAGTAGTACCTCACCTTACGAAAGTCTCACCAAACGAAAAATTCAGGTTACGAAAATCATTTTCCTAAAATTTTTGTCTCCGGATACGAAACATGTTCACGTTACGAAAAGCACCATTTTAAAAATTCAAACGTGCCATTCAAACATTAAAATGCACCATTCAAACAATGCACGAGCTGCTCTCTCCCATCAATGACGTTCAAACATCCCTCCGCACTGGCCTCCTATCGACAACTGAACTGTCGTTCATGTCACCTTCACTCAAGCGCCATCTTGGACAGGTCCACCTGACGACATGCTTTCTTTCTTGACTCAGGCTTTTAACCTTTCATAAACATTTGTAAGATTATAACTCTTCTAAGAAGACATGGTCAACACGCGCACACACACACGCACGCACGCACGCACACACTCACGCATGCACGCACGCATCCCCCCCCCACACACACACACACAGTCCGAGTGAGAAGAACAAACGGGTTCGAGTGATATCACAAAGCAATATGGCCAAACCCGTCTATCATCGGTACGATATTGAAGCAGAAGGAGGTATTAAAGGTATGCTTTTATCATTTTTAAAGGGTTTAGGGGTAGTATTGGGAGCCTTGGAACGAATCACACGTTTTACATGTAAAATGCGGTTCAACTTACGAAAAATGCAGGTTAGGAAAAAAGCTCTGGAACGGATTAATTTTGTAAGGTGAGGTACCACTGTATTATGAATTAGATGGAGAAAAGTCACATATACATGAGGAGAACATGCAAACTCCTCACAAGTACCTGAGCACAAACTCAAACCCAGAACCTTCTTCCCGTGAGGTTGACATGCTATTCCATTAAGTCACTGTGCTCCCCATGCATGTATACTTATGTATGTGTGTATGGATGTATGTGTGTATGTAGGATGGTGTGGTGGCGTAGCATCCACCTCACAACAAGAAGGTCCTGTGTTCGATTCCCAGCTCGGGTGTTTCTGTATGGAGTTTGTATGTTCTCCCCGTGCATGTGTGGGTTTCCTCCAGGTACGCTGGTTTCCTCCAACAGTCCAAAAACATGCACAGTAGGTTAATTGGCTGCTTCAAATCATCCCTAGGTATGAATGGTTGTGTGAGTGTTTGCCCTGTGAGGTCTGGCAGACTATCCAGGGTGTATTCTGCGCTCGCCAGAGTATGCTGAGATGGATGCCAGCCTCCCCGCAACCCTGATTAGGTTTACGTGGTTCAGGAAATGAATGATATTTGCTAATTAAACCAAACAAGCTTTTATATCAAATGTACAATGTGTCCTTCACTGATAGTTTTTTTTAGAAATTGTAATCATCGGCAAATCTTAATCGTATAAGAAGAATAACAAACTACATGCTGTTATTGGACAATATTTCAGGCTTATAATGGCATGACCCAATTAGCACTGTGTATTGTGTATTATACTTTACATATTTACAGTATGCAGAATACCTAGAGTCCACAAAATAAGCAGCTTCCTAGTAGAACAGAATGATGGTCACCTTCTCACTAAGTTCAGACAGGTCAAGGGTCTCAAGCTGACCAGCCAAATTGTCCAGTGCCTTGGTATGCTCATCTTGCTTCCTTTGAAACTCCTCTTTAGTCTCATTCATCGTTGCCTCTGTATTATTCCGCAGTAAGGCCGACTGCTGCACAAGATTCTCGGGATCACTAAGGGAGGCGTTCACACGAGCTTCTGCTTCTTCAGATTCCTGCATATATTTCCTCACACTGTCTAATGCTCCTAAGAAGTCGGCAAGTCCATACAAAAACAAATTAAATATACAGTATTATGTCTTTTAACATATTAAACAGTATACTATTCACAGTCTTTGACAACTACAGTGCTTCTCACCTCGTACATCAGAATTTTTCGTGAACTCAACTTGGTCTTGCAGTTCTTTTACCGTGCGCTGCAGTTTCTGAGCTTCTTCACTGAGGGTTTCCAGCTTTGAGTCTGTGCTGTTGTCAGAGATCTGAGTCAACATTTCCTCTGTCTGATTCAGCTTCTCATTCATCGCAGCCATCAACGATCTGGTTTTAAAAAGCATGAAAGAAGTGTACATTATATTACAATCGTATTGTTGAATTATGAGTCCATATGAATAACTCTTATTTTAGTTTGTCAGTGCTTCTCAAGTATTTTCTGTGGTGCCCCCTCTAGGAATAATAAAAAAAAAATGTCCGCGTCACCCCCCCCCCCCCCCGCGCACGCGCCCCACGAGTGACTATAAATAGTATTACATCTATAAAATTGTTCTTAGTATATCTTTGCATAACATTATATCTTTATTAACATTAAAACAAAAAAGAAAGAAATATAGTTCAACTTACAATAAAGAAAAACTCCATTAACATTGTTTTTTAATCTGTAATAGAGAAGATTTAAAGTGCACCCATTTGCCTGAAATAAAAAAATACATCCTTATTTAAACTAATTCAACTTATTTATGTGTTAATATCGCCGTCTCTCTCCACCTTTCTCTTCGTTCCTGTTAGAAAATTTTCCGTGTTGTTTCTTGAGGGGTTGTTTACTGTACATCGTTTGCTCTTGCGAAAAACCGCTACACCATAGCACGACAATGAGAGCGCCACTGCCAATTCGTGGAGTGGAGGTGCAATTACACTTAATTCTCATACACAATTCCAGAAAAGCATGTTCTCCAGGGTCATACGCGCTCCCCCCGGCATCCCACCGCTCCCCTCCCCCCCCCGGCATCATACTGCACCCCCCCGGGGGGGGGGGGGGGCACCCCACTATTTGAGAAGCACTGGTTTAAGTACATGTCATTAGCAGTATGGAAATGTGTGATGACTAATCCAACTCTATACAAACATTATCTGTCTTCCAGTGCTTACAGTATTATCAACTGTTCATCTGTCTATCCCTCTATTCATTCATTCATTTATCCTTTCATATTTTATCTATACTGCTTATCCATTAGGGTTGCAAGGTGAGTTGGCGCTATTCTTTGCTAACTCTGGGGTACTAAACTGGTACACCCTTAACCTGCCATGTATATTTTCTGCCTACAGTATGCTCTATACAATTTCTTCTGGGATCAATAAAATATTCTGATTCTTGTATGTATTGCTTAAGAAATATTTAAAACCATTTTAGGTGATTAAAACAAACTACAGTCAGTGTACAAGAATACATTTGGACTGTAACATACGTAGCTTGCTCCAGCAGGTTCTGGATCTCTGTGAGCGGCTGAGTGGCAGGGTTCTGAGCCAGAATCTCATGGATGGAATTGGCACTCCTCTCCACATTGTCGATGGTGTTCTGGTAAGGTCCTGTGATGCCTTTAGATTTAATGGCGTTGACTTTCTGCACTAGTCTGTGTGTCTGGTTAGTGAGACCTCCTATGATCACATCCCATTCAGTGAAGCACTGGTGGCAGCGTTCACACTGTGGGAATTCACCAAAGTAACCCCGGGCACAAGTATCACAGCGGGGGCCCGACACACCCTCCATACACACACAATGTCCTGTGGCTTTGTTACACTGCTGCTCAGCAATTCCTCTGGGGTCACAGTCGCATGCTGAAAGCACACACAAATTCACAGACATAACAAGAAAATAATTAGCATCACGTGAGCTCAGTAATATTTTATTACATTTATTTGAGGTGTAAACCTTTTATCACTTCACAATAACTGACATGAACTGGCATAAAGGTTAATTCCAACATACATCTGTCTTCCTTTCGGCTTTTTCCCTTTTACTCGGGAGCCACCACAGCAACTCATCTGATTTGGCAGAGGTTTTTACGTCGGATGCCCTTCCTGTCACAACCCTTTTAGCAAAGGACAGAAACACGCTGACGACTTTGCAGCTACTCTTTACGAAAGTCAGCAATGGTTCTTTTACATGTCTCTCACCATAGACAGTGAGAGACATGGCCCACCTTTGATAACCCTGCACTGCACTGGGGGGGACAGTGACAACCTTGTGAAAAGTGGGATTCGAACCCCCAACCTTTGGATCAGCGATCCAGTGCCCCATACCACTAGACCACCACTGCCCCATAATTCCAACATACATCAGTGTTTATAAAAAAAATTCTTTGCCATTTTGATGACTTTTGATGACATGATGACGTAGAATCAGAATAAAGTACATTCTTGAACATAACTCGGTATTGCGACTGTACGTGAATATCTTGCTTCTTAAGTACAGATGCTCCCCAACTTATGAACATTCGTTTTACGAACATCCGGAGACATGAACAGGGCTGTCCAAGATTGAAAGTGAAAGTGAAATGAAATTGAAGAACAAGTAGAAATATTAATGGAATAAAATCTATATAAACATATATCATAAATATAAGTATGAAATATAATTAAACATTATCCTAAGGTACACTTAATACTCGGCTCCGGCAGAGGGGCGTGGCTGACACGTGCTTTACCTTGCGGAGGTCCGGGGAAGAGAAGCAGAAAGATACATTTCTGAACTCGCGCCAAACCTTTCAAAGAAGAAACAAATTGACTCCAGTATTATAACGAACTGGATAAGAGTGAAACTCTCCATAAATCTGATCAGATCCACTGTGCTGTGCTTGAGAGGAACCAGGAGTTTAAACACGGGACATAATGATATTGATAATGTACAGATGATTATGTAGAGAGAGAGAGATTGTATACAGTACAGACTCGTATAGGTTACTTATACAAGCTTTAAACATATGTTTCCCTCTAAAGAATGCCCTGTAACAAGTTACAAACAAATTCATCTAATGAAAGGCCATCTGGAACCTAACTCATTTGTAAGCTGGGGAGCGTCTGTACATATATTGTGTGAAAGTCGCTAGGAGGGCGCGGGACTGATTTGTGACTAATTTGCAACTAATTTGTGGATGTTTCGCAAAAAAAAAAAAAAAAAAAAAAAAAGCAAATTTCCTGTTGTAAACCAGTTGAGGTTTGTTTGCTTTTTGTGCTCAAACCATTCACTTTTTATTTTCGCATTATTAGCTCAAACAAAATGCCAAATGGAGGATAGCGGATGTCAGCAAGTCTCAAACTTTCCATGCAGAAGTCTTTTTTCTTTTCCTTTGCGGGTGAGAAACTAATCATTTGTAAGCATAATTTTCACCATTTTCACACCATGTGTGAACGGTTTACGAAGTTTACGAAGAGGTTCAGGCTACTCTACACTAGCGCTTCAGTTTTACGACATTTGCAGAAATTTCAAACAAGTTTGAATTTTTTTGCAATGAGTTTACTGACAAGGCACCACGAATGTTGTGAGATAATTTTAAAAACATTTTAAGAATGTGAACATTTTGAGAATTACCTTTCGTGTGAGTCACTTCTCTTCACCCGTCAGAAAAATACATTTATTCATTCATTCATTCATTTTCTGAACTTCTTAATTCTAATTAGGGTCATGGAAGGCTGGTGCTAATCTCAGCAGTGTATACACTGCGTTACAGTGTCTGGAAATGTCATATGCCTATGTTGCTTTTTGTCACCTACAGCAGGGGACCTGCATGGAAAGTTTGAGACTTGCTGACATCCGCTATCCTCCATTTGGCATTTTGTTTGAAAAGAACAAGGGATGGAGTGTTGTGGGAAAGGACAGGGTTAAGACAAATATTAGCGTGAAAGACGATGCATTGTAACATGAGTAAAGTGGACATATAGCCTTGAGGTCTTAATTAACCCACAAAAAGATGCTAGACACTAAGCAAACATACCACTAAGGTTACTTTAAACTAACCTCATTTGCACCAACTCTCAACACCCCTCACACACAAAGCCGAAATCCTGTGAACAGAAAGGTGTTTCTGTTCACATCCCCCCACAGAGCGTCAATCCACAAGTCTTAATCTTCTTGAATAGCATTCCAACCTGAAGTGCTTCACATATATACATACGTTATCCTAGACAGCACTTCATCACTTCAGGGCCCTAATTTGAACAAAAGACTGAGTGGAAGTGGGGGCTTAGGTCCGAGGTTAATCCCACTATTGTAGAAGAGGCCTCCGGCACTATTGAGAGGAACAACTTACTGAAATATGCAGTGAATGTGACCCCTGGAGATGAAAAACATAACCTTTTTTTTTTTTTTTTTTTTTTTTGGGTGTATGTTGGTGTGATGGTGATCTACACACATACCTGAAATTGATGCTAAACATACATACACAAAGCGCAACGTAAACACTTTTGGTGTTAAATACAGTATCCTCATTTAAGGTCACAACTGTCAGAAATTCCTTTCCTTTGTATTGAAGAAGTAAAATCATCATGATTTTTTTTTTTTTCTCTACTCGAAATTTGTATAGATGACTGAGGACCAAAACATTGTTCTTCCACACATATGATTTCCATTTGATTTCCAGTATTGCAGCACAGTAATGGAGCAGGACTTTTGTCTCACAAGAAAACAAGCTCACATGGCTCACATTCCACATACAGGAACTCTGAGTTTCTATTGAGGTTAGTTTCCTAAAATGGCATTAAAGTCAGTTTCACCCACATATGTATACATTATAAATATATACACTATAAAAGACAAATGCACAGAGAGCAAGGGAAACTAAGGAGTAATTGACTCATTACTGAGTTACAATGCATTCATGAATTTAAAGGGTACCTGTAGTGAAAGCGCTCATATACCTACTTTGTTGTATTGTGTATAGCTAGTGACAAAACACCTATAATGTGTTTATTATATTCTCTCACAAACCAGCTTTAAGCGATTTAAGGGTTTCACTAACGTCAAGATTCAGAGCACAGGAGTTTTGCAGCGTCGCATTTCCTGTGACGTCACATCGTTGACAAAGCCTCCACCGGAACTGCGAGATTGCAATGTAAACCTATGGCTATATACCTGACACAACAACACAAGCTCAAGGAAAATTGGAAAAAACAGACATTATAGTAGTTTTTTTTTAAACCATGGACAAAGACAATTTCGTAGAAGGAGCAGAAGGTTATCTATGTGAACCACTGAAGAAAGACTATCCACATTTAGTGAAATCAGACCAGGTACGTGACGACTCGGAGGATGATATTGGAGAGTCGGTGGAAGCTCTTACACGGGAAAATCGTAGCAAACAACCAGCAAATATTTGTTGCTCTTGTGGAAAATGCGTGCGTCAAAAAAACGATCAGGAGTGCTATTGTTGTAAAGAACATGAATTGCTTGAGGAAAATATACTGACATTCTGTAATTGGCTATACGACTGTTAACGATGTTACGTCACAATGACCTTTGACCCCAGTGAAAAAAAGCCGATATGTCCGTGCGCTGAACCTTCGTGAGCAAGGAATGTCATACAGAAGAAAAGGAAATGTGGACTTATAAATAAACTACCGACATCACGCGATGTTTAAAAGTTAATAATAAGGTATAGTGGATATTTTTTTAATGCTGTCAATTTTGGGTACAGGTCCCTTTTAAAGAGAGTCAGCAGAAAAGGAATTAAGACTGTATTTTGATGCATAATACTACTACTGATGTAGAAGATCTAATACCCATGAAAATACAAAAACACCCCATAATCCAACCAGGGAACTGTTTCTTCTCTCTGCTGATCTGGATTGAGGGATACGGAGGTTAAATCAACATGCAGAGAGACACTAAGGAGGTAACTAGATCTTAGAGAAACAGACTTTAGGAAATAGCTTCCTGCTATGCTAGGCTCACCAAACAATCGGTGTGATGAGTGGAGGGATTGATTTCAAGATTCAAGATTTTTTTATTTGCCATTTGTGCTTTTACACACATAGGAATTCTTGTGCAGTCGTGCAAAGAGTCAAGTTATAAAAAATAGGAAGGCTCAAATCAACAAAAACACATACTTCTATAGAATCTTCTTCTTTCCCCCTTTTTTCAGGGGTCGCCACAGCGAATCATCTGATTTGCATGTTTGATTTGGCAGAGGTTTTTACGTCGGATGCCCTTCCTGACACAACCCTTTAGCAAGGGACAGAAACACGCCGACGGTTTTGCAGCTACTCTTTACGAAAGTCAGCAATGGTTCCTTTACATGAACCTCTCACCATAGACAGTGAGACATGGCCGGCCTTTGATAACCCAGTGAGCTGTACTGGGGGGAAAGTGGAGAGTGGGACTCAAACCCCCAACCCTAGGATCAGCGATCCAGCGCCTATACCACTAGGCCACCACTGGCGCTACATACTTCAAAAGAATAAATACATAAATCTTAGATTTAAAAAGGACCTTACAGTAATAATAATAATAATTATAATAATAATAATAATAAATAAAAATAAATAAATAATAATAATAATAATAATAATAATAATAATAATAAATTAAAATAAATAAAATGACAATAATAATAACAATCTTCTTCTTTTCCTTTCGGCTGTTCCCTTCAGAGGCTGCAACAGCGAATCATCTGCCTCCATCTCACCCTATCCTCTGCATCTTCTTCTCTGACACCAACTACCTTCATGTCCTCCTTCACCACATGCATAAATCTTCTAATAATAATAATGATAATAATACAATAAATTAGTCAGTAGATACAACAACAAAAGTCACTAGACAGATTTTGCATTAAATTATATATATATATATCTTCTTTTTTCTTCTTTTCCTTTCGGCTTTTCCCTTCAGGGGTCGTCACAGCAAACCATCCGCCTCCATCTCACCCTATCCTCTGTATCTTCTACTCTTATTCCAACTCCCTTCATGTCCTCCTTCACCACATCCATAAATCTCCTCTTTGGTCTTCCTCTAGGCCTTCTGCCTGGTAGTTCCAACCTCAGCATCCTACTACCAATATATTCACTATCCCTCCTCTGTACATGTCCAAACCATCTCAATCTAGCCTCTCTGACTTTGTCTCCAAAACCTCGAACATATGCTGTCCCTCTGATGTATTCATTCCTGATTCTATCTATCCTCGTTACTCCCAAAGAGAACCTCAACATTTTCATCTCTGCTACCTCCAGCTCAGCCTCCTGACTTTTCCTCAGGGCCACTGTTTCTAAACCATACAACATCACTGACACGTTTCCTTTCATTCTTGCCGATACTCTCCGATCACACCGGACACTTTTCTCCAACCATTCCAACCTGCCTGCACACGCTTCTTCACCTCTTTTCCACACTCTCCTTATACATATTTATATATCTCACACTATGCCCATCATTTTGTTCGGCTTGAGAGTCTCACTGCAGCGTGAAAAAAATCTGTGTGTGATAATACTGCCTGCCCGTTTGTGCCTGAGGTTGTATATGCAGTGTTTGTGTTTAAGCAGGGAGTGAGCTGGATGTAGGAATGAGGTAGGAACTAGGAATGGGGTAGAGGTGGGGTTTCTGTGCAAACTGGGAGAAAGCACAAACCCTGTCCTGCATTCTGTCATGAGCTACTCATTCTTTGTCTGAGAAAATTAATGTCAACAGAGGACAGAGGCGGGAGTTTCCACTCAGCATAGATGAATGTTTATGAATGTTAAATGAAGACTGGAGGCAGTTGAATAGTTATTTGACTTTCTTGCTATAATCTTTGAAGACAATATACTTTGAATATAAAGTTAGCCTGCACGTATTATAATGCCCTGTAAAGGAACTATTAGGGTTTGGTCCAATACTTATCCACCAAGTATTTTTTCATTCCATGTCTCCATATTTTCTTTAACTGGTTGAATTTTTGAAGTCCGGTTTAAGATCTTGTTTAGTCTATTTCAGCCCATTTCGCTGCTTTCAGGCTCAAAAGTTGATTTCTGCACTATGTCACCCACCCTTGGCCTCTGGTGGGAAAACCACTGGAACAAAGGTACTTTGTTGAAGTGGAGGAGAAGGCATTAGGAGGACCCGAGCTCAACATTACAAAGCACATTTGAAATGACTGTTGGAGTGAACACACTAGTTCACTGACCTTCACGTGGAACCAACTGACAAACATAATGTTAGATCCTTGTTGTTGTGTAACCGAGCCAAACGTTAGGTTACGTTATGTTACCTAAATGACGTTTTTACGCTAATTCTACTAATAATATTACTACTGTCATGACATTAGTTACTATGCCATTAGTGGAGAAATTTTAATTTAAAAACTTCCTTCTTCCAAGTCTTTGGTATGCTCTGTCTAACTTGAAGACAAAGTTGAACTTTTAATTATCTTATTAGAACCCAGTGCTACACCCAATGGAATGTTCCTGTCTATGGAAATGTAATGCTTTTATCGTAATATTACTTTACTTTAGTACAATTTCCACGAAGTCTCAAAGGCTTAGTAATCATAACATGATCTATATAGCACACAGAAAGAGTAATAACTTGCTAGGGCCAAGCGCGCACGGATGGGCTGTGAACAGACAAAGACACACACAATTTCCCGAGGAAAAAAAATTGGCGCCTTACAGTACCTTCCACATAGATCATGCAAAAGATAATGAATTTAGTATGTCAAGGAAACTTTTTATATGCTGCTAAGGGTGACGTTGGTCACCTTATCTATGTTTGAATCAGTTAATCAGTTCAAGTGTGATCAGCAGGGGTGTATCAGTACGATTAACAAAAATAACTTGATACGGCCAAAATGTGATAATACAACAAATAAAATACTGGTTGTCGTCTTACCATGGCATTTCACTTCAGGGTTACCCCAAAACAGCTCTCTGCACTCCCGGCATGTTCTTCCTCCAAATCCAGGCTTACACATACACTGCCCACTTATCTAGAATGAAGTTAAAGAGGAATACTTCTTGACAAACTGTCCAATACATAAAAATGACCACTGAATTACAAGAGCATGTACTCAACCCTAACGGTTAGATATTAAATGAACAATACATCACCTCGTTGCAAGAAGAGCTGGACGAGTGATTGGGGTCACAGTCACAGGCTTCACAGCCTTGACCGCTGGCCATGTTCCATGTGTCTGGGCCGCACAAATCACAGTGCTGTCCAACTACATTGGGCAGGCAATGGCACTGACCATTGTTCTGGTCACAGTGGCATTTGCCGACAGATGGACAGGTATCTTGCCTAGTTCCCGTGGGATCACACACACACCCTGAAGAGCAGCAAACAATAACTCACTGGCAATGAAAGAAAAACAAATTGCTTCCCTGAAATTTGAATTCATCAAATAAATACAGTGGTACCTCACCTTACAAAAGACCCAACAAATGAAAAATCCAGGTTACGAAACGCATTTACCTAAAATTTCCGTCTCTGCATACGAAATTCACGTTACGAAACCGCCATCTCAAAAATTCAAACAATGCGCGAGTTGCTCTCCCGTTGGCTTTCTCCCAACATCCCACCTCGCTGGCCTCCCTTTGGCTAGGAGGGAGCTGCATCTCCATAATACCCATGATGCTTTTCGTTTGCCTTCGACCCATTGTTCTTCACGGAGTTACTGTTGTTTCGTGAGTTTTTCGAGTATGCTCATTGCAACTTAATTTTTTGGCTCATTTGGAAGATTATAACTCTGCTAAGAAGACATGGTCAACACACGCGTGCACACACACACACACACACACACACATACACACACACACACACACACACACACACACATACACACATACACGCGTGCGCGCACACACACACACACACAGACACACATGTGGTATGATTCCCGGTGAAAGTGATTCCCGGTGCGAGTGAAAAGAAAAAATTAGCTCGTAGCATGCGGTTGAGTGATATTGCAAAGGAATATGGCCAAATCCGTCTACCGTTGGTATGATATTGAAGCAGAAGGAGGCCTTAAAAGGTCTCCTTTTTTATAATTTTTAAAGGGTTTAGGGGGCAGTCTTGGGGGCCTTGGAACAATTTAGGCCTTTTACATGTAAATTGCGTATCAACTTACGAAAAAATCAGGTTACGAAACCACTTCTGGAACAGATTAATTTCAAAAGCTGAGGTACCACTGTAAATGCAAAATATATCCTGGTGCTTACGTCTGCAGTTCTTTGTGAGGGCATCACCATAATAACCCAGCTTGCAGTGGTTGCAGATCTTGCCCTCAGTGTGATAAAGACATTTAAGGCAGGCGCCTGTGCGTGAATCACACGATTTTGGATCCATCATGTCAATGTTGTTACTGCAATTACATGGTAAACACTCTCCACCAGCCTCATGAGGGTTTCCATAGTAGCCTGCTGCACATTCACCACACCTTGCACCTATGTGAAGCAAAGTTCACGAGGAACTTAACAAAACTCACAGTCTCTTATAAATGCCAGAAATGTTTAATATTCGGTATCCAAGCATAGAGCTTTGGACTGACACAAGCACGAAACGTGATCTATACTGTACAGTATTACCTTTATAGCCCTCATTGCATACACAGTACACCTGCTGCGACTCATGGCTCTTATAACATGCCCCAGCAAACTGCCGGCTGCTCCCAGGGCCATCTGGACACATACACGGACGGCAGTGGTCTCCAGATCCAAGGGAAGGGTCACCATAATAACCATGCGAACATCTTTTTAAACAGGCAAGAAGATTCAGCGGGTTAATATTACAAGATCAGATTCACTTTACTTTGAGTATAATATATATGCTGCATGTATCCTGGCCACCCTGTGGAATTCACAGCATAAGTTAGTGGTGACATTGTGGTGCATAGGTGTGAGCCCAGGCTATGATATCGCATGGCCAGTGTAAATGATGGGCGTATAAAACCTCTACAATTATGTACAGAATGCACAAATTCACTGTAGACTGTGTGTCCTACCTCTCACAGCTGTGTCCAGTGGTGTGGTCCCTACAGTCTAAACACTGACCCGTTTGGGGGTCACACTGCTCTGTATGGCCGTTACAAGTGCATTGCCGGCAGTTGGGGAAGCCCCAGTGTCCCGGGAGACATCGATCACACTGACGTCCATATGCTCCATGAATACATTCGCACTGACCAGTAGCTTCATGGCAGAATGCGTGAACTGAGCCCTGTGGATTGCACTCACAAGCTGGAGAAAAGAAACAGCATGCGTTAACCTAGTGTTCAGATCAGCTCTGCATATTTATGAAAGAACAGTTGAAGTATTACTGAATGTGGCATGCATCCTGTAAACAAATTAAAATGAAACTCACATCTGCAGCCCTGAGGTCCAAAGTGGAAAGTAGAAGGGGCACACCTGTCACAGTTTCTGCCCACCACATTGGGCCGGCATTGGCACTGGCCACCATTTGGGTCACACACTGTACTAAGTGAACCCTGAGGGTCACATGCACATGCTGTGGGTGTAAGAAATAAAAAAAATGTAATATTCCATTTATTCACTGTTCTTCATTAACTGCTTTATCCTGGTCAGCGTTGCAGTGGAGCTGGAATCCAAGGTATGAGAAATGGCTGTTAATGGGAAATCAGATCATACAGGGCACGATTAATACACTTATTTAAACACAAAGGCAGTAAAAATAAAACGATACAGACAATGGCATAGGTGTTGGCACATCCGCCTCACAGCAAGAAAGTCATGGGTTTGGGTCCCGACTTGTGTGGAGTTTGCATGTTCTCTCTGTGCTTGAGTGGGTTTCCTCCTGGTACTCCAGTTTCCTCCCACAGTCTGAAGACATGCACATTAAGCTAAATGGCTATTTCAAATTGCCTCTCGGTGTGGATGCAAGTGTGAATAGTTGTGTGTGATGCTCTGCCATGGTCTGGTGAGCTGTTCAGGGTGTACCCTGCCTTTTCCCAGTGTTGGCTGAGACAGCATTACATTACATTGATGTTATTAGATGATGGAAGCTCAACAATTATCATACGGAAGTTCACATGACTTTTCTGCAAACTTTATAAATACAGTGGTACCTCACCGTACGAAAGCCTCACCAAATGAAAAATTCAGGTTACGAAAAGCATTTTCCTAAAATTTTTGTCTCAGGATACAAAACAAGTTCACGTTACGAAAGCGCCATCTTAAAACTTTAAACACGCCATTCAAACATTAAAACGCGCAATTCAAACAATGCACGAGCTGCTCTCCCATCAGTGACGTTCAAACATCTCACCCCGCTGGCCTCCCATTGGCTAACACCTGAGCTGTCGTTTATGTCACCTTCACTCAAGCGCCATATTGGACAGGTCCACCTGACGCCATCTTGGACAGGGATCCCATTGCCTAGGAGGAATGGCGCAGCTACCCCCATTACCTATTATCAAGCTGAATCCGCCGTGATACTTTTCATGTAAAGGACAGAGTTACTGTTGTTTTATGTTTTATTTCTTGACTCAGGCTTTTAACCTTCCATAAACATTTGTAAGATTATAACTCTGCTAAGATGACACACACACACACACACACACACACACACACACCATGAGAAGAAGAAACGGGCTCGAGTGATATCACAAAGGAATATGGCCCAACCCGTCTACCATCGGTACGATATTGAAGCAGAAGGAGGTCTTAAAAGGTATACTTTTATCATTTTTAAAGGGCTTATGGGGTAGTATTGGGAGCCTTGGAACAAATCACGCGTTTTAAATTCAAAATGCGGTTCAATTTACGAAAAATGCAGATTACGAAAAAAAGCTCTGGAACGGATTAATTTCGTAAGGCGAGGTACCACTGCATTCTGTTTATGATGTTAAAGCCAAAATAGATAACTGCTGCATCACACTATATTAAATACTAAATGTGAAATTACCAGTCATGAATGTGGTTCCACTTGATATGACCCTTTCTTTCTTTCCAGCTCGATGAAAAGGTGCTTTTTTTACCTAACATGTTATGCATACCACAGACCTCCTGGCCAATTTGTCATGCAGACAGGAGAACAAAGACCATTTTACAATGAAGAGGACTTAATAGCACTTGGTACATTCCTCAGTAAAGGACATTTCAGATGAAAGATCGTCCAATCTGTTTTCTGCATTTCGTGTTGGATCATGCCAGAATGATTTCGCTGAGCAATGCAGCCCTGGCTCATTTGACAGCTAGATGTAATTTATGTAGCACACACACACACACACACACACACACACACACACACACACACACACACACACACACACACACACACACGTGCTAGAGCACATACAGTACACTCACAACTTGAATTGCATAAGACAAGCAGTCCATGGCTAAAGCTGCGGCTTGCAAGGTTTGGTTACATTACATTACATGATGATCTGTCACTTTTGCCTCAAAGCCCAGAGAAGTCAACCGGGTGCTTATGAACATAAGCCTGTGACTTCATTTTGCACAGTTAATGTTGTAACTGGCATGCATGGATGTGACTCTGCATCATAGTGCTTGCTAAGTAATCCTGTGTTCCCCACCCTCGCACAGAATCAGCTGAGGTGGGCACCACCCTCCCCGTGACCATAATTACAATTAAGTGGCATAAAAATTGAATGAATGAATAAATGTTTCGTGTAGAGGGTGAGATAAGCTAATTATTTCCTATGAATTTGATGAACGTACAGTGTGTCGTCGACTTACGACCTATGCGAGTTATGTCTGATCGACTTTACGACCGCAAAAGTGGTGAAGCATGATTCATGGCAGTGCAGTGCGAGTGTTGCGTACGACAGTTTTTTGCGCTGCCGGCAGCGCCAGCATCTTAAAAGGCCAATCAGGAGATGATGCAGCTTCACTTTCTAACTGCTCAGAGCTCAGAGCAAATCTATTCATCTACTTTCAATGCCACGTCACTGTGGCGTGAAGTGAAGAGCCAATCTTTACTGTGTGTGGGCGGGTCCGATGATTTGAAACTCTAATTTTATTGGACTCACACGCTGCAGTGTTTATGTGACAGGAAGCGCGTCCCAAGTTTTGGCAATCAGCTGCTCTGCGGGTTGACGTTTTTCCATGTCTGTGCATTTGTGTTTGCGTGCCAGCTGTGCTTGGCTTCGTGGAAATGAGCCGATCAAAACGAGGGAAATTTATCTCTTTACTCAAAAACAACACGCGCAGTCTGTGGCTGTTGTTATAATCCAATAAAATTAGAGTTTCATGGTATCAGACTCGCCCACACTGGAGTACAGAAAGGATTGGCTCTCCGCTGAAAGGATTGGCTCTCCACAGTGACGTGGAATTGAAAATAGATGTATAGATTTAAATGCGCGAGATTTATTCATCTGTTTTTGTTTGACATGAGTGTATTTGGATGGAAAATCGACAGACGACCAGATTGCTTTACGACCGGTCTGCCGGAACCAAAAGCGGTCGTAAGTTGACGAATCACTGTAGTTGTTAAACATTTCATTTATTTTTTCTTATACATTTGCTTACAAACCAGATATTCTTTGAACGATGATGATATTGAACGATGATGATATCGATCTCATTGACATTACCTCAACCCCATCTCAACCTTTCGAAAGTTTCACAGGCCTGAAACTGTAAATTAACAAATAAAATGTGGCTGGACATATAAAACATGAAATATCCTGGGCTCAGAGTCAACTTACAACAAAATGTGAGTCAAAGTAAATTCAGAAATCATTGTTTTCGTTTTGCATTTTCAGCTTTTTAAAAATTATTTTGGCTTGTATTATATAACATGGATTTCTAAGTTTTTTAGTTTTTTTTCGTTCCCCAGCATTTCTGATTATTTGATCTTTTATATAGCTTGAAGGTAAATTCTATCAAGCCTGTAATAACAATAATAAATGCTGTTTCCTGTCTGGAAGACATGTCTGTCACTTTATTTGACAGCAAACAGGATGTACACTGCTGAGAAAGTTGGCTCAGGAAACAAGTCAAGTCCTATAATCAGGCTTGAGGCAAAGATACACAAGCTTTAACATGCTAACCAACAGCAGGAACCAGCGATGAGTGAGCAAGGAGAATGAATGTAGTCATATGACAGACATGGCTAAAAAAAAGACCTCAGGTGTTGAAAAGTCTGTCAGGAAATGGCAGTGAACATATGTGTATCTGTCAGTACCTTTAGCTCCCTGATGAAGCAGAGCAGACACACTGAAGATGTAGTTCTTGCAGATGTCAGGCATGGGGGTCTTCACCACAGACTGGCTGTTCTCTAAACAGCGGTAGCGCTGGAAGGTGTCCCACACATTGTTGGTCACCAAGTCACCTCCCTCTGATCCAGAACCAGTGAAGATATCCAGACTCTTACAGTATGGCATCAACACAAGCTGAAACAGAAGAGCAAAACTATGAACAGAATCTCTATCATGAATGTGGTGGTGTAGTGGCTACAGAAACGCAATCTGTCCATGCTGAAATGCTTGTTTAAGAAAGGGGTCCATGTCCAAGTTGTTGTAAAACAATAGGAGTATACACTTATGTTGCCGATTTTCAAACCACTTTTGTGATTGCTGAGGATGTCCTTGTTATCCATATTCAACTACTAGAATTATTGTCCCTCATTATGGAGTCTCAGACGGATTCCCCAAGTCATACAATAGTAAACCAACGAGAAGCCTCAAAAATAGACATGAGCTGTTGTAAATAGAATTCATTTGCTGCTAAAGTGACACTACAAAGGTCGCACTGATTGGTCGAAAGTTGGATTCATTTAATGTTTGGATGTTAGGAAGTTTCAAAAGCGGTCATTCAGAAAATGGCTATGGAACGCTAATTTCTATTTTCTTGAAGGTAGTATTGCCTGATTAGTGACATACAAAGTGATAGAACTCCATCAAATTTCATGGTAAAATCATGCATTATGCAGTAGGCCCTTGACCATTTGTGGTTTTGGGCTCGCGCCCCTGCATACTCGCGGATTGCCGACTAACCCAGAAGTAACTGGCACATGATTCAACTTTAGCCAGTGGCTGAGAGCTTTTGTTTCTCCCTCCTGCTGATTGCTTGAGATGATGTATACGCCCCTCCTTTTTTTTTTCATTCACGCACAAGTTGTCAATATCCTTTTTTGTGTGTGTTTTTAATTACCAGTTAAGCTCTATGATGCCACCCAAACGCCGTGCATCTTCTCAGGCTCCTGCTAAGGAGCCTAAGCGCCAGAAAAAGGTAATGACGTTGCATGAAAAAGTAGAACTGCTCAATATGATACAGGAAGGAAAAAGTTATGCTGCAGTAGGGCGCCATTATACAGTGGATCAATATATACATATGTTTGTGTTTAAGAAGCATGTTTTAGAGCATGCAATATGATACATAGGGTTTTGCTTCCAGGTAAACGGGGCCTACTGTACCTCATTTTAAAAACATATTAAATTCTCTTTCCAAAAATATGAATATCTCAGTATGTCAAATTTCCCATTTAATCCGTATTATGCGTTAGTATTTGCATTTTAATTCAAAAACTACTTTACAAAGATCTTAGATTATTCAAGACAGAACATACGGAGTCGATGAGTGTGTATGGGGACTGGATGTCACTGCTGGTAGAGTAGCGAGGAAGACTCAGACGCACTGTGTAGTTCAACCCCTCCTCAAAACACACAGGTCTCGGTAACACCACATATCTGAGAAGACACAATGTAATTATACACACACACACACACATACACACACACACACATATATATATATATATATATATATATATATATGACATTATATAAATGTGTCTAAATTGAATACAAACCTGCACAACATAATGATCATTAATCACTGTTAATATAAAAGGACTGACACGGATCAGTTAAAAAGCCACAAATGGAAATTACACAATTTGTTACACACACACACACACACACACACACAAACACACCTAGAGCCAGGGTGTAGGGACACCATTTGATTGTCATCATCTGGCATAGTGTTGGCACAGCGGCTGTCAGCAGTGATGGCATGAGGCCTGATGACTGTCATGAGTACTTCCTCCCACTGCTCTGGAAGCTAGAGAGAAAAAAACACACAATGATGAATGGAAACTCATATAGTATAACATACCGCCACATTTTCTTTGCGCTAGACATATAAACAATAAAAAATACTATGCAAGGATGTTGGGACTAGCCTGCGGTTCATAGCGAATAAGAATGTCGTATTCCATGGAAAAAGGAATGTTGTCAATGCTGAACTCTAGATAAGCTCCTTCTGGAACATTCACAAACCCAATACCAGTCCAGGTTGGATTGCGGTCTTGAGGATATGGTCTCTGCACAACTCTCACACCCTGGAATAAAAGCGATCTCTAGTATGGCCCAATTCAAATGCATAATTTGAATACAGTATATCAAAAAAAAAAAAAAAAAGTACGTATAAATCTGTGGCCTCTAGCATGAACCTGATAACCCAGAGATTCTTAAAATAAGAAAATCAGAAAGTTGAATCTGAATAACGTAATCAGTAAATTTCAGTCAACCAGACATGGATTTTAATAAAATGATTGCTTCATATTTATATCTGTTGTTAATCAGAAAATTACACTGAGGTAAATTTCATAGATAGAAATGATAAACTAACATTTTTTTAAGCAGGTGGGTAAAGAGTTTCATGCAGGGACCACATACATCACCTTCAATCGATTTAGGGCTGGTGACTTACAGGTCCAAATTTAGCATCTTCTGCCTCATAAACATAATGATCCAGAGCAATGAAGTAAAAACCAGACTCCACTTGGTCACAGCGTCTGCCGGACATGTGTTCACGACATTGACAAAACCCGGTCTCAGGAGAACAACTGAGGAACACACAATCATCAACATGATTCTTGTTAGTCTTAACATCTAGAAACTGGTAAAGCAATGAAGGCATCTTTACATATATGATGACATAATTCATCTTTAAATCTAGTGTTTAATCCTTTCTTAGTGCTCCCTCATCTCACTCTCTCATTTCCCGACGCACTTAATCTGAGTAGCATGGAGCCTGCTAAGCCTATCTCAGCCATCACTGGGCAAAGGTGGGATGTACCCTAAACAGCTTACCAGACCAGCACAGAAAAATACACACAACCATTCACACTCACACCTTGGGGCAATTTGGCATCTCCAGTTAGCCTACGGTGCATGTTTTTTTGACTGTGGGAGGAAAACGGAGCACTCGTAAAGGGGAGGAGGCTCACACAAGCACTGGGAGAACATGCTAACTACACACAAAAAGCACCCAGGGCCCAGAAACTGGAGCATTTTGCTCTGAGACGAAAGTGCTATCCAATGCACCACCTTCTTCCATGTCTTCAATTTCTATCATGACTTGCCCTGGGCCGTGGGTGTTTCTGAGCAGAGCTTGCATGTTCTCCTTATGCTTGTGTGGGTTTCCTCCAGGTACTCTGGTTTCATCCCAGTCCAAAAAACATGTACAGTAGGTTAATTGGCTGTTCCAAATCACACCTAGGTGTGAGTGTGAGTATGAATGATTGTGTGAGTGTTGGCCCTGCGATGGCCTGATGAGCTGTCCAGGGTGTACCCCACCCTCGCCCAGAGTCGACTGAGATGGGCAACAGCCTCCCATGACCCTAATTAGTATTAAGGGGTACAGAAAATGAATGAATGAATGAATGAATGTATCCTGGTATGTGGACAGCAAGGTGGTGTACTATGCCACCGTACCGCCACACATACCAGGATATCTTTTATAATAATAAAATATACTGAAATTCAATTTGAATACTTTTTTTATTTATTTTACCAGTTTGGTTACTTTTTCTGTAGGTCCATGGCCACTGTATGTGTAACCACAACACCATGGGACTGAACTGTGAACTCTGTCAGGACCTCTACCATGACCTGCCATGGAGGCCTGCAGAGGGACATAACAGCAGTGCTTGCTGAAAGTGAGACACTTTCAATAAGTACCTTCACCCCTAGGGACAATTTGGAGCTGGCAAGTAGCCTAATGTTCATATTTGTAGACTGCGGGAGGAAACCAGAGCACCTGGAAGAAACATGGGGCGAACATGCAAACTCTCTGAGTACTAAAGTCGATAAATAATTCCATACAGAATAATGAGTCTGAAGTGTATTATATTTAATTGAAATTAATGTTGAATATTAAATAGTCTTCAAAATGGGGCAGTGGTGGTCTAGTGGTATAAGGCGCTGGATCGCTGATCCAAAGGTTGGGGGTCCGAGTCCCACTCTCCACAAGGTTGTCACTGTCCCCCCCAGTGCGGCTAACTGGGTTATCAAAGGGCGGGCCACGTCTCTCACTGTCTATGGTGAGAGGCATGTAAAAGAACCATTGCTGACTTTCGTAAAGAGTAGCTGCAAAGTCGTCAGCGTGTTTCTGTCCCTTGCTAAAAAGGGTTGTGACAGGAAGGACATCCGACGTAAAAACCTCTGCCAAATCAAAGGTGCGAATCAGATGATTCTCCCAAGTAAAAGGGAAAAAGCCGAAAGGAAGACAGACATTAAATAGTCTTCAAAATGAAGGGGATATGCATTTTTATGTCATGTGAGGTGTTATATACACTATTTTGATCCTTTTAAAATACCTTTAAATATTACATGATAAATATTCATCAAGTACTGGGATCCCTCACTTTCCATGGTTAATTGGGACCGAGATCCCCACGCAACCACCAAAATCCACGAAATAGGATTCCCCCCCCCGACTGACATACAGTATACGTACGTGTATATGTGTATATAATATCAATAAATACTGTATATATTGTCTGTCTTCCTTTCGGCTTTTTCCCTTTTACTCGGGAGTCTCCACAGCGAATCATCTGATTCGCACAATTGATTTGGCAGAGGTTTTTTACGTCGGATGCCCTTCCTGTCACAACCCTTTTTAGCAAGGGACAGAAACACGCTGACGACTTTGCAGCTACTCTTTACGAATGTCAGCAATGGTTCTTTTACATGCCTCTCACCATAGACAGTGAGACACATGGCCCGCCTTTGATAACCCAGTTAGCTGCAATGGGGGGGGACAGTGACAACCTTGTGGAGAGTGGGACTCGAACCCCTCAACCTTTGGATCAGCGATCCTGCGCCCTATACCACTAGACCACCACTGCTATGCCAAAATACTGTATATATTCAATGCTATAAATGCTTATAATAACAATTAAACATGAAAAAACAATCCATAAAATGTAAATAAATTATAAATACAGACGCGCTTGTGTGTGCACGCACTCAGATGTGCACCTCATAAAATGTAAATAGTTTTGATGGGAGATTTTGGGTTGTTTTGTGTTTTTTTGTTTTTTTGTTTTTTTTTGTATAATCAGCCTTGTTCTGCAGCATTTTCACTAACTTTCCCCTATTCTTCCTTAATTTCCTTATTTTTTAATTCGATGACTATTTAAAAAAAAAAAAAGCGCGATGCGCTGAAGCCGCATGAATTGAAGCGCAAAGTAGTGAGGGATCCCTGTATTGTTATAATCAAAAGCAGCATGTTTCATTGTGTAACAACAATTATAAAGGTTAATCCTCATATCCCACCTATTCTATTGACTTTGATGTTGTACTCACTCATTATTAAGAGCACCCCCTACATCACAATCACATGGCCTGCAGCCGTCCATATCATTGCTGAGCCCCCAGTGCTGAGGCTGTGAAGAGAACAACTAGTTATAAAAGGCTTTGAACACGCTGTTTATGACAGACCTCCCAAGATGAGAAACTAAACACTCTACTGCAGGGTGGCCTGGCTTTGCCTTTGAATCTTCTATATAGACAAATAAACAATTAAAAATGAAGTACTATCTACTGATTACTTGAACAAAAAAGTTAACAGAAATTCAGACATAACGCAAAAACAAACAAAATATATATATATATATATATATATATATATATATATATATATATATATATATATATATATATATTTTTTTTTTTTTTTCGTGTACAGTATCATGACACGTCCTTGTGTAGATCACCCGAATAGAATAATATCCAAGAAATGCATGATTTAAAGCAAGCAATGAACACACACATACCAAGCACTGGTCACAGTCTCTCCCCATAACTAAGCGCTTGCAATAGCAATTCCCCGCAACTGTGTCGCAAGGGCTTCCCCCAGGTACCGTTCCCAAAGGATTACAGGTGCAAGCTGGGAAAAGCAAAACAGACAACATGAGTTATGGAAATGTATTTTTCAGTGATTGATAATCAAATGCAATCGATCCCCTTGACTGTAATGCAAACTATTGGAACTTGTCTAAACATGTACCGTTACATCCGAGAGGATCATCACTGAGACCATAATGGCTTTGCTTGCATTGGTCACATCGCTCGCCCTCCACATTGGGCTTACAACGACACTGTCCCGCAATCAGTCCACGAGAGACATCTGTCAGTGCGTCACAGATACCTCCATTCAGAGAGCCAATGGGATCACAGTCACAGGCTACGTGGGACAAATCACAACAGTCAACAAATTAATATTATAATGGGGGAAAAAAATCGATCAATGATGAATTATTCATTAAAGAAAACTTTGGCAATGTTTAACAACATACATACATAGACCAAATTGTTGATTAATGAAATACGAGAAATCAGTCATGTGTTTTGAACATTTTGCATTTTAGCTGTGTGTGTTGGCAGCCATATTAGTTTATGTTTCAGCCGCCACACAAAAAATAAGGTGTGAAACTTCAGTGTAGTATTTAGTTTAGTGTTGACTAGCACCACTTCAAAGACCAGGTGTTTCCCACCACATGCTCTTCCCCCATCCTCCCAAGCACACTGAGAGACACAAGAGACATGTTTCAAAATAATCTACCCCAGACAGAAACACTGAGAAACAGATGACAGTAAAGAAAAAGAGACAAAATAAAGAATGATCACAGTGCGATAACAGGAAGAATAACGCACGCTGGCAGATGTTGGGGCCACGAATATCCCTCTCAGGATTCTGGTAGAAGAAAGGCTTGCACTGCTCACACTGATGGCCCATAGTGTTGTGCTGGCAGTCATTACACACTCCTCCACTGATGTTACCTGATGCCTGGTATACAGCCATGTCAAAGTGGCACGAGCTACTGTGCTGATTGCAGTTACATTCTGTAGAGAAATGAGCAGATTATGTATTGGCTTTATGACACTATTCACAATGCTACGTCAAGTTTTCTTATCGCAGCCGTGTATCATAATATGTTACTTGGGTGATAATGAAACTTTTGTTATAAGCCTTTCTAAGGTCATCGTCAGAATTATTTTTTTTAAAAATCAAATACATACAATCAATTATTTTTTGCTATAAGTAAATGGTGAACAGTTAAATATTATAAAATTACTGACATTACCATTGAATATTAAAACGGTCATGTGCTGAGTTACCTGCACCAACTCATTGCAAGTTATTTGTTATTTACGTAATTTTCCTGAAAGTGTCTCACTTTTGCAAGCATTGGTGTTACGTCCCTCTGCAGGCCTCCAGGGCAGGTCATGGTAGAAGTCCTGACAGAGCTCACAGTTCAGGCCCATGGTGTTGTGGTTACACATACAATGGCCGTGGACCTACAGAAAATGTAACCAAAAAGTTAAAAGAAATTAATTTAAACATGTTCTCCCAGTACTTGCATGTGTTTGCACCGGGTACGTAGATTTCCTCCCACAATTCAAAAACATGCACAGTCGATTAAATAGCTGTTCCAAATCAGTCCTAGGTGCGAGAGTCAGTGTGAATGGTTTTGTGTGTGTGTGTGTGTGTGTGTGTGTTGGCCCTGCAATGGCCTTTCAATCTGTTCATGGTGTACCTCACTTTTGCCCTGAGACATTCATTCATATTCTGAACCATTTATCACTAATTAGGATCATGGGACAGCCCTGGACAGCTCTCCAGGCCACCGTAGGGCCGACACTCACACAACCATTCATACTCACACTCACACCTAGGGTAATTTGGAACAGCCAATTAAACCTACTGTGCATGTCTTTGGACTGTGGTAGGAAACCTGAGTACCCAGAGGAAACCCACATGAGCACGAGGAGAACATGCACCCCGTGTCACACCCGAGAAGAAGGTCACCCATGAAGGAAGGGTGACCTTCTTGCTGTGAGGTGGACGTGCCAGCAACTACGTCACCTTACCGCTGAATGAATCCTGGTATGTTAATAGGATAAAAACAAACATCTGATTCTTCACCACTGCTTTGACTAATTACCATTTTAACATTCCACAACAGCAAAAAAATCCAGCTATTCAGTAAGAGCTGTAAAACTCCCATGCAGATGAAATCTGGATGAAATCAGCAAATATGTTTATACTTGACACATCTGGACTCCATTAACAAATTCCAGCTCTGGCACACTCAGCTTATACAAGATTTTACTGTACTGGATCATTTCTAGAACAGATCAGGGAACACTGTAGTGCAAACTGAGATAACTGAGATCCAGTCATGATATGATAATAAATTAGATAAATTTGTGGGTTATATTTGTGTATGTGTGTGTGTGTGTGTGTGTGTGTGTGTGTGTGTGGTGGCGGCGGCGGTGGATGGGGGTTTAATGCTTCCAGTAATGAAATTTCTGTCAGACAGAAAGTAAACAATGTGGAATAGAGACTAAACAGGATGCTTATTTCGTGTATGCATGCACAGACACACACACACACACACACACACACACACACACACACACACTCACACACACACACACACACACACACACACACACACACACACACACACACAAAAGGTTAGCAAAAGAAAACAGCAGAAATAAAGCAGGTTTCCTGAAGTGAACACTTTTTCTTCAGTCATAATGCACATTTATAATCTTATAAGAAACAGGACCGGATTTTTGACTGGTTCACAATTCGGTCTATAAACTTATTAACTGTGTTCTCTTAAATGAGAAACTGAAATGAAGCCATTATACTTAGCTTTCAGTTGAAAATGCAAGACAAAATAATCAATTCCTGCTAACTAAATGCCTTCAATCATAAAAATCTAACGATATTTGAACTTTCACCCCGACTTTCAGCAAAACAGCCTTTGGTAATATCACAACTGAGAAATATAAAAAATACTGTGAAGCAAATAAAATAAATCGAATACTTTTCTACTAATTGGATGCTAACTGCATCCACGTTGACAATATTTTTAATTTAATTTTAGACTATAAGGGAAAATTTTCAGACTAGATTTTTACCATATATGGAGTTGGGCCACACATCTGCTATGTAAGGCACCACTCATGTTCCATTCATGATTCCTGCTTGAAATGGAGAACACTGCGTCCATACATCACTCTGCTAAGTATGTGCTGTGGTCAGCTAATGTGTGGTTTGTTACCGTTTGTCTGAGCGAGAGGTATTGTGACGTGCTAATTTTGGTTCAACAGGAAATTGTGTGTATGTGTTTGTGTGTCCACAGTCCTTGACTGCGTGCTCGGTCCTAGTAAGTTATTGACTTTTGCATGAACAATACATTGTTCATGCTATTGTTACTAGACATTTGATCGCTTACAGAAATTGTACTAAAGTAAATTAATCTTGCGATAGTCATCACATTTACATAAACAGGAACTTTCCACTAGGTCTAATTCCAGGATCTACAGCATCAGATCAAAAGTATTCACGAAATCACTTCAATGCATGAATTTTACAAGCAAACACAGAAAGGCAAATAATAAATTAAAACATTTACCATCGACGAAACTTTGTGAAATTTTAACCATAGACATGCGTGGTGTTATACTTCCGGTATGACATCACAGTTTTGTCATCTGCCAAGTAGGTCAGAGCAGACGAACCAAAACAAACAATGGGTCGTAGATTTTAAGGAGATTGACAGTGCAACGAAACAATTGATCGTACATCTAAAACAAAATAGCCGAAAGACTTGTGAATTAGTGGAAGTATTCCAGTTGCCAGAGTCAACAATTCGATCTATCTTCAAGAACTTTTCTCAAACAGGAAATGTGAAAAATTTGCGACGATTGGGTAGACCAAGAAAGATTAGCCGACATGTTGAAATTTCGTTTTTGCGAACGGTGAGGACGAATAGACATAAAGTTTTGAATGACAACCAATATCTACAATGATGGGAAAGACTCGCCTGTACACCCAGTGACAATTAAGCGGATTTTACAACATAAAAAGATCTTCAGACAAGTTGTTCGGAAAGGAATTTGTGTAAAAGAAATAAATCGAACAAAACTGGCATGATGTCGAGAACAGTGCAGATGGAATGTTGATCAACACTGGAAAACTGTGATATTCAGTGATGAATCTCTAGTAGTTATTGGGAAAAATAATTGTGTATTTGTGTGGCGTTTAGCAAATGAAGCATACCAACCCAAGTGCATGTGTGTTCCGAGCCATCGGAAGTTGTCTGTTATGGTGTGGGGTTGTATCACTTGGTACGGTGTGGGGACTTTGAGCCAGGTCGATGGTAACATAAGTGCTATCAAATACATCGACGTCGTGGAAAACAATCTGTGGCCAGTTTTAGCCCGTCATTTCACGGACAGACCGTACAGGTTCCAAGATGACAACACCCCCATCCATCAGGTTTGTATTACAGAGGAGTATAAAAAATTTAAAACAATATTCATGGCAAGCTATGGCCGGCCCAGTCTCCCGATCTCAACATCATAGAAAATATTTGGCTCAAAATAAAGTACTGTATTCATTGAAAAACAGAGCCGCGAGTATAAAAACACGAGATGAACTGTTTCATGAAATTCACACCGTCTGGACAAATATCACATTGGATTAAGTAAGGAATCTATATTCATCTCTTCCGAAATGAATGCTGGCCTGTGTTCGAAGTAAAGGACAGCTGACCAAGTATTGAGGTAGGAATTTTAATCTTTTCTGTTATAATTACTCAGTTGCAAATGTGAGTCGATTGTTTGTTTATGTCAGCCATCTTGGAAAATCCTAAATACTTTTGATCTGATGCTGTAGGTAAATAATTACAGGTTCAACTTTGTTTTCAAGTTAGACAGAGCATGTCTGTGTCTGTATAACATGCGAAAGGTCAGCAAAAGCATGTGTTTGCTATGCCAGTGATTCTGTTCAGCATTGGTGCAAGGTTACCGCAAATGAGTTCAGGTTGCCCTATCTTCAGAACCTTCCTGTACATTAATTACCTACCATTCCATCCACCACCTCTGTAGCACCATCGATGGGAGCACACTCAGAAGCGTGACCATAACAGAAGCAGTTGCCCCTCACCACCATGTCATAGATTGCATAGTAGTACTTTTCCTTGATCTCCATACGTGAGTCCAGCAGATTGTCTCCCAGTGTGTGCAGCTTCGTAAACTTAACTCTCAGGTTGGTGATCTTCAGCATATCTAAAAATTCAGACAAGAGATCCTGTACTACATGTGCATAGGAAATACAGTACACATTTTCCTATCTATTTAGAGTGTTTAAATACTTGTTTTAAAAAGCATGTTACTGAAGCTGTAAATGAAGCTCTTACTTTGGATTCTTGGGCTGTAAGGATCCTTAATCCTGAATGCTGGGTCCAATACTCGGAAGATAACCTGATATACATAGAGCGCAGTTTATAACCTGATAAACACAGAGCATGCTAATACTCATTTAAAATACTGTACAAGAGCAGCTGTTGGCTCGGGGTTAGGGAAGCGGCTTTTGGAGTGAAATGTTCGATTCCCAAACCAGTCGGAAAATGTGTAGTAGTGAAGGGGGGTGAGCAGTACCTTCCCTTCCTCCATATAAATGGCTGAAGTGCCATTGGGTTAAATGTAGAGGAAATAAATTCCCTTATGGGATTAATGCAGTATTTCAAAAAAATTAAAAAAAAAAACATTCCAGTCATTTTTAATTCAATTTTAGGAAGCAGTAGAAGCCGAAAACTCACTTCTCCTTCTGTAGATGGTTCAATATCAGAATAACGAGAGTCACAAATGACATCGTCCACCTTCTTCATGGGGCCCCGAGAAATCAAAGGAAAGGAGGACTCACAATCATAGGCAAAGTAACGGTACACTTGCCAAGTCTTTCCAAAGTCAGATGAGCGCTCTATCACCATGGCAGCTGGCCGAAAGGTCTGGGTAAACATTACCAGGGAAATGTTTTGAACAGATTAAAGACGACATCGTGTCGTTAAGTAGGAAGATAATTCATGCAATATCATTATGAGGCGATTTCTATGAGATATAATACAATACACTTAATACTCTCACAATTAAAATTTGTGTTGCCAAGATAGGTAGTGAATTGTAAATTCTCAATAATTTTGTTAAAATTTATTAGATTTAGTTTTGGTTGTTAACAAGCTGAAACAACAGCAACAGACACGACGTATGATATTTGTTTGAGAATACAGTGGTACCTCACTTTACGAAATTAATCCGTTCCAGCACCTTTTTCATAACCTGCATTTTTCACAAGTTGAACCGCATTTTACATGTAAAACGTGTGATTCGTTTCACGGCTCCCAATACTACCGCATAAAAAAAAAGGTAAAGTCTGCTGGGAGGCCAGTGGAGCAGGGTGTTGGGAGACAACCAATGGGAAAGCAACTCAGGCATTGTTTGAATGCATAAATGGCGCGTTTGAATTTTTAAGATGGCGCTTTCATAACGTGAACTTGCTTCGTATCCAGAGACAAAAATTTTAGGAAAAAGTGTTTCGGAACCTGAATTTTTCATTATAAAATTGTCTGTCTTCCTTTTGGCTTTTTCCCTTTTACTCGGGAGTCGCCACAGCGAATCATCTGATTCGCACGTTTGATTTGGCAGAGGTTTTTACGTCGGATGCCCTTCCTGTCACAACCCTTTTTTAGCAAGGGACAGAAACACGCTGACGACTTTGCAGCCTACTTTTTTTTTTACAAAAGTCAGCAATGCCTGGCCTGCCTTTGCTGCACTGGGGGGGGCAGTGACAACCTTGTGGAGAGTGGGACTTGAACCCCTAACCTTTGGATCAACGATTCAGTGACCTATACCACTAGACCACCACTGCCAATATTTTTAAAAGAAAAATAATTTTCTTTTACTTTTAACACATATTTTATACAAAATTGGTGTACTTTTATCATTTTTAAAGGGTTTATGGGGTAGTCTTGGGAGCCTTGGAATGAATCACACGTTTTACACGTAAAACGCGGTTCAACTTACAAAAAATGCAGGTCACAAAAAAGGTGCTGGTACGGATTAATTTTGTAAAGTAAGGTACAACTGTATTTGCTATACTATATACATACACATACATACATACATTTATACACATATAAAGCCCATCACCACAAAAGTAGTAATTAACTAAAAAATTATTAAATACTTTGTTGTGTTTGTGCCCATGTAAACACATCTATGGTGGAAGTATGTGTAAAATGCTTTGATTCGGTAACAGTATTGCAAAAACAAATTCCTCTATAGTTCATCAAACCAAATATGCATCAAAAATAAAAACTAAACTCAGTTATGTCGTCTTGTTTCAATGCTTTTTGCTGGACTAAGAATGTGGTTAAATATATTTTATGCATAAAGACTAAACTGGTAAAGAGGAAACTTATCAGTAAACATTCCAATAGTCTCAGGCACAAGTACAGCTGGAGCTTCTGCAGACTTCCTTCTACTCTCACACTTATCCACCACCTCCTCCCCCACATACCGTGATTCTGTGAATCCTCAATGTGCACGCACACACACACGCACGCACACACACACACACACACACACACACACACACACACACACACACGTCATCCCTCAGTCTAGAATCACAATTACCTTGAAGGTCATGATGAGATGGGTGAAGTGGAACTCTGCTTCTAGGTTGAGTTGGATAGTCACATTCTCCATACCTGAGAACAGGATCAGCAAATTTAAAAAATAAAGAAAATCAAATACATGAGGAAAGAATATAATTTTATATTTTTATATTTTCATTGTTGTTGCAAAATCTATGCTACTGTAATCATTGCAAATTGTACATTATGGAAAAAGTCCATGTACAGTCACTGTACAGTTCTACAGTTACAGCTGTGAACATCTGGTTTCACTGGAAACATGCCACATGGATCTAGGATGGATTGAGAATGTATTATTAAGCTGTGAGTCTTTCTCTGATTCCCAGGCCCATGTGTCCAGCTGTGGTGAATAACTGCTTCCTCTTTCCCCCTACATTACCCCACCTTAAGCTTTCCTCTCTTGGAATAACTGAGCCTTATATTCACAGGCCTCTCTGGTTGCAGTCATGTCCCTTCCTTCCTTTTTCTCTTCATTTCACATTCCGTCTTTCCCATGAATCCGGCAATATCAACACCCCAACCCTTTAAATGATGAAATATCACCTGGAGGAAATGTACCAAAGTCCACAGACCATTAAAATATACAAATAATTTTCTGTATTTTTTATTTAATTGTATATATGAACATGATAATAATCTGTTTTGCACAGTTTGCAGGTGACACTGTAAGTCCGATAAGAAAAAGATCAAATCCCGAGTTAAAATGGAGGTCATCATTTTAACTAGTCAGCTATTAGGTGCCTGCTTTGAAGTTGTAACTCCAACCAATGGTATGATCACAGGGGGCTATCATGAGAGGTGTTCCTGTTAACAAGCCTTCTTCTGCAGTCTTCTTTTCCCATGAGAAAGAAAGGCCTTTCATTACTTAGAAGCAAGACCGTAATTGAAAATATAACAGTAAAGTTATTTTTAATGACAAATACAACTGTATTAGAGGGCCGACTGGCCCTCTACTTACGAAAACCTCTGGATACGAAAAATCCAGGTTACGAAAAACATTTTCCTAAACTCTTGTCCTCTGTATACGAAACAACTTCTTACGAAAAGCCCCAAACGCGCCATTCATAAATTCAAACGCGCCATTCCAACATTCAAACAATGCTCGAGTTGTTCTCTCATTGGCTGTCTCCCAGCATCTGGTCCCGCTGGCCTCCCATTGGCCCGGAGGTAGCTGAACTGTATCCATTACTGTACCCATACTTCTTGTTTGTCACACACGTGAAGGAGAGTTGAACAGGACTGTTGGCTCGTGAGTTTTTTGAGAGTGATCATTGCAGCGTTACATTTCATTATCCATCTTGGGCCCCAAGAAAGTGATTCCCGGTGCCACCATAAAGAAGAAGCGGGCTCCAAATATCAATGGAAGTGAAGCAGGAAATAATAAAAAAATACAAAAGTGGGATGCGGTTGAGCGAAATTGCAAAGGAGTATGGCCGAAACCCCTCTACCATCGGAACGATACTGAAGCCGAAGGAGACCTTAAAAGCGACGACCCCTTCAAAAGGTCTCTCCGTGATATCGAAAAAGAGGTCGTCACTGAACGACGAGATGGAGAGACTGTTACTCCTTTGGATAAAGGAGAAAGAAATTGCCAGAGATACAGTGGCACAGGCAATAATTTCAGAAAAAGCAACCGCCATATTTAGTGATCTCGTGAAGGAGGGTGAGGGTGGGAGTTCTTCGGACCAGCAACCCCCGTCGCATGGGTGGTTAAAGAGATTTAAAAAAAGGTAAATAATTTTCTTTTACTTTTAACACATATTTCATACAAAATTGGTGTACTTGTATCATTTTTAAAGGGTTTATGGGGTCGTCTTGGGAGCCTTGGAATGAATCACACGTTTTACATGTAAAATGCGCCGCGACTTACAAAAACTCCAGGTTACGAAAAAGGCTCTGGAACGGATTAATTTCGTAAGTAGAGGGCCGACTGAACTTCCAAGGAGCAAAACATATTCCTACTCTTCCCAATAGGCAGGAATTATGTTATAAAGAAAACTAGATACTGATCAAGAACATGCCTTATAAACTCACCATTTTCTGATTGCCACCAAGTCTTAAGTCGGTTAACAGCAAATGTTGTCACCACATTTTCGATTCTGTGGTTGGTTGTAATTACGTCCTCAGTGTAAGACTCCCTAGAATCGCACACAAAGCACTTCTTCTCTTCCTACATTTGGTGAGGGGGAAAGGATTGAAAATGTCAATGACTTTTACACACACGCCATATACAATAGCAAACCTTACAAATAACTCTAAGCCCCTAGTCATTGCTTTAGCATGGAATGTCTACAGTTAACCTAAGCCCCACTGTCTCAGAGTCTAAAAATTAATGGCTTAGGTCTAGTCTCATTGATCTGTAGACAACAGAGACCTTAGATATTCAAGTGATAGCCAAAGATATGACCCTTACTCACCCAGCTACTCCTACTTCAATCAAATACCACAGCACTGACATGTCTACAAAGATATCAATAGCTATAGAGCTGGTCATTTTTAACATGATTGACGCTTCTTACAGACTTACAAGGCAATTTAAACAGACTGTTAATGATGAGTTTTAATATTGTGATCGTGTGTTTGGGAGGATGTAGTCTAGGCAAACCAAAATATAAACTGGGGTCAAACTCTATAAAATGTCAACTCTTATCCAGATCCAGGAAAGGGTATGTCCCAACAGCACCCACGTGAAAAAAAGATTAAAGCCCAAAGTGCTCTCTTTGATTAGATTGTGTCTTGGATAGTTTCAAGTCCCGAGGAATTATCTCAAGAGCAATGTAAATTTAAAGAGATCATAAGCCATTTAAAAAGATAATTTTCTACATTGTTATACAGTAGTTTGTTATAAGTGAAAAATAATTGCATAATGCAATGTTTAATTCAGGGGCAGTGGTGGTCTAGTGGTATAAGGTGCTAAGGTTGGGGGTTCGAGTCCCTACAGGGTTATCACTGTCCCCCACAGTGCAGCTAACTGGGTTAGCAAAGGCCGGCCATGTCTCTCACTGTCTATGGTGAGAGGTTCATGTAAAAGAACCATTGCTGACTTTCGTAAAGAGGAGCTGCAAAGCCATCAGCGTATTTCTGTGCTGCGATGGCCTGGTGAGTTATCCAGGGTGTACTCAGCCCTTTCGCGGAGTCGCCTGGGATGGGTGCCAGCCTCCCCACAACCCTAATAAGGATTAAGCGGTTACAGAAAATGAACTGAATATTGAATTCATTTTAAAAGGTACATGTATTTGATCTGCCTGCATTCTCTCACATTCCTTTCATATACTGTCAGATGTTATCTCTGTCAAAAAAAGTAAATAGATTGTGGGTCTAGAATTCTTTTAATGTAAAGGGACTAGTGGGTAAAAAAAACAAAGTCCTTCTTTGAATAAAAAAAAATCATATATTTAGTCTACCTGTAGATGACTGACAATGCAGAAAGGTTCGGTTTTCTCCAGGCCACAGGTGGAAGTGGCTGAGAGCTGATGGGCTCGACCGATAAGTAGGTCTCCAGTGGCGGGGTAACAGCTTCCCTCCATGCATACATCCCCACGTCCAGGCAAGTCTGCTAAAGACCGCGCCCCTAAACCTGGGGGGGAGGAGCCCACTGGGGTTATTTTATGTGAAGAAGTCTTTCATGATTTCATGTTCTATTCTTTTAGAAGGAAATTATGCAAAAAAAAAAGCAGAAAATTTGAGTAAAAATTTTGTAGAAATTTGTGCATAGAAGCATTTTAACATAAAAATAAACATTGAAAAGGAGTATTTAGATTTAAGTATAATGAACACATATACAGTTCAATGCCCCATGAAATATGAATCTAATAAATAGAATTCTGTACTTTTATGTTCATGTTTGGATTCAATAAATAATTATAAGTGGTTTAAAAAAAGGTTGTGGGGCATATAACTAATACATTATTATGGCATAACACACACACACACACACACACACACACACACACACACACACACACACACACACGCACGCATACACACACACACACACACACACACACACACACATGCACGCATACACACACACATCCACACACACACACACACACACATGCGCGCACGCATACACACACACACACACACACACACACACACACACACACACACACACTGCTTGATAACCTGTATAATGTTTGATTTTATTTTCATCACAGATGCAGCTGTAACAAGAATGCAAATACATTTTGTCTAACTTTTTTTCCAAACAATTTTAAATGAGCTAGATTTTGTTTATACTTCTATCAGCATGATGTAAGATCTGGTGGTGGTTGTATTATGGGATAAAAACAGACAATTCGGAAAAACTTTCCATCCTGAAGATGGTTAAAGAAGTCACTTTAAAACTCATGAACAGAAAATGCGCTTTTTTTTTAACAGCAGCCCAACATCTGGAAACATGAAAGAGCTCACGTGACTAAGAATGTATGAAAACTCCCTGTAAAGTCTGTGAAAGTAAATGGATTTTTAAAGAATTAGAAGAAAAGTGAATGAACTTACACAAGAGGGCAGTGAGATGGAATAATATCATGGTTTTGGAGGTTCCTGCTGAGAGCTTTTACAGGAACTGCGTTGAGCTTCTCCAGCTTCCAGTCCTGCCTCCTGTGTGTCGCCTTCAGTCCGGATGCAGTGAAGTCAGGAGAAAGAGTCTCTCTCTCTCTCTTTCTCTCTCCCCCCACCCCTCACCCACGGTTAGCTCATGCGCACAAGGCTCCTTGCCCTCCCCCAGGTGTTCTCATTGTGAATGAGCCTGATCCAGTCAGGCGTTAAACTTAGAACAGAGCCAACCTTTAAGCAAAGCCTCCTGAAAGTGTGGGATGTGTCCTGTAGTCCAGAGTCCATGGTGTTTATACATGTAACCAGCTACATTATAACATTATAGAGGAGACCAGGGACAGTTGCAATTGTTTTTTTTAGTACTGTACTCTGTTATTCAGAAACTGGTTGAATTAGACCTACCAAATATTTATTTGTTACATTTACACCTGTTAACTTCTTCTTCTTCGTTTCCCTTTTTCAGGGGTCGCCATAGCATGTTTGCTTTGGCATAGGTTTTCACGTCGGATGTCCTTCCTGACACAACCCTTTAGCAAGGGCCAGAAACACGCTGACGACTTTGCAGCTACTCTTTACGAAAGTCAGCAATGGTTCTTTTACATGAACCTCTCACCATAGACAGTGAGAGACATGGTTGGCCTTTGAAAACCCAGTTAGCTGCACTGGGGGGGACAGTAACAACCTTGTGGAGAGTGGGACTCGAACCCCCAACTTTAGGGTCAGCAATCCAGTGCCCTTTATCACCAGGCCTTAGAAATACCCCACTGCCATTTACATCTGTTAACTATTATTATTATTATTATGGATGCTTGTATAGCGCATATTCCATATATGTATGCTCAATGCGCTCGTGGCCACCATGCGGCGCCAGTTATTGCATTGTTCTATCCTTTTGATGCTGAGCGCCAAGCAGGAAGCAACAACTCCCACATTTTAACGTCTTATGGTATGACACGGCCGGATTCGAACTCCGACCTCCCGGAGGATAAAGTGGACGCTCTACCAACTGAGCTAAATCCCCAGTAGCTACGGGGTATTTATTAATTTATTTATTTGATAAATATCCTGTATTAATCCTGCAAGTGAAATTTTGGCTCTACATTTAACCCATCCATGGCACACACACTCAGAGCAGTGGGCTTCCACACATTGGGTCTCCCAGAGAGCAGTTGGGGGTTTAGATACCTTGTTCAACAGCACTTTAGTTATAAAGGTGGAGGAATGGAAGGTGCAGCTCATTTCCGCACTGCCACACATACCAAAATACACTTACCAATACTAAAGATATATATGACATGTTGTTCACAATATTTATCAGCAAAGTCAGTTGTGAGCATGGTGGTGCTGTGGTTTGCATGTTTGCTTCACAGCAAGCAGAGCCTGGGTTTGATTCCAGGGCTCAGGTGTTTCTCCTTGTGCTCATGTGGGTTTCCTCTGGGTACTCCAGTTTCCTTCTACAGTCCAAAGATACGCACATTAGGCTGATCCAGTGAGTGAACGTGTGTGTGTGTGTGTGTGTGTGTGTGTGTGTGTGTGTGTGTGCGTGTGTGTTGCCTTTCTCCAGTGTCTGCTGAGGGAGGCACCAGCCTTGAAGGAATAATCATTTGTCCACATAGGTAAGAATGAGTAATTGTGGTGTGAGAGATGGTTGTAACATTGTTCACCATCTTAGAAATACCTATTTTTTTATTTTAAATTGGTGCTACAATATACATAACCCTGTATGAATTTTATTTTTGGAATGCAGTCGTGAGGAGGAGGGAGGGGGGGGGGGGGGGTTGGGGGGCACTAACCCGTGTCTCTCCCCTTACTCCTGTCCCAAGCCCGGAAAAATGCAGAGGGTTGTGTTAAGAAAGGCATCCGACGTAAAACCAATGCCAAACTTTATCATGCAAATTACAAATATTACCTCCATACCGGATCAGTTGAGGCCCGGGTTAACAGTTGAGGCCATCAGTGCTGTTAACCAACAGGGTGCTGATGGAAATTGGACTACTGTTGGTCGAAGGAGAGGCGGGAGGCGTGTCCGTAGGCAGAGAGAGAAGAGGAAAGGCATGAGTCTAGGACTGAGAGTAGGGACTTTGAATGTTGGAACTATGGAAAGTAAAGATAGAGAGCGGGCTGACATGATGCAGAGGAGGAAGGTGGACATACTGTGTGTTCAGGAGACCAGGTGGAAAGGTAGCAAAGCTAGAAGCTTAGGAGCAGGGTTTAAGCTGTTTTATCATGGTGTGGATGGGAAGAGAAATGGAGTAGGAGTCATCTTGAAGGAGGGGTTTGTCAGGAATGTTCTAGAAGTGAAAAGAGTGTCAGACAGAGTGATGAGTCTCAAGTTAGAAATAGAAGGTGTGATGTTCAATGTTGTTAGTGCTTATGCCCCACAGGCAGGATGTGAGCTAAAAGAGAAGGAAAGATTCTGGAGTGAGTTAGATGAAGTGATGCAGAGTACCCCCAGAGGTGAAAGAGTGGTCATTGGTGCAGACTTCAATGGACATGTTAGTGCAGGCAACAGAGGGGACGAGGAAGTGATGGGCAGGTTTGGTATTCAGGACAGGAACACAGAAGGACAGATGTTGATCGATTTTGCAAAAAGGATGGAAATGGCTGTCGTGAATACTTTCTTCAAGAAGAGACAGGTGCATAAGGTGACTTATCAAAGTGGAGGCAGGAGCACACAGGTAGACTATATCTTGTGCAGACAATGCAGTTTGAAGGAAGTCAGTGACTGAAAAGTAGTAGTGGGTGAGAGTGTTGCCAAACAACATAGGATAGTGGTGTGCAGGATGACGCTGATGGTGAGGAAGGTGAAGAAGGCAAAGGCAGAGCAGAAGACAAAGTAGTGGAAGCTGAAAAAGGAAGAGGGTCATGTTGTCTTCAAGGAGGAGTTGAAACAGGCTTTGGATGGTCAGGAAGTGCTTCCAGATGACTGGACAACCACAGCAAATGTGATCAGAGACACAGGTAGGAGAGTACTTGGTGTGTCCTCGGGAAGGAAAGTAGATAAGGAGACTTGGTGGTGGAATGTGGAAGTGCAGGCGTGTGTACAAAGAAAGAGGTTACCTGAGAAGAAGTGGGACATTGAGAGGACTGAAGAGAGTAAACAGGAGTACAGGGAGACACAGCGTAAGGCGAAAGTAGCAGTGGCAAAGGCCAAACAGAGGGCGTATAATGACTTGTATGATAGGTAAGACAGTAAGGAGGGAGAAAATGATTTATACAGGTTAGTACAGCAGAGAGATAGAGCTGGGAAGGATGTGCAGCAAGTTAGATTGATAAAGGACAGAGAGGGAAATGTATTGACTGATGACAGAAGTGTGCTGGGAAGATGGAAAGAGTACTTTGAAGAGCTGATGAATGAGGAAAATGAGAGAGAACAAAGAATAGAAGAGGTGCCTGTTGAGGGGCAGGAAGTAGCAAAGATTAGTAAGGGTGAAGTGAGTAGGGCACTGAAGAGGATGAAGAACGGAAAGGCGATTGTTCCTGATGATATACCTGTGGAGGTATGGAAGTGTCTAGGAGAGGTAGCAGTAGATTTTCTGACAAGAGCATTCAACAAGGTCTTAGAGAGTGAGCAGATGCCGGAGGAATGGGGGAGAAGTGTGCTGGTGCCCATTTTTAAGAACAAGGGAGACCTGCAGAGTTGTGGCAACTACAGAGGGATAAAGTTGATGAGCCATACGATGAAGTTATGGGAAAGAATATTGGAAGCTAGACTAAGCGCAGAGATCAGCATTTGTGAACAACAGTTTGGTTTCATGCCAAAAAAGAGCACCACGGATGCAGTGTTTGCTTTGAGGATGTTAATAGAGAAGTACAGAGCAGGTCAGAGGGAGCTGCCTTGTGCCTTTGTGGATCTGGAAAAAGCATATGACAGGGTGCCGAGAGAGGAACTGTGGTATTGCATGAGGAAGTCTGGAGTGGCAGAGAAGTATGTTAGAGTGGTGCAGGACATGTATGAGAGATGTAACAGTGTGCTGTCGACATGAACGATGAATTCAAGGTGGAGGTGGGACTGCATCAAGGATCAGCTCTGAGCCCCTTCTTGTTTGCTATGGTGATGGACAGGGTGATAGAAGAGGTTAGGCAAGAATCTCCATGGACTATGATGTTTGCAGATGACATTGTGATCTGTAGTGAGAGCAGAGAACAAGTGCAGGAAAATCTAGAGAGGTGGAGGTATGCCCTGGAAAGGAGAGGGATGAAGGTTAGCCTCAGTAAATCAGAATACATGTCTGTGAATGAGAAAAACCCAGGAGGAACGGCGATGTTACAGGGAGCAGAGATAAGGAAGGTGGAGGATTTTAAGTACTTAGGCTCAACAATCCAGAGCAATGGAGAGTGTGGAAAAGAGGTGAAGAAGCGTGTGCAGGCAGGTTGGAATGGTTGGAGAAAAGTGTCTGGTGTGATGTGTGATCGGAGAGTATCAGCAAGAATGAAAGGAAAAGTGTACAAGACGGTTATGAGGCCAGCGATGTTGTATGGTTTAGAAACAGTGGCACTGAGGAAAAGACAGGAGGCAGAGCTGGAGGTAGCGGAGCAAAAATGTTGAGGTTCTCTCTGGGAGTAACGAGGATGGATAGAATCAGAAATGAGTACATCAGAGGGACAGCCCATGTAAGATGTTTTGGAGACAAAGTCAGAGAGGCTGGATTGAGATAGTTTGGACATGTACAGAGGAGGGATAGTGAATATATTGGCAGTAGGATGCTAAGGTTGGAACTACCAGGCAGAAGGCCTAGAGGAAGACCAAAGAAGAGATTTATGGATATGGTGAAGGAAGACATGAAGGTCGTTGGAGTAAGAGAAAAAGATGCAGAGGATAGGGTGGAGATGGAGGCAGATGATTTGATGTGGCAAATTCCTGAAGGGAACAGCCGAAAGGAAAAGAAGTATGAATTTTATTTTTGTATTTATTTATATACCACACTTCCATTGAATCATCTTTTCCATTACTTTAAAGGTGACTTTATTAGGGATTTGGGAAGATCTCATAAAGTTTATTTTTCCTGTATGCTATTCTGAGGTTTTTAATACTGCTTTGATGCTGGAATTTAAAGGATTTCTTTAAATCTGTCTCTCATTCTGCCAGGTATTGATCGATAGGACTTGATGGACTGTAAGGTGGTGAATGTAGGCTTAACTTAACCAGGGTCTACAGAGCTAACTAAAAAAAGATGCCTTTCCCTGAAAAAAAAAAACCCCATCTAAAATAATATCATTTCTAAAACTATTACTCTTCTCCCAGTCCTGTATTATGATTATTAAATATGATGTCATTACAATATATCGGTAGGAGGATGCTGTGGCTGGAACTACCAGGCAGAAGGCCTAAAGGAAGACCAAAGAGACGATTCATGAATGTGGTGAAGGAGGACATGAAGGTTGTTGGTGTAAGAGAAGAAGATGCAAAGGAGAGGGTGAGATGGAGGCAGATGATTCTCTGTGGCGACCCCTGAAGGGACCAGCCGAAAGGAAAAGAAGAAGGTCGTTACAATAAATCTTAAATTAAGTTACATATGAAAAGAAATAACATTTACAGACATGAAGGTAAATATAAATATTTAGCTAATCCAATAAAGTTGCATCTGAAAAATGTTATTGATTATTAATAGTTTTAATAAATTATTCAGCAACTAGTCCTAACATGAATTATTCACTAACTACAATGAAACTAACAAAAGCTATGTCATCAAGAGAGTTTAAATTGAGTGATGTAATTTTATATCAGCCATCAGGTTTTGGGAGTATAAAGGGTTTGTGGTCTTATGTACAGTAATGCTAAGCCTGAAGCCTTGGGTTACCCAGCATTAACTGCTAACTACTTTCCTCCCCCTCCTCTGAAAACAAAGAGACCTCTGATGAAGGCGTCCAGCTATTCTTGTATCTCGCCAGAAAATGCATGCTACAGATGATTACAGCAGCCATGATACTGTTGTAATTGTATCAGTGAGGCTATCATATAATGTATAATATAAAAAGAAAAAGGGTAATTTGTAATCGAGAGTCTTTAGCCTCTGAAAATGTTCTATTTATGTTCATCCATCCAAAGACAACTAAATAATAGCTTTGAGAATCAAAGCACTGTCTTTACCTCCGACGGTTTCAAGGACATTTGCTCACAGGACAAATGCTCACAACCTTAATGAAAAGACAGACATTTGCTCCCAACATAACCCTAACCATAAACCCTAACCCTAAACCCTAACCCCTAACCCTAATGTATAATGAGTTAATTTAGAATTATGTATTTATAAGAATAAAGAATTTTTAGAACACATTGTGATCTTTTTGTATTATGCATTTATTAGAACAAAGAAAAAAAGTGTTGTGAGCAAATGTCCGGATTTTTTTCATTAAGGTTGTGAGCATTAGTCCTGTGAGCAAATATCTGCGCCCCCCCTGCCATAGACAGTGAGAGACATGGCTGGCCTTTGATGACCCAGTTTGCTGGACTGACACATCTGGATGCCTTTACATGCAAAAATGAACTAACAAAGTTTTCTGAAAAAAGGGAAATGAGACGGCTCATCAATGCGTCTCAACAGACGGTGTTGAGGCCAGCGATGTTGTATGGTTTAGAAACAGTGGCCCTGGGGAAAAGACAGGAGGCAGAACTGGAGGTAGCAGAGATGAAAATGTTGAGGTTCTCTTTGGGAGTAACGAGGATGGATAGGATCAGGAATGAGCACATCAGAGCGACAGCACATGTAAGAGGTTCTGGAGACAAAGTCAGAGAGGCTAGATTGAGATGGTTTGGACATGTACAGAGGAGGGATAGTGAGTATATTGGTAGTAGGATGCTGAGATTGGAACTACCAGCCAGAAGGCCTAGAGGAAGACCAAAGAGACGATTCATGGATGTGGTGAAGGAGGACATGAAGGCAGTTGGTGTAAGAGAAGAAGATGCAAAGGATAGGGTGAGATGGAGGCGGATGATTCGCTGTGGTGACCCCTGAAGGGAAAAGCCGAAAGGCAAAAAAGAAGAAGAAGATAATTATCATGTAACTGCAGAAAAGAAAGAGAATTGCTCAGCCAGTTTTATTACTAATAATTTGACTTTTCATCTTTATTTCATGTGAAGGGAGACTTTATAATGGAAGAACAAGGATAATAGAATACGGGGTATTACTACATGATAGTTCTTACATGTGATCATTTTTAGTACATGCAAATGTATATATAATTTTCTTCAACTAAATTACAAAATAATTTCAGATATTGTGCAAGCTGTGGATCAAATTGTTTATAGCATGCTGACCCAAGTTATGAATGAGTATGTTTCATTTCACTTACAGAAAGAATTCAGGGGGGAAGGTTATATAACTTGGTTTACCACTAATTTGCGGAACTCGAATCAAAACTTTTGGAAAAAAGGTTTTGCGTTGGCTCATGGAAGAAGCTAACAGTCTTCAATATGCAATCTTTCTGCAAATCAACCAAAGGCCTTTACGGACACAATTCAAAGAAAGTCTTATCCTGTCTTCCAGATTTTCTTTCTGAGATAAAGATGGAATTTGTATCATTTAGAGGCCGTTCAATGTTGCATTGTTTATTCTAAAAGACAGAAGCAACAAATAAACCTCACAGGTGTTTTTGTAAAAACGATAATATGACCATGTATGTGTTATCCCTGGTGGTCTAATGGTTAGGATTAAGCGCTCTCACTGCCGTGGCCCGGGTTTGATTCCCAGTCAGGGAATTGCATTATTGAGGGGCAGTGGTGGTCTAATGGTATAGGGTGCTGGATCACTGATCCTAAGGTTGGGGGTTCGAGTCCCACTTTCCACAAGGTTGTCACTGTCCCCACCAGTGCAGCTAACTGGGTTATCAAAGGCCGGCCATGTCTCACTGTCTGTGGTAGGAGGTGCGTGGACATTTGCTCACAGGACAATTGCCTATAACCTTAATGAAAAAAACGGACATTTGCTCACACCTTTTTTTTCTTTGTTCTAATAAATGCATAATATAAAAAGATCACAATGTGTTATAAAAATTCTTTATTCTTATAAATACATAATGCTACATTAACTCATTATACATTAGGGTTAGGGTTCAGGGTTAGGGTTTAGGGTTAGGCGTAGGGTTAAAATTGAACAAAATTTTTTATGTTAGCAAATGTCCCTTTTTTCATTAAGGTTGTAAGCATTTGTCTTGTGAGCAAATGTCCTGTGAGCAAATGTCCTGGAACCATGGCAGGGGTGTCCAACTCGTGCCACAAAGGGCCATGTTGCTGTAGGTTTTTGTGTCAGCCGAGCAGCAGCACACCTGACGTGGCTCATTTAATCACCTGATCGTTGTCTTCAGCCAGCTGATTGGTCAATCTGTGTGCTCTGTACAGAGACTGACCAATCAACTGCCTGAACACTCAGATCAGTTGATTACATAAGCAAAGTCAGGTGTGCTGCTGCTCGGTTGATACAAAAACCTACAGCAACATGGCCCTTTGTGGCACGAGTTGGACACTTCTGGTCTATGGTGAGAGGTTCATGTAAAAGAACCATTGCTGACTTTCGTAGAGAGTAGCTGCAAAGCCGTCAGCGTGTTTCTGTCCCTTGCTAAAGGGTTGTGTCAGGAAGGGCATCCGACGCAAAAACCTCTGCCAAATCAAACGTGCGAATCGATCTGATAAAGGAAAAAAGCCAAAAGGAAATCTCTCATGTGTTAATTAACATAATGTATATAACTGGAAAATTTCTGTACAGAGGAGCTAAGGTTATTAATTATCAAAGATCAAATGTGACGAACAAGTTTAACAGACATGTCTGAGTTTGCGATTCAATAGAAATTATCTTCATCTTATTGTTCACAGCCAAGAACAAAAGGCAGAGATAGTTGGGCTTTTAACGATTTAACCAGAACATTGAAATCAAGTCATCCACTACAATGCTGAATGTTGGGTTCATCTAATCACATGGATGAGTTGATTACACAAAATAAGAATACAAAGATGGAAATTTGCAATGATTCAATAACGAAGACTTATTTTTAAAATTAATAACACAGTCATATATAAGAAATTACAGATTTTTTAAACTAATTACCAAACTATGTAATTAAATAACTAACCAAAACACAGTCCCATACACAGTAAGCTGCAGTGTAGTGTGTTCTGAGTGTCAGCAATTTGTACTACAGCAGCTCTTCTCTCAAATCAGACCAGACATTCGAGCCTTCACTCCTCACACACATCAGTTCGTCACGATCCCACTACTGAACCAAAGGCAGGTGAGGTAGCTCAAGCCAAGACCATTAGTGTTTACAGTGGCATTTCCAGGGCAAGGCAGTACGGTGGCGTAGTGGTTAGCACATCCGCTTTTCAGCAAGGAGGTCCTGGGTTCGATTCCCAGCTTAAGCGTTTCTGTGTGGAGTTTGCATGTTCTCCTCGTGCTAGCATGGGATTCCCCTGGGTACTCCGGTTTCTTCCCACAGCCCAAAAACATGCATAGAAGGTTAATTGGCTGTTTCAATTCATCTCTAGGTGTCGCTGGGAGTATGAATGATTGTGTGAGTGTTGGCACTGTGATAGCCTGGCGAGCTGTCCGGGGAGTACCCAACCCTCGCTCAGAGTCAGCTGAGATGGGCGACAGCTTCCTCGCGACCCAAATTAATATTAAGTGGTTCAGAATGGACTTCCAAGGTGTGATCATGCCCCCTCTGATCTACTTTGAAGCTAGAAGTCTGAAGAATTTGGTCTGGCAATTACCCATGGGCCAGTCAAGCCTAACAGTTGCATGGTGATGTCAAGGAGAAAGGAACGTCTCTTTTTTAACCCATTAGCTAAACGGTATCTTTGTAATTTGTGTCCAATTATATATGCACAAGAAAACAAGTACAGAAACTACGCTAAGGACTAGCCTGTCATAACAATGAAACAAGCTGGACCATATATCACTGGGATAAATATTTGGTAATAATTGGTGGTATAAAATTATTTGTTGTATTTTTTTATTATTATTATTTGGTTGGTCACAAGCTCAGTTAAATTTATAAATAGGTCAAGTTTGTAAAGGACATTTTACATCCATGTTTACAGCAAGGTATGTGCTCCTTGCTTGACTATTGATGTGATCATAGAAATGCAAATGGATTTTTTGGCTTGTTGCTACAAGCCTTGGGTAGCCTTGAGACACATACACACACACACACACACACACACACACACACACCATTGAAGAGTGGTGAGGTTTACAGCTGGTGAGGCACTGACGCTTTTAGAATCAGATTTAAAAATATATTACTCATGATTTGATTGACAACAGACAGTGTGTTGTGTTTTATATCTCATATCAGTATTCTTTACACAAAGATGAGGTATATTTCATTTGAGGTTAAAATTTATTCCAACTGCATTGGTCTTTGTGACCTCTTGTTTTGATTGAAAGTCCAGATTTGCACATTTTCTCAACTTGGAAAATGTAATTTTCAATTTTAATAAGGCGGATTGTAAAAGAAATATAAACTACAAACAAAGACGATTGTAAGTTGCGTAAGACTCTGTGAGCTCACTAGCACCCTCTGTTGTGAGTCAGGGGTAAGATTTGCCTCACTGAGTAATTTTCTTTATTTTTTTTTATTTTTTTTTATTTTATTTTTTTTTTTTACTGGACCTTATGATAAATCTGCAGACTAAACAGAAATACATTTTATACATTATCCACATTCTGAAAGGGACCCCCAGTGCAGCTAACTGGGTTATCAAAGGCGGGCCATGTCTCTCACTGTCTGTGGTGAGAGGCATGTAAAAGAACCATTGCTGACTTTCATAAAGAGTAGGCTGCAAAGTCGTCAGCGTGTTTCTGTCCCTTGCTAAAAGGGTTGTGACAGGAAGGGCATCCGACGTAAAAACCTCTGCCAAATCAAACGTGCGAATCAAATGGTTCGCTGTGGCGACTCCCGAGTAAAAGGGAAAAAAGCCGAAAGGAAGACAGACAGACCACATTCTGAAAGGGCAGAACATATATCTGAGTGTTTGAAAGCATTTCAGCTGCAATATATACTAGTAGAGGAACAGTGACACAGAATTTGTATCGCATACCAGCACAATTTGTGAGGGACACAATCTAATGAGTGGCACAGCAAAGCACCACCTCACTGCACAGCTCCGCCCTGGATTTGAATGGGACATACTGAAATTCTGCTATTCTTTATTGAAAAAAAAAATTAATATTGCACTCAAACAGTCCCTCAGTGCAGCTAACTGGGTTATCAAAGGCCAGCAAGGTCTCTCAGTTTCTATAGTGAGAGGCATGTAAAATAACAATTGCTGACTTTCATCAAGCGTAGGCTGCATAGCCATCAGCATGGTTCTGCCCTGCGATGGCCTGGCAAGCTGTACTGTGACCTAACCCAGAGTCGGTTGAGATGTGCGCCAGCCTCCCTGCAACCCTAATTAGGATTAAGCAGTTCAGAAAATAAATGAATGAATGACTCAAACGGTAAAAGGGCTTGTAATACAGACCAGCTGACAAATATTAACATTGATAATATTTTATGATTCACTTTTTTTTCTTGTCAAAAGCTGGGGAGGCCTGTCTCACCCGAGCACAACAGTTGGGTAGATTTTATTGAAGGTGAGCATATGTGTGTGTGTGTGTGTGTGTGTGTGTGTGTGTGTGTGTGTGTGTATGAGAGGATACTTCTAATAGTTCTTGGCCTCACCCAAATACAAGGAAAATATATCACATTTTGAGGCATAGGTGTATATTATAAAATTTTAAATAACTGCCAACAAAAGCTCCAATGTTTGAAGCAATTAAAGAAAAAAAGAGGAAAGCTAGTGTAGAGTGACGGCTTTGTTCCTCCATAGTAATGTCCATCTACAAAGCAGGGTGGGTGGCGGTGGCAGAAACAGCCAGATGTGACTTTATTATGTTGCCCTATGCATTTTACTCACCTGCCCTAGCATCAACTGACTTCTGTTTCCCAAACTGAAACCTGACTGGTGTGATCACCGTTTTCACAGTTATGATGAAGTTATTCGTGCTGTTGAGAAGTATTTGGTATCTGGAGGCTCAAAGTGTTACTTTCTTAAAAAAAGGGATCGTGAAGTTTGAACACCAGTGGTCCAAGTGCAATGAAGTTACGGAGAGAGATTTCCTTTCGACTTTTTCCCTTTATCGGGGGTCGCCACAGCGAATGATTCGCATGTTTGATTTGGCAGAGGTTTTTACATCGGCTGCCCTTCCTGACACAAACCCTTTAGCAAGGGACAGACAGATGCTGACGGCTTTGCAGCTGCTCTTTACGAAGGTCAGCAATGGTTCTTTTACATGCCTCACACCATAGACAGTGAGAGACATGGCCCGCCTTTGATAACCCAGTTAGCTGCACTGGGAGGCAATGAAATTATGCACTGAAACACTGAAATGAAAGTTGCAATGAAATGGGCTATCTTTCTTCTGAAATGTTTTCTGGGTGAGGCTGAGAATATTTTGAAAAACAGACTAATTAATATATATATATATATATATATATACACAAAAGGACAGGACAAAGACTTTCTATTGAAACTCCATTTATCACTACAGATCTGTTTCGAGGGGTGGTGAAACCATCCTCTCTCTTCAGGTGATTATAGAAGAAAATCTTTTTTAGAAGAAAAATTTTCTTCTATATTCACCTGAAGAGAGAGGATGGTTTCACCACCCCTCGAAACAGATCTGTAGTGATAAATGGAGTTTCAATAGAAAGTCTTTGTCCTGTCCTTTTGTTATTTGCTCTACCAAAAAGTATTGAGCACTCTCCTACGGAAGGATCTACTCAGAAAATCCTCTCTCTCTCTCTCTCTCTCTCTCTCTCTATATATATATATATATATATATATATATATATATATATATATATATATATATATATATATATAGACAGAGAGAGAGGACTAGCTAGCTAGCTAGAATGGTTGTGGTTGTTTCCAAACAAAAAAACAGAACAAAGAAAATATAATAAAATCACTCACTGTATAGATGACTTTTGAAAACTTTCACAATTACATTCATAATTATGTTTGCTTCTTCTATACAGTCTTTCAAGTAATTGCAATTTTGTGGTTAAGACGGCATACTCGGTATAATTTATTTAAACAAAGTACCACCAGTAAACAATCTGACCAGATTAAAATAAGATATCTAAAGTTATCAGGACTGAACTGCATTGCATCTGGTTGCAGGTAAAGAAAGAGACATTTGCAGGCTTAGGTGCCGCAGCGTGAATAATTGTCCACTTTGTCCACAATATGTTTCTGCAAGTTCATCGCGTCTGCCAAAAGAAGTTCCAGTTCTTTCATTTTTTCCATTTTTCCTTGTACTGCATTTTTAATCTTTTTCTCCACGACTGAAATGAATTAGAGGGCAAAATGTGTACATATTTTTAAATCAAGATAGTAAGCAATCATCATCATCAATCTTCAGTCACAGAAAAGTCTTACGAATATTCATTCATTCAATAATCAAACCCAGCTGTTTGTTGAACTTCTACTACTGAAATCATTATCATACCTTTAATTTTCTTCAATTTATTTCCAACATCTTCTGCCATTTTTTCAGCCTCTGTTGTTATGTTCTTCAGATGCTCAGTTATTGTGTCATTTACACCCTGAGTGTTATTTTTCAGTTTTTTTAATAGTTCTTCAACTTCCTCAAGATCCTGAAATAGAAAATTTTAAAAAGTGTAGAATAAGAAGGGCAGTGGTGGTCTCGTGGTATAGGGTGCTGGATTGCTGATCCTAAGGTTGGGGGTTCGAGTCCCACTCTCCACAAGGTTGTCACTGCCCCCCAAGTGCAGCTAACTGGGTTATCAAAGGCCAGTCATGTATCTCACTGTCTATGGTGCGAGGTTCATGTAAAAGAACCATTGCTGACTTTCGACAAGAGTAGCTGCATAGCTATTAGCATGTTTCTGCCCTGCGATGGCCTGGCGAGCTGTCCAGGGTGTACTCTGCCCTCGTCCAGAGTCGGCAGGGATGGGCGCCAACCTCCCCACGACCCTAATTAAGATTAAGCGGTTACAGAAAATGAACAGAACTGATGAACTGTAGAATAAGAAATAATCATACAGTAACATCCCACTATCTTATACTGTATATTGATATGCAACAATTTATAGGAAATTGTTGTGAAGAATGGAAAAGTCCTGATAATTTATTGATATGTTTTTATTGCATACTTTTGAATTTTATCATATTTCAAAACCTTTAAATTTAGAAACAGTTTCCACTTTCTACTGAATATATTTTCATACACTACATTACTACATTTCTACATAACCATAATAATGCATCTAAAGTCATAGACTGACTTTAGAACAGGAAAGAGTCGATCTAAATTTCCAATAAATATTAACCCATCTTTTGGATTTATATTGTGTTTACTATCTGGTAGCATTCATTTAGTTTGTTATGCTAACAAGTATCTTGAGAGATTCGGACTGAGCTCTCAGGGCTCTCTGGGCCAGCAAAGTCTTCTCTGCCGGCCGAAACACAATAAGAAGTACTGACCTATATTTGCAACTTAAGTTGTAGTATTTGTTCTATTAAATTGTCTTAATTTATTCCCAACAATCTATTGTCTTCATTTCAGCGCATGTCTCTTGGATGCATTGTTTTCCGTGTGTATATGGATGTTCGACTTTTTGTCCAATCAGATTTCAGCTTCTGTCTTGCTGCCATGTCAATCTAATCTGCAAAGGGCCTTCAGCATCAGCAGTGCTGGCCAATGTCACTTAAACTACACTATATTAACAATGGAGCTGTTTCGTTTATCAATCAGATTTCAGATTTGACTCACAGCTCCAGCTAACGGGCTTAGCATTTTTCCCATCCTCTGATTGGTTGCTCAGAGCATAACTAGGTGAATAGGCTGAAGTGATCTACACACAATACATTTAATTAGATTTTTTTACACCCACAGTGGCTGATGAAGGAGGTGTTGGACATTCTTAAAAATCCATTTTCAATGCGGACTTTTCCAGAAAAGCTAGACGTCTTAAGGAGGGGTCAAGGAACGGGAAGTAAGGTCTATCCTTTTTTACTCTTGGCTCAGCACCAATTTATTCCTGTAATCTCCAGTGAAAGTTATGTAATACTCAGAGTTATGCGCAAAATGCCTCGTTCTCTGTCTCTCTCTCGCTCTCTCTCTCTCTCTCTCTCTCTGCAGTGCCACGTCTTGTTATATTGTGTTTTTGTATACTGTATTATTAATTGATTGTATAATTGCAACACGATAGTGTACGTGTTGGTACTAAGAGTGGATTAAATCCGTTAATTCCCACTGAGGGCCCAAGTACCAAATGCACAGTCTGCCACTTGGACTGAAACTGTTTGAAAAGTGTGATTTTTAAGCGGACAATTTGCAAATAATTTTTTGTACAGGGTGGCACGGGTTCATAGTCGTTAGCACATCCATTTCACAGCAAAAATATCTTGGGTTCGAGTCCCATGTTCGGGTGTTTATGTGTGGAGTTCACATGTTTTTTCCCCATTTGCACTGGTTATCTCTGGATACTTCGGTTTCCTCCCACAATCCAAAGACATGTACATTAAGTTAACTAGCTGTTCCAAATTGGTGTGTGTGTGTGTGTGTGTATGTGTGTGTGTGTGTGTGTGTGTGTGTGTGTGTGTGTGTGTGTGTGCGCGTGCGCTTTAGGTCTGTGATGATCTAGCGAATGGTTCAAGGTGTAGCTGCCTTTGCCCCGTGTTGGCTGTGATAGGCTTCAGCCTCCCCATGACACTATGATTAAGCAGTCCAGCAAATGAGTGACAGGATGAATATTAATATATTAACAATTTTATAAATTGTAAATTAAGTGAAGAATTTGCTTGACCAAACTATACAGTATATTAAGCATGAAATTCAGTGCATTCTGTGCTTCAGTATGAAGGTCAGTGTTGTCAACTCATGTCACTGACCTGGTCAGCGTCTGTAGCATTAGCTAACGCTGCATCAGCTGCAGTTTTTGCCTCCAAAGCTTGAGCTCGATTCATTTCTGTTTTGTTCTTCAGATCCTCAATTTCCTTCTGAAGTATTTTGATCAGAGGACTTTTTAATTCATCTTCAGTATTGTTTAATTTCGTGGCACTCTGGTGGCAATCACAGTGATAATTATCAGAACTTCAGTAAAAGTACACAATAATACAACAAACCGTTTTACGTAAGGAGATTTTTTTACGTAAGGAGATAGTCTATGTAAAATATTTACCTGGTCAAGTAAATCAGCTGTTCCATTTCTGTTGTCTTTAGTCTTGTTCAGTTTCTGCTTTATTTTTTCATGGAGTTGAGCAGTATCCTTCAGGGCTTTCTCTATGTCACTGATATCGGTCTCCTTAGTTTTGTTCCTATAATAATACAACAGCGGAATAATGTGCCAACGGGATCAAATATCTGGATCAATTTTAAAAGATTACATCGGAATAGTCGCTGCAGTTGAATCAATTCATGATTTTGATGTTGAGGCACTTACAGGATTCCTTCAGCCTTCTTTTTCAAGTCAGTCGCTAATTTGGCGTCATCTTTTAATTTCTTCAGGTCATCAGAAATATTTGTGAGGTTTTGCATCATTTTCTGAATATCCTCGATCATCTTCTTGATTTCCTCTGCAGAACTAGGAAGCTTAATTGCCAGCACAGCAGAAGCTATTCTTTCAACATCTTCTGGTTCCATTGTCTCTGCTACGGTAAAAATAGTAAAACAATTAAAAAAAAAAAAAGTTTATATGTGCATTTAAATTTAAATTTATGTCTTTAAAATAAATAAATGAGCACCTTTCAAAATATTCAATATCAAGTGTAAAGAGAATTGAGAATAAACTTAGTGAATGCCAACAACTACAACAAATTATTATTATTATTATTATTATTATTATTATTATTATTATTATTATTATTATTATTATCACTACTACAAGGATCCCTCACTTTCCGCAGTTAATGGGGACCGAGATCCCCCAGGACCGCCGATGTCAGTGAAGTATGATCGACCCCGACTGACGTATACTTACATGTATATGTGTATATAATATCAATAAATACATATTCAACACTATAAATGCTTATAATAACAATTAAACATTCAAAAATAATGCATAAGATGTAAATAAAATATAAATACACACACATAGAGTCACGCACCTCACATAAAAATGTAATTAGTTTTGTTGGGTTGTTTTTTGTTTGTTTGTTTTTTGTTTGTTTGGGTTTAATTGGCCTTGTTTTGCTGCATTTTCCTTAAATTTTCCCCTATTTTTCCTTAATTTCCTTCTTTTTTTATTTTTCGATGAATATTTTTGAAAAACCCGCGATGCACTGAAGCCGCAGAAACTGAAGCGCGGAGTAGCGAGGGATCGTTGTGATAATGAGAGATGAGAGAAAGCATTTCTTACCTCTGAGGTAATCTCGGACACTCTCTACAAGTTTTTTAGTTTCATTCCTGGCCTTTTCAAACTTGTCCTTGCTGTTGATGATCTTCTTCATCATGTCCCATGCCTTGGTTTTCACGTTTTCATTCATATTTTTGATGTCACTGATCTAGAAGTAGCAAAGTTATTATAATATAAAATAATAAACACAGTTCTCTTCCATTCACTATATTCCACTTTTTATATTAAAAAGAGTTATAAATGCATCAAAGAACATAATCCCATTTAAGATCGAAGTCAGTATATGTGGTGTCGTTAATCATGCCTTTGTTCCGGCATCTGTGAGATTTTTCTGCAGGCTTTGAATTCTTGGTTTGAACTGCTTTGCTGTATCTGTGGCGTTGAGGGCGACAGGTAGACTTCCTGTACAAGACGGTCCACCACACTTCCCACACAGAGCACCACCACACACAGCCTTGTCACACTCTGCATCACCCGGTGCACCACAAATCTGTAGCACATTAATAATATACATACAAGTCATTATTGATGAATGTACAATGTGAGAATATTATCAAAAATCATAAGACGTAGTTCTTACCACAAAATGAGTCTTAATGCACCAATCTGACTTTTTATCCTTTATTTATTTTCCATTCTATTCAATCCTAATTCGAGTTATTAGAGCTGGTGCCCATCTCAGCCAACTCTGGGCAAGGGCAGAATATACCCTGGACGGCTCACCAGGCCATCGCGGAACAGAAGCACGCTGACGGCTATACAGATACTCTTTACGAAAGTCAGCAATGGGTTCTTTTACAAGCCTCACATAAACAGTGAGAGAACCGGCTGGCCTTTGACAACCCAATTAGCTGCACTGGGGGACAGGAGTGACAACCTGTTGATAATGAGGCTTGAACCTCCTGACCTTGGGATCAGCACCCTAACACCAGGCCCCTACTGTCCCTAAAAACTTTTTAAGTACGTAGACAGAATTTTCCTGAAAAGGCTTGTGAATAAATCCATCATTCATTAAGATACAGTACTTTATTTTTCCTAATATCTTTGTGAAAGATTAATCTCAACGTTCCTTCTAATGATAATTGTACACAACTCAAGAATTCAGTTTGATGCATAAAGACTCATATTGTGCTGATGGGTCACATATGTCAAATCATTCATCCTTCCATCCGGAGCCTTTCTACTTGGAAGCGAGGCAGGAATGCACTCTGCATGGGGCACCAGTCGAGGGCACAATGGACTCTCAATCACCATTTCAGCCAGTGGTAGTAAGACTATACTAGAGAACCATGAAGAAAACTATGTGGTAGACTGGAAATTATGTAAAACTCAACCCGGAAATCTGGTGCGGTGAGAGCAGCAAAAAACCAACCAGCCACCCAAAATCATAATCTTCAGTATTACTAACCTGCAGGTGGCAAAATTACCATACATTCAGAACAACACAATCATTCATATTATATTTTCAGTGAAAATTTTAGCCTCATTTACATGATCTGTAAAACTTATTTGTGTACCAGCCACCTTTTTTCTGAAGAATGTGATGACGATACAGTCGGCCCTCTACTTACGAAATTAATCCGTTCCAGAACCTTTTTTGTAGCCTGGAGTTTTTGTAAGTAGAGGCACATTTTATATTTAAAACGCGTGATTCGTTCCAAGGCTCCCAAGAGTACTGTCTTCCTTTCGGCTTTTTCCCTTTTACTCGGGAGTCGCCACAGCGAATCATCTGATTCGCACGTTTGATTTGGCAGAGGTTTTTTACGTCGGATGCCCTTCCTGTCACAACCCTTTTAACAAGGGACAGAAACACGCTGACGACTTTGCAGCTCCTCTTTACGAAAGTCAGCAATGGTTCTTTTACATGAACCTCTCACCATAGACAGTGAGAGACATGGCCCGCCTTTGATAACCCAGTTAGCTGCACTGGGGGGACAGTGACAACCCTGTGGAGAGTGGGACTCGAACCCTCAACCTTTGGATCAGCGATCCAGCACCCTATACCTCTAGACCACAGTATTTATTAATTAAACCACTATTAAACATTTTTTATTAAACACATACACAAACACACACACACACACACGCATACTGTCTCTCTCTGTCTCTCTCTGTCTCACACACACACACACACACACACACACACACACACACACACACACACACACACACACACACATACCACTCTCTCTCTCTCTCTTGCTCTCTCTCTCTCACTCTCTCTCTCTTTCTCTCTAAGTGGCGTGCTCTGCCGAATGCAGGCTCTGCCCACACGCAGCGCGCAGCTGACGGAGCTTTTTAGACGGGGTGTTGTATTTAAAGTGGAATTACCTGTTTGAAAGATCTGAGGTCCGGATTCAATATTAACTTGCTTCCTTTAGAGATCGGAGGTCTTTTGTCCAACGGACCATTCTGTCCACGGAACATTTGATTCACCGACCACTTCTGAGCAGAAAAATGCTTCGTGGCCGAATTCGGAGCTTTTGAGACGGGGCGCGGCTCATCCGAACGTCCTCAAATAGGCTGCAATGAGTACTCTCAAAACTCACGAACCAACAGTACATCTCTCCTTTAGGTGTGTGACAAACAAGCTTATGGGTACAGTACTATGGAGATTCAGCTCCCTCCTGGCCAATGGAAGGCCAGCGGGGCGGGATGTTGGGAGACAGCGTTGGAATTTTTGAATGGCGCGTATGGCACTTTTTGTAAGAAGAGGTTGTTTCGTATACAGAGGGTGAAAATTTATGAAAATGTTTTTCATAACCTGGATTTTTCATATTCAGAGGTTTTTGTAAGTAGAGGGACGAATGCATAAGTCAAATTCATTCATTCATCATTTGTCAAACCTCATAAACTCATTAGGGTTAAAGGGATGTTGGAACCTATCTCAGTCTACACAGGGCACAAGGCTTAAGAGTGAAATATAAATGAGGATTTAATATATTTTGTACAATGTACAAAAAAAGCATGAAAGCAGTACTATTATTATTATTATTAACAATAACAAAATTTATATATATATATATATATATATATATATATATATATATATATATATATATATATATATATATATATATATATATATATATATATATATATATATATATATATATATATATATATATATATATATATATATATATATATATATATATATATAAATATAAATGGGCAGTGGTGGCCTGGTGGTAAAGGTGCTGGATCACTGATTCAATGGTTGGGGGTTCAAGTCCCACTCTCAACAGTTTTCCAGACCTGTGCAGCTAACTGGGCTATCAAAGGCCGGCCTTGTCTCTCTCTGTTCTATGGTGAGAGGTTCATGTAAATGAACCATTGCTGACTTTCAACAAGACTAGCTGCATAGCCATCAGTGTGTTTCTGCCCTGTGATGGCCTGGCGAGCTGTCCAGGGTGTACTCTGCTCTTGTCCAGAGTCAGCTGGGATGGGCGCCAGCCTCCCCGTGAACCTAATTAGGATTAAGCAGTTACAGAAAATGAAGGAATGAATATACAGTATAAATAAAAATTATGTTTTTGAGATTTTATCACTGTCAGGAACTTTAAAACAAAATTAAAACCAACGGTCTGGCGCCATCTGTTGGTAGCAGAGAGCAAACAAAATACGTAAAAGGGAAAATGTATAAAATATCTATTAACTGAATCACTACGTTCTTTCTCTCACCTCCTCATTAAGTTTCGACACACTGAGCCCTTTGACCTTCTTGTCCAGTTCATCTAAAGGCTTCAGCTGGCACCTGGCCAGTTCTTTTTTTGTGTCTTGTCGGGTCTGTCTGGAAGTGTCTATTTTATTTCTTGCGTTTTTCACCCGCCCTTCATTTTTCAGGGAGTCAGCATGAAGTTCACGGATCTTCTCCAGGCTGTCTGTAATAAAAATTATCACCCCATGTACCTTTCACAGGGTCAGTGTGTCATCCATTAGAAACCGAGATGATTTTAAATGACACTTACCATTTATCTCTTTTAGATCAATTTTTTTGGCATCTTTAATTTTATCTTGTAGACCATCCAGTAAATTTTTGAATTCATAATAAATGTTATTAATCTCAGATTCCAACAGCTTCGATGGATCGATAATAATTGTGTTTGGATCTATGGTTTCTGTGAAGTTCCTGATATATAAACGAGAAGTACCAGAATAATTTTAAATGGGTAGTGGATGTGGAAATATACAAATAAGAATGTGAGCAAATACATTTTGTATAAATAAGATGAATGTAGAATTATTATAAACTGCACCTGATTTGATTGAGGAAATTCTCCACGCTCCTCAGATCATCCTGATCATAGCTTAGCATGCTAACCAGGTCCTTTAGCTTCTCATTCAACTCGTGTATCTTTTCTTGGTTTTTCTTGTTGCCGAGCAACACATTTGCACCATGTTTAAAGAGCAGGGGCTGCATTTTTTCCATAGCCCGTGGGATGTCTGTGATATTTTTCCCCCATAAATGGTAACAAAGGTGGCAGGGCTCACAGGCAGGGAAAACCGGATCATGCCCCGGTGCACACTTTTCACAAAAATTGCCAATTACTCCAGGTCGACATAGACACTCGCCAGTGTCTGGATCACAACCCGGGTAGACCGAGCCCTGCATGTTACAGTCGCAGGCTAGACAAGTGAGTTGGAGAACAATGAAATATTAAAATAATTCAATTAAATAAATAAAAGGATAATTTTAATCAATGGAACCATAGCTCAAGAGTTAAGCCACATACATATGCATTGAATGTCAGGGTTTCCGAAATGATTGGCTGCACACTCCCTGCACTGTTTACCACCATATCCTGGTTCACAAGGACACTGGCCTGTACCCTAAACATGGAGGGAGAGAATTAAAAATACCTTTACACATTTTTGTGTGTTTGATCAACAACACAAATACAGTTGTGTCTAAAAAGCGTCACCTTGTCACACAGATTGCTGACGGAGCGGCTCACGTGACAATTACAGGGTTGACATCCGAAACCTCCACCCTGATTCCAGTATCCATTCTCACAATGATCACAGTGAACACCTAAAACGCCGCGGCGGCACGGGCATTGTCCAGTCACCTCGTCACATATGCAGGGGCTGCCTAGAGGGCATTTCGTCACTTCTGTGCCCTGACGGTCACAGGAGCATTCTGTAAACAAACAAACAAACATGAATAAAGACAGTCCGAAATATCGACAGACTCGTTTCTAAATAAGTTGTTTTAGGAGGACATGAATTTTGGTATCTCTCATCAAAAGATGTTACTTATTTATTTCTTGGCATCAACAGAGGCAGCGCCTAGCCCAAGATTTTCAATCCGACCATGAAGTATTTCATCCTGTATGAGTCTACTGTACCAAAGCTACTAGTCAGCAGTTTGAACATTTCAACAGAATGCCAGGCCTGACTCTGCATATACATGTCTGCAACATCATCTTCTACAGCAGTGCTTCTTACTTTCTGTAGCGCCCCCTCTAGGAAGAAAAAAAAAAAACCCCCCCCCCCCCCAAGGGTGACTATAAATAGTGTAGTATTAGTTCAGTTCATTTTCTGTAACCGCTTCATCCTAATTAGGGTCGCGGGGAGGCTGGTGCCCATCCCAGTCAACTCAGGGAGAGGGCAGAGTACACCCTGGACAGCTCGCCAGGCCATTGCAGGGCGGAAACACGCTGACGGCTTTGCAGCGACTCTTGTCGAAAGTCAGCAATGTTTCTTTTACATGCCTCACACCATAGACAGTGAGAGACATGGCCGGCCTTTGATAACCCAGTTAGCTGCACTGGGGGGGGGTAGGGGGCAGTGACAACCTTGTGGAGAGTGGGACTCGAACTCCCAACCTTTGGATCAGCGAGCCGGCGCCTTATACCACTAGACCACCACTGACCCACTGTAGTATTATTTGTCTATAAAATTGTTATTAGTACACATCTGCATAACACTGTATCTTTATTAACATTAAAAACAAAAAAGAAAGATAGTTCGACTAACAACAAAGAAAAACGTCATTGTTTTTTTTTAATCTGTAATAGAAAAGATTTAAAGTCCACCAATGTGCCTGCAATTTAAAAAAAATACATCCTTATTTAGACTCATTCAACTTATTTATGTCTCAATATCTCCATCTCTCTCCACCTTTCTCTTCGTTCTTGTTAGAAAAATTTCCGTGTTGCTTCTTGAGGGGTTGTTTACTGCACTTTATATCGTTTGCTCGTCCGAAAAACCGCTCCACCATAGTGCGACAATGAGAGCGCCACTGCCAACTAGTGGAGCGGAGGTGCAATTACACTTAATTCCTGTACACTATTCAAAAAAAGCATGTTCCCCTGGGATCATACCGCGCCCCACTATGTGAGAAGCACTGTTCTACTGCCCATCACACCGCTGTCATATAAAATATCAAGATATTTTAGAAATATCAAATTAAAACTCAGAGCTGTTTTCTTTATTGATTTCCAGTAACTTGCTAATGGAGTTTGTCAGGTTCCCTCACTTGATCTCTGCTGTATATTTCTGATATTTCTCAATTAAAATAAAATAGAAAGGACCACAAATAACTGTTATAGCACATCACTTCTTGTAAACCATGCACCCTTTCTCTTATCTACCGTATTCCTGATGCTAATGCAAGAGAAATCACTCACTCACTCATTTGGTGAAATGCTTAATCCTATTAGGGTTGTAGGCAGCCCAAAGTCTATCTCAGCCAAGACTGGATGAAGGTGTCCCCAGACCATTGCAAGACCAACATACATTTAACCATTTACACACGAACACACACACACACAACGAAGGGCAATTTGGAATAGCCAATTGTGATTAATGTGGGAGGAAGAAACCAGAGTCCCTGGAGCACGGGGACAACATGCAAACACCGCACAGAAACATCCTCACAGAGTCCAGGACTTGAACCAAGGGCCTCCTTGCCATGAGTCAGATGTTCTCACCACTACACTATTGGCCACCCTAGAGAAATCATTGCGTTTTAATTACTAGTATCTAGTATCAGTGACTATAGCAGTTTGATGTTTCTGGAGCAATTTACGTATTAAACATAAGATATACTTTATTTAGTGTATAATTTGTATAAACCTCATGGTATTTGTAAAATATCCTGAATTAATAAAACTTAATACTAATCAGGGTACAGGGAGGCTGGCACCCATCTCAGATGATTTTGGGTGAGGGCAGATTATATTCTTGACCATTCACAAGCCCATCACAGGACCGAAACATGCTCACAGCAATCCAATGACCTGCTCTTTTCAAACAAGAGCAATAGTTCTTTTACATGTCCCTTACCACAGACAGTGAGAGACATGGTTGAGACATGGTTGGCCTTTAACCCAGTTAGCTGCACTGGTAGCATTATTATTATTATTATTATTATTATTATTATTATTATTATTATTATTATTATTAAGGAGATGAACAGTGTCATTTAATACAAGCTTAGAAATACTGGGATTTTAGAATTTATTCTTTTATAGGATTCTTACATGAAGCCGCAGCTAGTCATATCTTTTTTTTTTCTTTTTAATAAATATATTAAAAATGTTTACTTTAGCATTATGTTAAATATTAAGAAACATTACACTATTAAGATAGATGCAACCAGGTAATTATACTAAATTAATAAATGTAAATGTAGCACAAATTAAAAGATGAAAAAAGAAAAACAACCCTCTATACCTCTGCAGTCCTGGAGAAGTGCGTTGCCGTGGTATCCAGGCTTACAGGTCTGGCACTGAGGCCCATGAGTGTTATGCAAACAGCGGAGACATTTGCCAGTGAAAGCATCACATGCCTCACTATCTTTGTGATCAATGTTGTTGTTGCAGGGACACCTTTTGCATTTAGTGTTCGGCAAAAGCAGGTTTCCGTAGTGACCAGGTGCACACTTATCACAGCGTAAACCTGTGAATAAAGAAGAAGACGCAGCAGTGTAAAGTCGTTGCATGTGAATACCTTTGTCTTTGACAAATGAAGCTGTCGCTTTATTGTATCTGTGCACTTTTTAAATTTTAATGAAACCAGTGAATTAATGTTAAGAAAATAACATCTGTGGAATATTCTGTAGTGCTTAATAAGCAGTGTGTGTGTGTGTGTGTGTGTGTGTGTGACAGCTCATACCTTGATGCCCCTTCTTGCACTGACAGGCCGGGGTTACAGAATTTGGGACCTTTCTGCAGGAGTGGGCAAAGAAACGACCGCTGCCTTTCACATCTGGACACAGGCATGGCTCACAGGCTTCGTTTGTTACAGGATCACCAACATAGCCTTCAACACACCTGACAGGCAACAGAGAACACGCATACAATACTTCACACAAGCATCATGGATTTTATTTCTTTGGGGTTTTTAACTTTATTGTGGAATCAAACATGTTGAGTCAGGGATTTTTCTTTTTATTTTGATATTGTTTTAGAAGTCATACCTTTCACATTGTGGCCCAGTTGAATGTTCTCTGCAATTTAGACAGACCCCAGTAGTCGGGTCACAAAAGTCAGCCAGACCATTACACTGGCAAAGTCTGCAGGCAGGAAAACCATAGAACCCGGGGAGACACCTATCACAATTTTGACCTGTGACACCATTATGGCATTGGCATTGTCCGGTTCTATGGTCACAGAACTCAGCTTTGGATCCTGATGGCTCACAATTACATGCTATGGAAAAGGCAGAAGTTATATGGGTTACATTGACCAATCACACGTTGACGTTGTCGATAAAACATCTATGTTATTTAGATTCTTGTACCTGCAATTGCAGGTATTTCTCCTTTGTCTACCTGTATGAGCACTACTCACGTGAGCAGCCATTCTGTCCAAACCCATAGGTCAAAGGGGCGCATGTGTCACAACAGCGGCCAATCACATTGGGTTTGCAGTCACATTGTCCGCTAAATCTATCGCAGAATGAGCTGAATGACCCCTCAAGATTACATCTACAAGCTGGAGGGAAAAAAACACACACACACACACACACACACACACACACACTTACACGTTACCTAAAAGTGCCCTCTTTTAAATAGGTTACCACATGATTTGAAGCTGAGTAAACGTATGTGGCTCAGTTTTATTGTTTTATGTATTTTCCTGGCATGATGATGTGCTCATCATTTGGGCAAAGCCTGGTTACACTTGTGCTTTCACATATTCATATTAAGCTGATATAACATTATATCAGTGAAGACAGGCCCAATGAGTTTATTGCGTTTATACAGATAGCATTATTCCTATGTTTCTCTGGAATATGTTGATAGGATACTCACGGATTGCACCATTATGTATATATGCTGACATGCTGGCAATTAGTTTTTCACACACTTCATGCAGGGTACGTTCAGCCTGTGCACCCAGCTCCACACAGCGATACTGTTGGTACTGAGCCAGGGTTGCATCAGAGCAGAAATTTGGCACAGACTCCATCTTTGGAATGAGCCCCATCTGTGGATTATTGGTCGAGTATACGAAACTCATTAAAGTTTGTAACCTAGTTTAGTTTCATTTTCTGAATGATCAATCAAGAGTGGTGGAAATGCGGAAAACAAAAAGCAACTTACAGAATCAATTAGAATATGTGAACTGCAGTAAGGGTCAGGATTTTCAAACGTGATATCCACATAGTACCGCATGTGAGAGCTGAGACATACGGACAGTTCCAACATGGCTGCTCTACATGTCAAGAACAATTAGAGAACATCAGAGAAAATTTAAAAGAGATATAACAACAGAAACCTGTTATAAAGAACATTCTCTGAACCGCAGTGATTCACTCAGAGGAGGTCTGCAGGTTTTTGTTTCAACTCGGATGTACTAAGCTTGTTTTTGGGCTTCGGATTATGTCTCCTGCTTGGTTCAAATGAAAACCTGTATCTACACAACCCCTTTATGAACAAGCCTGGATACCTTGGGATATATAAAATTCCTTCATTCATTCATTCAGTCAGTCAGTCAGTCAGTCAGTCATTTGCCAAACCGCTTAATCCTGCCTGGGTTACAGAGAGGTTGAAGTCTCTCTCAGCCGACTCTTTGCAAAGACAATGTATATCCTGAGCAACTCGCCAGTCCATTCCAGGGCAATACACACAAAGCACTCATACTCACACGACAGGCAACTGGAACAGCCAATTAATCTAATGTGCATACGGTATGTTTAGACTGTTTTACTTAACGAAGGTTTTAATTTAGATTGTTCTATGACACATCTATCACAAGGCTCACCTTCTCGTGCTAGGAAGAGTTAAAGTCGTCTCTGATGCATCAAATGGACAGTTTTCATCAGGAGATCCTAATGGCATAATTTTTACACTGGCTATCCAATCATCTGTGGACTACACACATACAGTAACAAAACAGACATTCCTATTAGTACATGTGAGTAAATGTCACACCCATTAGTAATTGTTTATACAATATATACTCGCTCTGCAACCGCATTTGTGCTGATGCCTTGGACTTGAAGTCATATATGATCCCATTGATGACGGCACAACAAATCGCCGCTCTTAGATATCTAGTATGGCACAAAATTAATTTCTGTTTAGGAGTTGTAGAATGGATGTACTCTAGTTACAACATATTGTACTCTGCCAAAAAAATCACCATCTGGATTTAAATGAGCAAAAAAAAAAAAAAAAGAGAGAGAGAGAGGCTTGGGCTAATTGTTTCAGTAATGTATGTGTTTAAGCTGGACAGCTTGTTATTTATTCATAAAATAAATTGGTTTACAATAACCATGCAGGAGCACTGAACACACGCTTTAATCAGCAGCAACATGCACTTACCAGAGCAAAGTACCTATACAGTACTGACTTCTCTAAGTCACGCAGAAACCCACATTATACAAGTGTGGTGCCCCAGGTAATACCACCCACCCACTCAAGATCACACCTCTTACCATATACAGGGATCCCTCGCTACTCTTCGCGCTTCAATTCATGTGGCTTCAGTGCATCGCGTTTTTTTTTTTTAAATCGTGGTACGTCACGTTACGAAATTAATACGTTCCAAAGCCTTTTTCTTAACCTGGATTTTTCGTAAGTTGCATTAACCACATTTTACATGTAAAACATGTGATTCGTTTCAAGGCCCCCAAAACTACCCCTAAACCCTTTATAAATTATAAAGTATACCTTTTAAGGCCTCCTTCTGCTTCAATTTCGTAGCGATGGTATATTCCTTTGCGATATCACTCAACCGCATGCCACGAGCCCACTTCTTCTTTTCACTTACACCGGGAATCACACGCGTGCGCGTGTTTGTGTGTGTGTGTGTGTGTGTGTGTGTGTGTGTGTGTGTGTGTGTGTGTGTGTGTGTGTGTGCGTGCGCATGTGCGCGCACGTGTGTGTTGACCATGTCTTCTTAGCAGAGTTATAATCTTACAAATGTTTATGGAAGGTTAAAAGCTTGAGCCAAAAAAGAAAGTTGCAATGAGCACAGTCGAAAAACTCATGAAACAACAGTAACTTTGTCCTTTACATGAAAAGCATTATGGGAGATGGAGCTCCATAATAGCCAATGTGAGGGAGCTGCGTCATGCCTCCTAGCCAATGGCAGGCCAGCGGGACAGGATGTTGGGAGATAGTCAATGAGAGAGCAGCTCGTGCATTGTTTTAATGTTTGAATGGCACGTTTGAATGTTTGAATGTTTGAATTGACGCGTTTTGTAAGGAAAATGTTTTTCATAACCTGGATTTTTTGTTTGCTGGGACTATCATAAGGTGAGGTATCACTGTATTCATTGAATTAAAAAATAAAGAAGAATAGATGGAAAAGTTCAGAAAAAAGCCACAAAAACAAGGCCAATTATGCAAAAAAAAAAAAAAAAAAACCCCTAAACAAACACAAAACAACAAATAATCCAAAATCTCCCATCAAAACTACTTACATTTTGTGAGGTGCGCATCTGAGTGCGTGCACTCATGCGTGCGCGTCTGTATGTGTGTCTATTTATATTTTATTTGTATGTTATGCATTATTTATTTATGCATTAAAACAAGGCCGATTATGCAAAAAACAAAAAAAAAACAACCCTAAAACCCCCCCACAAAACAACACAAAATCTTCCATCAAGACTACTTACATTTTATGTGAGGTGCACATCTGAGTGCGTGCACGAGCGCGTCTGTATGTGTGTATTTATATTTTATTTACATTTTTATGGATTGTTTTTTTAATGATTAATTATTACTATAAGCATTTATAGCATTGAATATGTATTTATTGATATTATATACACATTGCAGATGACATTCTGATCTGTTAGTGAAAGCAGAGAACAAGTGGAGGAAAATCTAGAGAGGTGGAGGTATGCCCTGGAAAGGAGGGGAATGAAGGTTAGCCTCAGTAAGACAGAATACATGTGTATGAATGACAAGGACCCAAGAGGAACGATGAGGTTACAGGGAGCAGAGATAAGGAAGGTGGAGGATTTCAAGTACTTAGGCTCAACAATCCAGAGCAATGGAGAGTGTGGAAGAGAGGTGAAGAAGCGTGTGCAGGCAGGTTGGAATGTTTGAAGAAAAGTGTCCGGTGTGATGTGTGATAGGAGAGTATCGGCAAGAATGAAAGGAAAAGTGTATAAGACGGTGTTGAGGCCAGCGATGTTGTATGGTTTAGAGACAGTGGCCCTGGGGAAAAGACAGGAGGCAGAGCTGGAGGTAGCAGAGATGAAAATGTTGAGGTTCTCTTTGGGAGTAACGAGGATGGATAGGATCAGGAATGAGCACATCAGAGGGACAGCACATGTAAGACGTTTTGGAGACAAAGTCAGAGAGGCTAGATTGAGATGGTTTGGACATGTACAGAGGAGGGATAGTGAGTATATTGGTAGTAGGATGCTGAGGTTGGAACTACCAGGCAGAAGGCCCAGAGGAAGACCAAAGAGACGATTCATGGATGTGGTGAAGGAGGACACGAAGGTAGTTGGAGTAAGAGAAGAAGATGCAAAGGATAGGGTGAGATGGAGGCAGATGATTCGCTGTGGCGACCCCTGAAGGGAAAAGCAGAAAGGACAAGAAGATGATATACATGTACGTATACGTTAGTCGGGGGGGGTTGATTCTACCTCGCTGAATTCGGTGGTCGTGGGGGGAATCTCGGTCCCAATTAACCACGGAAAGTGAGGGATGCCTATAAGTAAAATGACTCTAGCATATGTTTTTCAATTTTATAGAGAAAAACTCATTTAGTTAATGAAAAATATTGTCACTGTGGCCCTGCTCAGGCACCCAAGTTTTAGAAATATATTCACGGCATCCTTTTAATTTAATGAATCAATTTAATTAATGCACGGGCAGTGGTGGCCCAGTGGGATGGTGCTGAATCACTGATCTTGAGTTGGGGTTCAAAAACCACTCACCATCGGTTGTCACTGTCCCCCCTGTGCAGTTAACTGGGTTTTCAAAGGCCAGCTAGGACAACATTTCTTCATTGCTGACTTTCGACAAGAGCAGCTGCAAAGCCGTCATCATGTGTCTGACCTGCGGTGGCTTGGTGAGCTGTCCAGAGTGTACCCTCCTCTCGCCTAGATTTGGCTGAGATGAGCGCCAGCCTCTCTGCAACCCGAATTAGGATTAAGCGGTTCAGAAAATGAATGAAGGAATTTAATTGACAATTTTTTTTAATTCAAACCAGCTGGCTTTAAATGATGCAGTGTGTACCTTCTATTTTCTTCACACAAAAAAAAAAGAACGAAAAGGAAAAAAGAAAAGAAAAAAGAAAAACATTCCATGTTTATGGAAAACAAGTCACTACAGTATATTTTAGATAGACGGATACTTTTCTACAACTCTGCATTGAAATAAATGACCCCCCCCCCCCTCCCTTCATCCCCACCAGGGCAGTGTCGACCAAATTATACAAACCTGTGGCTCATAGTGAACAACAAGATGATAGTGAAGAGTGAAAGGGATGTCGGTGACAATGAATCGGAGTCCCGCTCCATCTTGAAGCTTCACGACTCCTGGTCCAGTCCAAGTAATGGGTTTGTCCGGGGTTTGTGGTCGTAGGATGACCTGATGGAATGATCCTGGTTGAAGGGGAATGGTTCTCTGGTGGAGTAAACAACAATTTCATACAGGTAGCTAAAGTTTAAACAACATGCCACACTTGTTTAAATGGTATATTA
>CM045742.1:21390000-21410000 GCA_024760905.1 Plotosus lineatus
AGCCTCTCACCATAGACTGTGAGAGACATATCCGGCCTTTGATAACTTGTATAGTTTATTATTATTATTATTATTATTATTATTATTATTATTATTATTATTATTATTATTAAAATTATTATTATTATTATTATTATGTTATAACAATGTCGTTGTTGTTTGAGAATTGAGTTTACTTCTGCAAACTTGTGGGTCATTGCTTCCAGCTGGCCTCCAGGGGGCATCATTGTAAAAATCCTCGCATCTCTCACAGTTGTTCCCTATGGTGTTATGCTGACACACACATCGGCCATGAACCTACGAAAAAAAGGCAGCTGATACTACATGTACCATACCAAACATTCATGCTTGTTTACACTCATTCATTTATTAATTTGCCGAACCACTTCATTCTTTCATGGACATCATGATGCTCGAGCCTACTTCAGCTGATATTGGGCGAAGGACCTTGAATAACCCATCTGACCTTTGCAGGACCAACACACATACAATCTTTCTTAAGGGCAACTTTGAACAGTTAGTCAGCCTAGCATGCATTTTTTTGGGAGGGAATTGTAGAACAATTAAAAGTAGACCCATGCAAGCACAGGGAAATTCCACACAGAAACACCCATGCCCAGGACTTGAACCAATGACCTTCATTTTGTGAGGCTGATGTGTTAACCATTACACCACCTTGCTGCCTTAGCCATGCTTAGATCCGACCGCCTCGTCCCATATAAATGATTAAATAAAATAAAAGCAGACATTTTTAGTCATGCTACAATTTTGTGGCTTGTGCTAAAAATGATCAACCTCTATGGAACCAATATCATCTGCAAAACAAGTTAAGGTATATTTGTACTTGCAGCTGGTAATTAACATTCTAATACTGTACTCTTTGTTTACTCCAAATATTTAATACATAGAAACATAGAAATTCAGAAATTGCTCACCATGCCAGGTTCATTCAAAGCATCGCCACGTGTGTTATAAACAGGCATACATTGGCTTGCGTGGCCATTGCAGAAGCAGCTTCCTCTAACCACCATCTCATAGAGGGCATAGTAATATTTTTCCTGTGGGTTTCTTTTCTTCCGTCCCAACAAGTCATCACCCAGCGTCAGTAAACGAGTAAAGTTCACTCGTATATTTGTTATGGTGATGAGCTCTAAAAGCAAAGAAAAATAATTCTACCCATTATCTTATTATCTTTTATATATATATATATATATATATATATATATATATATATATATATATATATATATATATATATATATATATATATATATATATATATTCAATTTATGGTTTACTTATATGAGATACTGTAAATTTTACCAAAAAAGTTGCATTGCACATTCATTAAATTCCTTTCAGTAATAGAAAATTGATTTCTAATTAATGTGTAGTGAAAACATTTATATTAAATAAATATTTGCACGGTGCTGAAGTTGAAATAAATTTTAAACAAGGTAGAAATGTATAGTATCAAATCATCAATAGGGTATCCTCTCAGATCCGTTCAGTTCATTTTCTGTAACTGTTTAATCCTAATTAGGGTTGCAGGGAGGCTGGCACCCACTCCAACCCACTCCAGCCAACTACAGGTGAAGGCAGAGTACACCCTGGACAGCTTGCCAGGCCATCACAGGGCAGAAACATGCTGACGGCTTTGCATCTCCTCTTGTTGAAAGTCAGCAATGGTTCTTTTACATGAACCTCACACCATCAGTGAGAGACATGGCCGGCCTTTGATAACCCAGTTAGCTACACTGGGGGGGGGAGTGGGGGGGGAGTGACAACCTTGTTTAGAGTGACTCGAATACCCAACCTTACAATCAGCATTCCATCACCCTATACCACTCGGACATCACTGCCCTACTCTATCAAATAAAAAAAACAAAAACAAAAAACCCCCAAAACTTTCCTAACCTTGAATGGTAGGGTCAAATGGATCTTCAATCTGAAAATTGGGGTCCAATGCCTTTAACACCACCTGTAAAGAATGTACAACACTATGTATAGAAATACATGTTATAGAGTGGTGAACATTTTCTGAAAAGACAGATGTTGAAAGAGGTTATACTTCGCCATTTGTAGACGGCTCGGCCCCAGAGTAGCGGCTGACACAGGTGACATCATCTATAGCTTCTGCTGGTCCTTGTGAGACTCTGGGAAAGTCACTAGCACAGTCTGCAGAGAAGTATCGAAACACCTTCCAGGTGTGACCAAAATCCTTGGACCTCTCCACAAGCATTGCAGCGGGTCTGAAACTCTGACAGTGATGGTCCAATGCATTGTGGTGTTCATCAAAAACACATATCAATCCCCCACCCCATAATAAAAATAATAAAAGTACCTTGAATGTCATGACTAAATGGCTAAACTGAAACATGGCCTCCAAATCTAGTCGAATGCTGACTTGATGCACACCTGAAACATAGGATACAATTTCTTATTGTCAATAGGTTGCAGATATACTGGACAGGCATTTATAATATTTGAAGCTCATAATGCTTGTGGAATTTTTAATCGGGATTGAAATGGAATTTTGTTACAAATAAGTTTAGACCATTAAGATTAAATATCTCCAAGAATGCAACCCTGTGTGTTGAGGTTGACTCACAGTATGTAAATTATGGGGAACTCACCATTCTCAGACTGCCACCACTGCAGCTTGCGGTCTGGCTCAAAAGTGGTGATGATATTTTCAATTTGATGGCTATTTGGGTTGTTGTATCGATTGTAGGGACTCGTTGAATCACAGGTGAAACATTTCTGATCATCCTGAAGAAAACATGGCATTTGTTTATGAAAAAAATCCTTCTGATGTCAAAGGTTTTTCAACATTAGGACTACAGTCTCCCACTCCACAGGTCTCAACAAGATCCATCTGAGGATAGACTAAATTTTATTTATTTATCTTCAGTTTCCAGTTTTCTCAAGGAACACTGGGCAAGAGGAGGCAACTCCCCCTGAATCAGAGACCAGTCTATTTCCACACACACACACACACACACACACACACACACACACACACACTTGCAGTTTATTGCAATGCATTGCAGGCTTTAACGTAGCATCATAAACCACTCAAACAATCATGCATAGCACATATTTTCATAAGCTGGCAGGTATGAGCAAGAAATATTCCATGTATATTCCTTTATAAACACAGAGGGGTTCATACTCATCCCTCCACAGTACAACTGACTGCTACTGGAACAGCTGTGTTTGGAGATAATTCTTCATGGCAAAACATAAAATAAAATACAATTTAAAAAAGTAAGGATAAAAAGTTTCTCTGTGAAATACCATATCTTACCATCAATAGAAAAAAGTAAAACAGCCATATATTAGTCTTTAAGTCGAGGAGAAGAGGAGAGGCCTATCACACTGGCAAATCTGAACATGCCTCTCGCATGCATGCACAGGGTTGGTCACATTGCTTTCAGTCCACATCAATTTAAAACTGTCTGCTGTCTGCAAAGATGCTGACAGCCAAATTTGGGATGAACTTTTATTTTAGAAAATTTATGTTATGACAGGCATTCATTTACTATAACAATTGACTGCTATATGTTACAGAAGCTCTGGCCCACGGCTAGGAAACATGACTCGGGCTGTTCTGCAATATGGAGTATTTCATGAGGAGACAGCAATGCTGTTTAAAGAATCACAAGAATTCATGTTGATGTTTTTAAAATTAGAGAATGTATAATTGTAGTCAGCATTGATATAATCATCCTGAGATCCTCTCGGAAACAACTCACTTCAACTTTTTCAGTGAACCACTTCAGCAAGCATCTGTGCTTTAAGCTTAATTGTGCAAATTAAGATATTGTAGTATAAAACATGATCAATCCGAAAACTCAGGTTAACATTACTGTATTTGATAGCGTGATTTGGAACTGACCTCAAGGTATCCCAAAATGCAATACTTTTGGGGACCATTTGTCCCACACGTAGATGAGGCAGAGAGTTGTGCGGCACGGCCCACCATAAGATCACCAAGGGTGGGGTGGCATGAGCTCCCCTCACATTCTTCCTGTAAGTGAGCTGGAACTATCAGAGCTATAAATTAAAAATGGAAGAAAAAAAAAATATATATATATATATATACAGTGTATATATATATAGACACACAGTATATACAGTGTATATATATATATATATATATATATATATATATATATATATATATAGATATATATATATATATATATATATATAAATTGCGGTGGCAAAACACTTCTCTGTACTGTACTCTTACTATCTACACCATGCATTTCACATTCTGTAGTGAATAAACTACTCGTACGTAACCAATCATGCTACATAAACCATACATTCTATATAAAAAAAGACTATAGTTAATTTGGACATAGTTGGATTTAAGGCCACCCAGTCAAGTCATTAAAAAACATATCTTATAAAGCAAATAACAACTGAAGAGGGCAAGTGCCTGCAAGAAAATAGCAAAAAAAAAAAAAAAAAAAGCAACCATCATAGCCCAGCAAGTGATCACATGTTTTTACTGCTGAGGCATACTGAAATTATTTTTCTATTAAATGCCAGCAATGTCAGAACAAATACTCACAAAGGAGCAGCGCTGCAGATATCCACCTTTGGCCCATTACTGCTTAATCTACAAAAATCATGGGATGAAGAAAGAAAGAAAAACACGAATATTTGTTTTGGAATTTTTAATGTAAAATGCACACTGCAGTATTTTAATTAGTCTTGGACCCTGAAATTATTATTTCAACTTTAAAATTATTCAAAAGTTTTCCATTTGTAAGCACTGAAAAAAATTCCAGCACATGCAATTTATTAAGCTGTGCTTGTCTGCATTCAGTTGAATCACTTAATCGTAAAACGTACAGTTTTCAGAATTCCTTAGAGAGGAAGCTGCAGAAGCCTTTAACTAAAAGAGATATTTTATATAATTTTTTATACAGATACTGACTTGCTTGTAATTTAAATTATTCTAATTCATAAATTGACATTTCTGACCTTCTGGAAGAATTAAAATGTATATACTTTTGGTTGTTTAACTTTTAAATTCGCCTGCCACCTAACTCATGTCTGGACCTCATTGCTTAGATTGTTGCCCCCGCGACCCGATCCCAGATAAGCGTAGGAAGATGGTGAACTTTTAAATTCCACATTATATGTGGACATCAATGCATTCTCTCATAAGTACACAAACCACATCAGTACAGTCCCTTTCTCAGCCCTGTATACCATTCGAGCAGTTGAATCTTTCAATATACGTATACTAGAGTACACTTCTACAAACCAGAACCTAAACCTAATTCCATAAAAAATGCAAGTAAAGTACAGTAAAGCACATAAAATTACCAATTGCATGATGGTAATGGTGGTGCACTACAAACATTGTTCTAACTGTAAAGTATAATATTTGGTGAACTTAAGCAAAAGTACTTTGTAGATTTACAGTTAAAGGTGCAGCATGACTAAATAATGTACATATAAAGTATGAAAGTGTTTAAAGAAAGATAGTACCTTCACATATATCCTCAAGAAATTGCACAGGTTTGTACAACAACATATAGTAAAATTCTTCATGTTAATTTAATGTCCAGAGTGTTTATATATATACTAGAAGTCTATAAACTCACAGAGTATTAATTCAACATTGGAGATTCTCCCATTGACATCAAACAGAGATTTGTATTCATAAACTTTATAACAAAAGTGAAAAGGGTGAGACACCATAGACAGTGAAAGACACGGCCGGCCTTTGATAACCCAGTTAGCTGCACTGTGGGGACAGTGACAACCGTGTGGGGAGTGGGACTCGAACCCCCAACCTTAGGATCATATATATATATATATATATATATCCATTCATTTTCTTCACTGCTTATTTCCAACTGCGGTCACCCATCCCAGCCGACTCCAGGTGAGGGCAGAACACACCTTGGACAGCAGGCTGATGACTATGCAGCCTACTCTTGACAAAAACCAGCAACGGTTCTTTTAAATGCCTCATACCATAGACAGTGAGAGACATGGCGGGCCTTTGATAACACAGTTAGCTGCACTGGAGGGACAGTGACAACCTGTTGAGAGTTTCAGAGGCTTGAACCTCCAACCTTGAGATCAGTGATCCAGCACCTTTACCACCTGGCCACCTCTGCCATATATCACATTTGTATATAATATTTGTATATAGTATTTGTATATAATATATGTATATGTGTGCACATATATATATACATATATATATATAGATAGATAGATAGATAGATAGATAGATAGATAGATAGATAGATAGATAGATAGACAGACAGATATCGTGATAGATATTTGTAGAGTACACCACATAATCATGCAGCTTGCAGCAGAAGTGTACTGAAACGCTGTGTGTGTGTGTTTATAAGGAATCACTAATGAACCATCAAATTTAGCAACTGTAAACATCTTAAACATTTAATTAGTTTAAATGACCACCAATCACACAAAATAATTAAAGAGATGATATATTATATGGCAAGTATTACATGCAGTGTTACCTTTTAGAGAACTTAATACAAGGAAAAATTTAATTAGTGGTACTTACATATTTATTAAAATGAATAGATCCTGGAAAAAAAATCATGAAGACAGTGATTCAGTTCATTCACTGTCTACTTATTCCCTCCATGTAGCAAGTAGTAATAGATTGTGAAGTCATCAGTGTAAAGGTGGATGCATGTAAAGACACACCTGAACACCTGAGAATGTAGAAGGGTGAGAGTGTGCGAGTAGAAAAAGGAGCTGCAGGGCTCTGTGGTAAAAGGGGATTATATTGCACTGAGAGCTGATTTATGCATGTCAGACCAGGTATTAAGGAAGCAAAGTGAAGACGACCGGATGCATGAAGTAGTCACTATGGAGGATAAACAATTGAGTCACAACACGACAATACACAGTTTATAATAACGTCATAAATAGCTATTGACTAAGTTGGGCACTATTTCTGTGTTTCACATCTGATGTAGCATCTACTGATTCACTAGATTTTTTTTTTTTGCCTGTTTGTGTTTTTGTTTATTTGTTTGTCTGTTGGTTGGCTGGTGGAGTGAGGTGGAGGTCACACTGATGAAGTTTTAGCTGCATCCTGTTAAACAGGAGGTATGGTTCATATTATATATTATAAAATATAAATGTATTTCTTTGTGATTAGAATTCACATCAGTTTGAAATTTTAACAAATCTTTCCACATCTTTTCCAACAAGCAACATAAAAACAGGCCTTGAAATGTCAGGACTAAAACACTGACACATTACATAACATTATGCAAATCAGCTATTTAAATGATTGCCTACTGAAGAAAACACAAATCTCCACTCCACTCCTCACATGGCCCCAAAGACTGAACCTGATCCTGAAGTTTCTAATAGTTCGTCATACACATATGTGACTTCGTAATATGAGAATATGAGAAGGATCAGTTATTAGAGCAGTGAGCAGCAAAAGGTTTTTTTCTCCTAAATGAAATAGGGGCGGAATTAAACACCTGGTTAGAGTTTTTGTAACACCTTTCATGAAGCATCCACTTAAGACACTCTAAAACAGTCACAAAACCATCTTTAGATCTTTCTCAACCAGTCAGTGAGGGCCATCAGTCAGGTTGATAATTATTTCTGAACAAAACTAGTTCATAGCTGTCAACGAGAAACTTATGTCCAGTCTGCTCAGAATTTCAAGTTCAGTTCATATAATTTTTAATGACAATAGTATGTACATACTAATAACAACTCTTTATTGGCAAAGTACAAGTACATTGAAATTTTCTTTGTGCTCTGGGCACCTGTCACCATTGTGCAGCACCAGTTATTGTGTTGTTCTATCCTTTGATGCTGAGCGCCAAGCAGGAAGCAACAACTGCCAAATTTTAACGTCTTATGGTATGACACAGCCCGGACTCAAACTCCGACCTTCCGGGGGATAAAGCAGATGCTCTACCAACTGAGCTAAATCCCTGGTCAACTGCACACACACACACACAGACACACACACACACAGACAGACACACACACATACATATATGGGCAGTGGTGGCTGGTGGTAAAGGGTGCTGGATTGGTCAGCCTAAGGTTGGGGGTTCAAGTCCCAGTCTTCACAAGGTTGTCACTTGACATGCCCCCCCCCCACCTCCAGTGCAGCTAACTGGGTTATCGAAGGCTGGCCATGTCTCTCACTGTCTATAATGAGAGGTTCAAGTAAAAGAACCATTGCTGACTTTCGTAAAGAGTAGCTGCAAAGCCGTCAGTGTGTTTCTGTCCTTTGCTAAAGGGTTGGGTCAGGAAGGGCATCCAATGTAAAAACCTATGCCAAATCAAACATGCGAAACAGATGATTTGCTGTGGCGACCCCTGATAAAGGGAAAAAGTCAAAAGAAGATATATATATATATATATATATATATATATATATAGAGAGAGAGAGAGAGAGAGAGATTGATCTCATTGAGAGTCCACAAATAAGTCTATTAGTGGACTCTCAATGAGATCAATCTCTCTCTCTCTCTCTCTCTCTCTCTCTCTCTCTCTCTCTCTCTCTCTCTCATTTATGGTAGTTTTCACATGTTTATACTTCTGTATTTACATTGGACAACAATTTATACAATGACATCTCCTTGGTCTTCAATAACCTTTTAGGTAACTGGGTTATATCAACTTTGAGGATGCTCAGTTTAGCCAAGGAAATCAATGCGCAGGCCCGCTGATCCTAAGGTTGGGGGTTCGAGTCCCCACAGGGTTGTCACTGTCCCCCCACCCCCCCAGCCCCCACGTGCAGCTAACTGGGTTATCAAAGGCGGGCCATGTCTCTCACTGTCTCTGGTGAGAGGTTGATGTAAAAGAACCATTGCTGACTTTCGTAAAGAGTAGCTGCAAAGCCGTCAGCGTGTTTCTGTCCCTTGCTAAAGGGTTGTGTCAGGAAGGGCATCCGACATAAAAACCTCTGCCAAATCAAATGTGCAAATCAGATGATTCGCTGTGGCGACTCTCAAGAACAGGAAAAAGCTGAAAAGAAAAAGAAGAAATAAAAAACTCCAGTTTTGTGCTTTTTAAAGTTGCAGTTCAACTGTTTTGTTTCAAATGCAATTCTAAAGTATAAAAATACTTCAAAACATTCTTAACAATGCTAGTTTCAAAAATCTGTCTGCTTTTGGGTGAGGCAACAGATCTCATTAAAGTAGAGTTGATGTAGGCGATGCGAGAGACAGTGTGACTCTAAAAACCACAATATCATCCGATGCCTTTCTACAAGTGCTGGTATTTGACTGAATATTTATGGGAAGATGCATCACAGAATTTTACCTACTCGGGTTGTTCTGCATTTGATGAAAGCATTTAGAAGAACAAACATGATGGGTAATGGTGTCCTGGTGGTAGGATGCTGGACCACTAATACGAAGGTTAAGAGTTCAAGTCCCACTCTCAATGGGTTATCACTGTCCCCCCCAGTGCAGCTAACTGGGTTATCAAAGGCCGGCCATGTCTCTCACTGTCTATGGTGAGATGCATGTAAAGGAACCATTGCTGACTTTTGTAAAGAGTAGCTGCATAGATGTCAGCCTGTTGATGCCCTTCAATGGCCCGGCAAGCTGTTCAAGGTGTACTCTTCCCCTGCTCGACGTTGGGTGAAATGGGCACCAGCCTCCCTGTGACCCTAATTAGGATGGAGCGGTTCATAAAATGAATGAATGAACATGATGGGTCAATTCTAAAGCATTTTTAATTCTTCAGGTAACTGATAAAAAGAGGGAGAAAGGTGTACGTATTGAGGTCTGTTAGAATGGGGTGAACAAAATGATGCACTGTGTTTGCCACTATAATGGTAGATAAAGCAAATAGAATTCTAACTGGTCATCAAATAAAGGAGAAGAGGCACTTTTTGTGATTTTGAAAAAAGTTTGCATAAATTTGCAGAATTTGTAAATGTGCAAATTCTGTGGAGAACTGCAAAAGGATAAACCTAGAAGTATCAGATTAAACAAACAGAATCCAAATTATTCAAGAAATAAAATAAACATTTAACCTATGATTTTTTTAAAAAAATTGCATTAATTTGTATAATTCTTTGAAGAATTTTTAAAGCCCACATGTGGCGCTATCAGATAAAACTAACAAAACAAAAATCAGTATCGAAATAAAGGAGAAAGAGCATTTTGAAAATTGTGGACAAATACTGAACTGTGATTTTCAAGAAAAAAAGTTTTCAGAATTAATATATTCTAAAATTGTGTGTAGAATATTGAACACACACATAGCCCTATTAGATAAAACAAAGAAAATCGAAATCGATTGGGAAATAAATGAGAAGAAACACTTTAAAAACTGTGTCCGTCCAGACGGACAGATGCTGTATGAAATGTATTTATCATTTCCAATGTCGTTCATGTCAAGCCGGGTTCAGTGGCAGTTCCTTGTATCCTTTCCTCCCGTAGCGATGATCAGGTATCCTGACAGGTATGAAAGATGATAAAGCTCTCAGGGTGTGGATTATACGCCCAGAACATCTGAGGATGGAGGTCTACAACCTAATGACTGTTTTCCAACCCCAGTGAAAACTTCTGAAATTTGAACAAGCGATGAACGCTTACAAGCCATCAAACAACGTGAAGCTGATTGCATTAGTGTGTCAGGAGTGGGATAACGTTACAGACAAGCAACATAAAAATAAATCGTGAACAACACTCAAAGACACAGGAAAGCTGCTATTATATGTCTTGGTTATTTGACCAAATATTGGTTTCTTCACTCATAGAGAGTTCAAACTTTAATACTGTGGTTTTTTTTTTTAATTGAGGAAGCTGTTCATTTCTATTCATTATCCAAGGTCTTCTACAAATAAATGCTCTCAGTGACAGTATTTCTATGTGGTGTTTGGAGAATATGATGCCAGTAGTTTATGGAATAAAACAAAAGCGTTCAATAGGGCGCTGGATCGCTGATCCAAAAGGTTGGGGGTTCAAGTCCCACTCTGCACAAGGTTGTCATTGTCCCCCAAGTGCAGCTAACTGGGTTATCAAAGGCCGGCCATGTCTCTCACTGTCTATGGTATGAGGTTCATGTAAAAGAACCATTGCTGACTTTCGACAAGAGTAAGCTGCAAAGCTGTCGGCGCTTTTCCGCCCTGCGATGGCCTGGCGAGCTGTCCAGGGTGTACTCTGCCCTCGCCCGGAGTTGGCTGGGATGAGCGCCAGCCTCTCCACGACCCTAATTAGGATTTAGCGGTTACAGAATACTAACAGAACAAAAGCGTTCATGGTCCTGAATTACACATTTATAAAGACTAAAATTTCTTAATTTTTTCTGGGAATGTAGACTACAGTATATATGGGGCAGTGGTGGTCTCGTGGTATAGGGCGCTGGATCGCTGATCCAAAGGTTGCGGATTCGAGTCCTACTCTCCACAGGGTTGTCACTGTCCCCCCTAGTGCAGCTAACTGGGTTATCAAAGGCAGGCCATGTCTCTCACCGTCTATGGTGTGAGGCATGTAAAAGAACCATTGCTGACTTTCATAAAGAGTAGCTGCAAAGCCGTCGGCGTGTTTCTGTCCCTTGCTAAAAGGTTGTGACAGGAAGGGCATCCGACGTAAGAACCTTTGCCAAATCAAACGTGTGAATCAGATGATTCGCTGTGGCGACTCCCGAGTAAAAGGGAAAAAGCCGAAAGGAAGACAGACAGACAGACAGTAGACTACAGTATATATATATATATATATATATATATATATATATATATATATATGTGTGTGTGTGTGTGTGTGTGTGTGTGTGTGTGTGTGTGTGTGTGTGTGTGTGTGAAAATGAGTCTAATGCTGGTGGAAATATTTCATCATAACTTTAATATTTGATCACATCGAGTAGTCATTCGAAGCCTTACACATTTTAATGTTTGCCGTGTTTCCAACACAACTGATTTAATTCAGTAATAGCTCTTAATTGCTTAATGTGGCGTGATTGAGTAGGAAAAGGAATAAAATGTGTAGGATAGGGAGCATGGGTTAAAAACACTGAATAAAGAAGGAAGTATGCAAAAAATACTTAAAATCCCACTTGCAAAATATATATGAATAGTATAAGTGTGTTTGGATTTATACACTGTGTGTGTACCTTGGGTTCTATTTGTGAAGTTGTCCCAAGCTGTATTTCCCACGACTTCACATTTACTGCTGAATGACAGTTAACGCCTAATTATACTTACAACTCAGTAATCAATGATGCATGTCATAAAACTTATTAGGTAATGCACATAATATCCATGATATGAAATTCTCTCATAAATTGTGCTCTGGCAGTGTAATAGATAAAAATATTTGATTTTAATGAGTCATGTTGCTGTAGAGGTGCTGCTCCAGAAAAGCCAGTGTTTTGTGCCATGAATCCTCTTGAGCCCGACTGTGAGGCGCTGTCTGTCCACCCCACAGCACTTGTACTGCAACAGAACACATGACAACCATCACAACTTACATTTAATACATTTTAGTTTTTAAATTACTTTCAGTAAGTAGTTAATAAGTGTACGATTCAATTTTCTAGTTATTTTGTGTCTTCTATAGTTTCCTAGACATGCTTTGATGGCTTACCTTTAGTCCGTGTCTCCGCCAACATAAAGTTGCTGGCTTTGCAATGTGGACTGTAAGGAGGCTCGATGAGGTGTCCGGTTCCGGGGTAAGACAGGACAGTCAACAGGTGGCTATTACCGGCTTGTTCCATCATCTGCTGCATCTGAAGATGAAAAAGGGGAAGAAACTCTTAAAGACGTGCAACACTGTATTGGTAATTCATTCATTTTCTGAACTACTTAATGTTAATTAGGGTCACAGGGAGGCTGGCACAAATGTCAGCTGACTCTGGGCCAGGGCAGAGTACACCCTGGACAGCTCACCAGGCCACGGCAGGGCAGAAACACACTGATGGCTATGCAGCCTACTTTTTAAGAAAGTCAGAAATGGTTCTTTTATCACAGGCAGTGAGAGAAATTACAGGCCTGTGATAACCGGGTTAGCTGCTCTGGGGGGACAACAGTGACAAACCAGTGATCACGGGGCTTGAGAGTGGGATCAGTAATCCAGCACCTTACCACTTGCCCATCACTGCCCCAATATTGATGATACTACTACTACTACTACCACTACTACTACTAATAATAATAATAAATATCCATTATTATTATTATTATTTTAATTAATTTTAATTAAAATACAGATTTATTAATCAATAAAATACTGATCCTAGTGCCTCTACTCACATCTTCTGCAGACTCTGAAGCTGGCCAATTTTGATCATCTTCCCCAACAATCATTAAAATGGGACACTTGATACGACCCATCTGCACAAAATTTGTACACATTTGAATAAAGTTATAGGACAGCATGAACATGTACAATATCATACTATGCAAAGCTTTAAGGTGCCCTGTTTTTCACTACAAACTTTCTATGGATTTTAATTTTAAGACTTGGGAAGAACAGTGGCATAGTGGCTAGCATGTTCACCTCACCACAAGGTACTGGGTTTGATTTCCATGATCAGTGAGTGTATCTGTGTGGAGTTTGCCAGTACTCACTGTGTTTACATGGGTTTCCTCCAAGTAAGTACAGTAATCAGTAAGCAGTTCGGCAAAATAAGGATTTAATGTATTTTCAGAGTCGCTCAACCAAGACTCATTAAAAAAAATAGACTTCAAAACATTAGTTTTCCATCGCAAAATTAAATGTTACAGAAAATGTTTTTGTACGCCAATAAAGAAAGCAGCATAATAAATTAGAAACCACTTTTCAGATACTGCAAATAAATGGTAATGAAGGCTGCTGGGTTTTGCATGCAAATAAAGAAGCAAATGTAAAAAGTCAAAATTTCCATCAGTACTAAAAGTGGTTCTGCAAGATACAGTAAAATTGCACAAACTGTAAACTGTCATCGCACCGGGTACTGACTATTTTATTTATTACAGTTTATTGTACTTTATACCAGTGGTCCCCAACCGTTTTATCACCGCGGACCGGCCAACGCTTGACGATTTTACCGTGGCCCGAGAGGGGGGGTAGCTTGTTTATATTGTAAATATAATATCCCGCTCTTACCCAGAGTGGGCTGAGATGTGCGCCAGCTTCCCTAATCAGGATTAAGCGGTTCATTTTTAATCGAGCTCGAACTCTTCTTCTTCAAAAAAAAGGCCCACAGGTGATGGTGCACCATCTGGGAGAATGAAGGCTTAGGCTCAGTCTCACCCGAAATCCCCACTATTGTTTGAAACATGTCCAACTTGCCTCTGTTCATGTGCCGTCCCCTTGTGAGTTACATTTTAGTGCTCAAATGACCGACATGTAACCGAGAGAATCTGGTCATTTTCAAAATAAAAGTTTTTTCAAAAACAAAAGATCGTTCAGATGCAGATAACAAATAAAACAGAAATAAATAATTATTTCTTGTGCGGCCCGGTACCCATTGATCCACGGACCGGGACCAGTCCGCGGCAAGGGGGTTGGGGACCACTGCTTTATGCAATTCATATGCAGAAACATTCAGTTTAATTATACATAATTTAAGCATCTTTTCTTTCCAGCATTTCTTGATTTGTGCCATAAAATCTCCCTAAATTGCTCATATTCTGCACACTTCTCTTACTTCAACTTTCTTTGAAGGGTCGTCTGGTATTGGCAGCAAGAGATCTCGCCAGATGATTCTTTGTTCCTCGTCATAGCGAGTGTTCTTGACATTTCTCATTAAAAAAAGAGAATACAGGAATGTTTTATTACTGAAATAGACCAAATCTGTATGTATACATATATGTATATATAATCTGTTTGCTGAGCGGCTATTTAATGAGGTAACCCTCCCTCTTTCATAAAAGGACGGGTATTTTGACAAGTATTCAGAGTTCTGCCTACAACAAGTGTCTTTGTAGTCAAGCTATTACCTTCTTTCCCAAGTTGGACATGTGATATTAATAGCATGATATACAGTACTTCCGGATTCAACACCTGTATAACGGACATGCTCAGACTATTATAAGTTTTTCACTGTGTACATATGTGATAGGCGTGTATAGGTGGGAATTTTTCCCCATTTACTCCCAAATTTAGTTGTATCCAATTCCCACCTAGCTTGTATCGCCTTCTCTATCACCTGACCATCACCAACCAGGGAAGGACGAAAACATGCACACGCCCCCTCCGTGGTATGCAATGCTAGCCACCCACCTCTTTTCAAACTGTGGCACCATGCATATTTGGTGGCGGTCTTACACACGAGGAGGGAAAGCATCATCCACCTCCTCGTACTAAGGAGTTCCTAGTACCCATGATTGGCTGGCGTTCACTGTGAGTGACAAGAAAGTGAGAGAACTTCCCTCCCGTGAGAGTTCAGCCAATTAGCTCCCATGGACTCCTGGCCACAGATGGCTGTGGCATTATACTGGAGTCGAACTGGCAATCACCTGGTTAATAGTAACGCACCTTGTTGATACGCCACTTGGAAGCCAGCGTATCCATATTCCTCTTAAGCTCCATTTTGAACCCAAAATCATTCATGTAGCATATCTGGTTGCTGGAATATGGCCTAATTTGTGTAGGGAATTTAGATTTCAAAATGGATAATTTTGAGGAAAACAAATGAGAAATTTAAGTCAATGAACCTCCCAAACTATTTTATCTTAAAAATAGCACCATGAGATTATTGAAATACACCGAGAGAATCACACAGTTGGTTTTAATATTAATGAAAATTTTTAGTATCAAAAATTATAAATTGGTTTATGTACCATCAATCAATTAAAAGAACAAAACAGTCGCAAAATACCTGCACATTTTTCCAAACTGCTAAAATTGAACTAAAATGCACAAAACTGGGACAGCCTTCGCCTAATGGTTAGAGAAGTGCCTTTGGGACCAGAAGGTTGCTAGTTTGATTCCCGAGTGTGGCGGTGAGGGAGTGAGCAGCGCCTTCCCTTCCTCCACATAAAGTGGCTAAAGTGCCCTTGGTGCTGAAGGCACCTAACCCCCAACTGATCTCTGGGCACGCCAGTGTTTGTGGCAGCCCAATTGTCTGGGTGAAATGCAAAGAAAATAATTTCCTTTACAGGATTGATATAGTACAGACGCTCCCCGACTTACGTTCATTCATTTTACGTTTTTTCGATTTTAAGGGGTTTTTTGTTTTGTTTTGTTTTTTTAAAAGTCAAATTTTGAGTTTAGACGTACCTACATAGTACGCTGACATAATGACGCAATGACGCTGGGTCCATTGTTTACAAACGATGAACTGAACGTGCCCCTCCTTATATATATATATATATCAGTTATATAGCGTGTTACCCTTATGTTAAGACGTCATCTCTGTGATTTTTGTGTTTACACTGTTTTATAGACTTTTGTCACCCTAAGCAAATATGGCTGGTAAGAAGCATAAGTCTACTAGCATAGCTGCAAGTCTCATACACAGAGATGAATGAACTATCTGCTCGGATCAGTGCAATCTACCATGCATACTCAGCTAAGCAAAGAGAGTTGTAAAATGAATGACAACCCAAATCCAGAAAAGAAAGAGAACTCTCCGCTCTGCTGGTGATTCACATCAGTGCAGGCTGAGTACTAAACGAGTATTCAACGGCACCCTTGCTCACTTGAAAGACCAAGAAGTCCGTATAACTCGCGCTTTGTCTCAAGCACAAGCAAGTAAACTACTTTCGGTGTTGAGCACCTCACATATTGTAAGCGTTGATTGGCAGTGTTAAGCTTCATGTAAAGTGACTCGGCTCAGCTTCATGTAAAAAGTGACCATCTGTCGACCATTGGAACCATTTACAAGCAGAAAGATCGCATCATAGAGAATGTTAAAGGTTATATTTGATACTGTATTTGATATTTGATGAATCAATTTGATTAACATTTATCTATTTGAAATTATTTTGCTTGAATTTAATTTATTTGAAATTAATGTTGATATTTGATATATTTGATATTATTTTACAATGTTATGTTTACAATAATTGATTTAGGGGTGTTTTATGAGATACAGTAATGGTATTTATGGATGTATAGTACAGTATGTACGTCATACGTCACTGGAACATACAGTAACAACTTATGTTCATTTTCAACTTACGTTCGGCCGTCCGGAACCATATACTGTCTGTATATCAAAATCAAACAAGTTCAACGGAATGGGTGTAATCCAGATAACTGGCACTGCTACAAAGAAGAGTGGGTTCATCATCATTTTCTGTAACCACATAATGTTAATTAGGGTCGTGGGGAGGCTGGCGCCCATCACAGCCGACTCCGGGTGAGGGCAGAGTACAAACTGGACAGCTCGTCAGGCCATTGCAGGGCGGAAACACACTGACAGCTTTGCAGCTACTCTTGTCAAAAGTCAGCAATGGTTCTTTTACATGAACCTCACACCATAGACAGTGAGAGACATGGCCAGCCTTTGATAACCCAGTGAGCTGCACTGGGGAGAGAGAGACAACCTTGTGGAGAGTGAGACTTGAACCCCCAACCTGAGGATCAGCGATCCAGTGCCCTATACCACTAGGCCACCACTGCCCTCAGAAGAGTGGGTGTAGTCAATATTTGTAAAGCTGATGATGCCTATTCGAGCCAAACATGGAAAATTTTAACTCCTAGCAAGCCAGCTGAGTCAATTTTTTTTGTTTTCTTTGCAGGCTTATTTCTGACAACTGTTTTATGAGCTGCAGCCTTTTTCTTTCTTATAGCTCAAAAGTGTCCCATGCGACGTAATACCTGATATGGTGTGATTGGTTACAACTGGCCAGTGATGACAGGTGAGGAGGCCCGAGGTGCAATTAACCTTGATTCATCACGTACGCAGGTGTATACCTACCGTGTTTTTAAAATACACAATCACAATATTACTTTCCATGTCAATATAATCAGATAGATTATTTTAAAGTCTTGACTTAACTGCTGAATAGAAATGCCAGTGTAGTGAAACACCATCAAATGGTCAAAGCAGCTGAGCACCGTTCCACTAAAAGTTTAACAATAAACTACCATTTATTGTATTTTTATCATAAGCTTGATACCAATCATCGGTCTGCACTAAACACACATATCTGATGCTCACTTTTTGATCTCAGCAAAGACATCCGCCAGTGATCCGTTGACGGGTATGATGTGGCTTCCGCTAACACCCACTAGACACCTGGGCTGTGGGAGAGTGACCAATGCAAGGCTTAGGATTTTCAACATGTTCAGAGGTTGCTGATGTATAATGAAGACAAATAATGCTATAAATGTTGAGCCTGCCCTACCTTTATTACTGAGGAGTACGCTGCCATGCCCAAGGACACCGAGACACCAAATGACAAACCCAAAATGGCGACTCTTTCAGGACATACCTGTGGATGCTGCTTCAGCATAGTGAACGCTGTCTAAGAGTTCAGATCAAAAGCTTCATTAGTAGCTTGTCACTCCTAGCTGTATTTTTAATTTATTTTTTGCTATGCTGCATTAATCCTATAAGGAAAATGATTGCCTCTGCATTTAACCCACCCAAAGTGAGCACACACAAACACACACACACACACACACACGTAAACAGTGAGCCCACACACACTTTAAGCAGTGGTCTGCCACACACATTGGGGCGCCCAGAGAACAGTTGGGGATTAGTTGTATTGCCCAAGGGCATTTCAGTCATTAAATGTTGAGGAATGGAAGCTGCAGCACACTCCACCCACCACCTCACATAATTCTTTATATTTTACATATGCCAGTGCTTCTCAATTATTTTCTGTGGTACCCCCCCCCCCCCCCTTATAAGAAAAAACAACCCCACCGCCCCATGAGCGACTATGTAGTATTATTTGTCTATAAATTTGTGATTAGTACACCTCTGCATACCATTGTATCTTTATTCACATTAAAAACAAAAAAAAAATAAAGAAATGTAGTTCAACTTACAACAAAGAAAAACTTTGACAACGTTGTTTGTTAATCTGCAATTGAAAAGATTTTAAGTGCACCAATGTGCCTGAAATGAAAAAAAAATACATCCTTATAAGATAAGATAAGATAAGATACAGCTTTATTAATCTCACAATGGAGAAATTCAACTCATTCAACTTATTTATGTCTTAATATCTCCATCTTTCTTCCCTTTCTCTTCGTTTCTGTTAGAAGTTTTCCCGTGTTGTTTCTTGAGGGGTTGTTTACTGCAAATTGTTTGCTCGTGCGAAAACCCGCTACATCATAGCGTGATGATGAGAGCGCCACTGACAACTAGTGGAGTGGAGGTGCAATTACACTTAATTCTCGTACACAATTCCACAAAAGCATGTTCCCCAGGGTCATACGCGCTCCCCCGGCAGCACACCGCACACCCACCTGGCATCATACCGTGCGGGGGGGGTCGCCGCACTATTTGAGAAGCACTGACATATGCACAAATGAACCAAGCAAATGTCATTATTTTGGAAGCAAGTACCTCAAAGTAGTCATTGTCCACTTGGTATGGTTTTCCATGAGCATCTACTCGTCCAATGTACTGTAATGCTAACGCAACATAGCCATGGGATGCTAGCAGAGCAGAGCGATACTCCACTAAACCCCCACCGCCACCCCAGAGATCCAGCACAGCAGGATAAGGACCTCGACCTAGTGAAGAATGGAGAGAACATGCAAAATACCCACAGAAATGCCCAAGCCTGGGACATGAAACCAGGACCTTCTTGCTGTGAGGCAGGGTACTTATGTGTAATGTGTGACACATCATTCTAATCAGATCAAACACTTATCAAGCTTCTGTCAGTGATACCTGGTGGTATGAAAAGGGTTCCTTTCAACCCTTGTTCAGTGATGTTAACTCTCTGGATTCCTGTAGCAATGTAATATCGCTGTGCCACAACTGACAATATTGGAGATTTCACCTGGAAACCTTCATTTAGATGGCCTTCGTAGACAGATATGTGGACATCAATTGGTGTGTAGACATCCTTCTTCCGAAATCTTAAAGAAGAAGGA
>CM045742.1:21415000-21510000 GCA_024760905.1 Plotosus lineatus
GAGCTAGGGTGCCATTAATTCTGGAGGGCACTGTATATTTACATAATCATTGACATTCACATAAATAAAATATGTATGCCTGCATGTCTGGGAAAAGGATGAACATCTTTTCTATTCAAATTTTATTGGAATGGTGATGTGTTCTCATCTCATGGAGCTCCTCCAGCAAAAATGAGCTCCAGTGCAGCTTGAATGTCTCCTCCAGTGGCCTGTAGTGCTCGAAGAATCAGCTCCTCATCCTGGATTCCCATGTCACACAGCTGCTGGAGCTGAGATTGCCACTGATTCTAAACATACACATTTCATCTATTATCAGGTTTAGAAACTGACCAATTCTTCCTATTCGCACGCGCAAACTTACAGTAAATAATTCTTATCAGTAAGGGAAAACCATGAGCAAAGCACCATTTCGACATTTTTAAGTGAAATTTAATGTGATAATTATAGTTTTCTCAGGAATATCAAGTGAACTACATTCCGTGCCACATATTTTATGATAAGGAAAACGTCTGTGAGTACTCACCTGCAGAGACGATATGCTAGACACCTGTAAGGCTTGTTGCAGGGCCTGGTTAAAAAGGTCATTTGTGATCGGCGTTCCAGCAGGGATCGGAGAAACGCCTGAAGAAGCTCCCTTGAGAAGATGTTGAAATATGTATTAGGATGTGCACATACAAAGCAAGAATATAATCACACAACGACAAGTCTCTACGACTATCAAATATCGTATTACAGTAATTATCAAATGAAACAAATGACCTACAACTAAAAGCAGTGTTTGTTCCAAAAATAATTTAAAGTTCCTAAAGTTTACTGAAACAACAATTCTCCATCAGAGTATAATCTATCAGGTCTATTTCATTAATTTTCTCAGTTTAAAAAATATACGGCAACAGTAAAAATGTCCACATGCAAGTGCGATGCTACATTCATTCATTTTCTAAGCTCCTGTTTCACTTCGATTGATAACGGAGCCCGCTTCTTCTTTTCGGTGTCACCAGGAATCACTTTCTTGGGTCCATGATGGATAACGAAATATAACGCTGCAAAGATCACTCTCAAAAAAACTCACGAGCCAACAGTCCTGTTCAACTCTCCTTCACGCGTGTGACAAACAGGAAGTATGGGTACAGTTCAGCTCCCTCCTGGCCAATGGGAGTCCAGCGGAGCGGGATGTTGGGAGACAGCCAATGAGAGAGCAACTCGCGCAATGTTTGAATGTTTGAATGGTGCGTTTTAATGTTTGAATGGCGCGTTTGGCGCTTTTCATAAGAAGAGGTTGTTTTGTATACAGAGAACGAAAATTTAAGAAAATGTTTTTCGTAACCTGGATTTTTCGTATTCAGAGGTTTTAGTAAGTAGAGGGCCGACTGTACCTGGTTTCCTATTGTAGGTGTAACAGCACTGCTTTCTGGAGTACTGGCTAGAGCCAGAGCTGTAGCGAGTTCACTCTGTGTGATTGGCCTGGGCCCTAATGCTCCACTGTAGCCTAAGGTAGCAGGTCTCAGGCCTGCAGAACCTGCAGAGCTCAAGGATGGTCCACTGCGATTCTGTTATAGATCAGAACAATAAACAGAGTAAAAACAGCACATGGTAAAGGCATATTCTTTCGATAAATGTCTTTGAAAGGAAAACTTATATTATGGCTTACAGAATGGAATTCTTCCTCGTCGTCTGACATGCCTTCAAAGAGAAAACCACCTGCAAATGGAATGTGTTTTTGCGACAGGTGCTTTAATGTATCACGGTTCTGTATTATAATGATTGTTACGATGAACATATTTAAAAAAAAAAAAACGATACCCATTATGTATTCATTCATGTTCTGAACTGCTTAATTCTAATTATGGTTACGGGGAGGCTGGCACCCATCTCAGCTGACTCGGGGCGAGATCAGAGTATACCCTGGACAGCCCACCGTGCCATCGCAGGACAGAAACACACTGATGGCTATGCAGCTACTCTTGACGAAAGTCAGCAATGGTTCTTTTACATGAACCTCACACCACAGACAGTGAGAGACATGGCCAGCCTTTGATAAAACAGTTATGGGTACAGCAGTGACAACTGTTGGCAGTGGGGCTAGAACCCACACACTTCTGGTCAGTAATCCAGCACCTTACCACTGGGCCACCACTGTCCCAAGATGAACACATTAATTAACTCGTTATTACGGCTTTTAATGAAATACTGTAACTAAAATATAAAGTATTTTTTACATCTTAGAAGATACAGAATTCATCGACCAATATTTTTTCCATAACACTGTTAAGCCTGGGCAGTGGTGGTCTAGTGGTATAGGGCGCTGGATCGCTGATCCAAAAGGTTGGGGGTTCGAGTCCCACGCTCCACAAGGTTGTCACTGTCCCCCCAGTGCAGCTAGCTGGGTTATCAAAGGCCGGCCATGTCTCTCACTGTCTACGGTGAGAGGTTCATGTAAAAGAACCATTGCTGACTTTCGACAAGAGCTGTCTAGGGTGTACTCTGCCCTCGCCTGGAGTCGACTGGGATGGGTGCCAACCTCCCTGCGACCCTAATTAGGATTAAGCGGTTACAGAAAATGAACTGAACTGTTAAAGCTTGATATAAAAACCCCGAAGATCATTATAAATGAAATATCTTATTTTAAAACCTTATTATACCTGGCATGTCACTGTAGGAACTGGAAGACACATTTCTCGAGGAGCTCGCACTCTGCTGAGTGGGAACACTGCCAGCTACAGAATGCAGCACCAAAATAATGGCATTAACCAATGCTGGGTGAGAACTTATCAACCTAGGAGAGGCACAAAAAAAAGATGAGGAAATAAACCTGCATTTAAAGTGAATATATTCCTGAACAGAATTCAAGATCATGCAATTTTATTTTTTGAAAGAGTGTCTTTTTTTTACTCACATGTCAAGCATGTTTGGGTCTGTGAATTGCACAAAGAGATCTTTATCTTGAAGCACTCCTTAAAAAAAACAACACTTTGTTTAATACTTCTGGGAGCTTGTGAAATTGTAAATCCCTGTCTGTTATCTTAACTGTATTCCAAAATCCAGAAAAATTCACTGTACATTTAAACTTGGTTCATTTAAAAGTACAATTAATGCAAATCCTCAAAGCAATAAATAAACAGGTAGCCTACCTAGCGCCATGGCATCACTACTCAAGCCAGGTGTTGCCACGATGATTTGATCCAAAGACTCCTTGTTATTCAGCATCTTAAAAACCTCAATAAACAACACAGCCAATATTAAAACAGAACAGCGTGTAAACGCAGGACACTGTTTGATAGTGAACAGCCGATCGTACCGAGTCTCTGTAGGCTGTGCTGGTGTGAAGCGCTGCCTGCAGCACACGGAATTCTCTTGCGGCAGTCACCCTGTCCACCGGCTCTATAATAATAATACAGTTACGAGACACAGTTACCAACAGTACACAATAAAGAATTATTGTCACAAAGTGAACTTACAACAGTACAACTGATCTACACGCTAATCCACATCCCAGCTCCGTGAGGGGTTTTCAGGAGCATTACATGAGGGACATTGTGGATTGCTCCAAGATGGGGCAGGTTGGGAATTACTGAAGCTCAGTTGAAATGCGGAACATTTATTTTCTTTATTTACACCACTTTATCCTGCCAACTGCACACTGCTCTGGTGAATCCAAACCCAGAACACTAATTTTATATATCCAGGACATTCGTACATCGTAAGACACCATGCATACACTCATTTATACCTACAGTATATAATATGTATAGACTGTGGCTTAATGCTTAGCGCATCTGTCTCGCAGCAAGAGGGTCCTGAGTCTGGGGCCTTGGGTGTTCCTGTGTGAAGTTTGCGTGTTCTATCCGTGCATGCGTGGGTACTTCGGTTTCCTCCAGCAATCCAAAGCCATTCGCATTAGGTTGACTGGCTGTTGGAAAGTTTCATGTAGGTGTGAGTGTGACGAGCACCATGTGTGTTTCCCTGTGATGGTCTGGCAAGCTGTTTGCGGTGCACCCAGTGTCGTCTGAGATAGACACTAGCCTTCCCGCAACCCTAATAGGAGTAAGCGGTTCAGCAAATTAGCGAGTGAATGAGTGAGTGAGTGAGTCTATCGGACAATGTGTCCTCCACATGCGTCCTCCTTTCTTTCTTTTTCCTTTCGGCTGTTCCCTTTATCAGGGGTCGCCACAGCTTGAGTAAAGGTGGATTATTATTTGAACATCACGTAAATCCATCACAGGAACAAAACACACAACCATTTAGTAACCATTAGTGTGCAGCTAACTGGGTTATCAAAGGCCGGCCATGTCTCTCACTGTCTATGGTGTGAGGTTCATGTAAAAGAACCACTGCAGACTTTCGACAAGAGTAGCTGCAAAGCGGTCAGCGTGTTTCCGCCCTGTGATGGCCCGGCGAGCTGTTGTACTGGTGTACAGTAGAGAACTGGTGTACAGTACTCTGCCATCGCCTGGAGTCGGCTGGGATGGGCGCCAGCCTCCCCACGACCCTAAATAGGATGAAGCGGTTACAGAAAATGAACTGAACTATGGAACAGCCAATTATCGTTATATGCTTGTCTTTGGAGGAAACCTGATGACCTGAAGGAAACCCACACAAGCACAGGAAGAATATGCAAACTCATCAGAAAAATGCTCTCACCAAGCCTGAGACTTGAACCCAGAGCCTTCTTGCTGTGAGGCAGACATATTAACTACTACACCAGTGTGCCTCAAATATAATCAGACTATATAAAGGAACCGCCCTGGTATGAATGTGTGTGTTTTCTGTATTATTTATCTATTATGGGTGTTTGAACAGCGCTTGGCATCCAAGCGTAGGCCCAAAGCAGCAGTTCATAAAGAGGTGGATTGCGGCACTGCATGTCACAGAGGGTATCTATCTATCTATCTATCTATCTATCTAGTGCCTGAGTCGTAGGACAACCATTGGCGACCCGCCATGAAGGACAACACCCTGGTTATCATCTTCATGCAGGTTTTCTTGGCAGGATTAGTGCAGTGGTTTGCCATTGCCTTCTGCATGATGCGAACCTACAGGCAATTTAGAACAGCCAATTAATCAACTGTGGATGTCTTTGGATTGTAGGAGGAAACCGGAGCACCCGGAGGAAACCCATGCAAGCACAGGGAGAACATGCAAACTCCACACAGAAACGCCCAGGCCGGGAATCAAACCCAGGACTTCTTGCTGTGAGGAGGACGTGCTAACCACTACGCCACCGTGTCCCCACAGAGGGGTATATGCAGGCTTATTTCCTTCCCTGGTATGTGGTGGACATAGGCATATGATAAATATGCGACATTTGACAGGTGGGAAACTGGGTACAAAAATAGAAAAAATGGGGGGGGGGGGGGGTGTTAATATAAGATCCTGTCAATCAAGTAGTTTATTTCCTACCTGCTTGAATTTCAGGTTCTGGCCATGACTTCCTCAGGATGTGTACAGTTGATCCTGATTGGATCCCATAGGAGTCTAGAGTGAGTTCATCCCTGAGCTTCCTGCCGCAGTACACCAGCTCTGCAATGCACATGAGGATCACTCATCATCTCACAGGAAGTGACGTGTGTGTGTGTGTACAGTACATGTATTTAAAAGGTAATAAATCCGATAGTTACTGCAACCCACCAATTAGCTCAGGGTCTGGAATGGTGTCGGGTAGCTGTACCGAAACCAGCTGCTTCAGAGTCGCGACGCGGTACTGACCCGGTGGGACATCCCCGGGCTCTGCTTCTGGAAACTGAAGCACTGACTTCGGAAGGGATGGATGATCCATTAATTTCAGCGACAGACGCCACTCGGAAACGGCCATATTCCAGGTGCCAAGAGTCCAGAATCCAGAGTCAGAACAGCACCAACAGGAATTACAGCAAAGTATTCGACCCAATAATTTATTATTAATAAGGAGTGACGCTACAGCAGGATTACAGTAATAATAAAAAATATATATTCATAGCTGTACAGTACATATCTATAATAAATCTATTATATAACATAAGATATCTTTATTTACAGTAATGAAGTTGCGCACTGGCAAAATCATCCTTGTTTTCGTTTATGCGGAATGACGTAACAGCGAGCGTGACGGGTGTTGATGGGTTTTGTAGTCCATTTCGTTCTAAATACGTCATCATGTTGAGGCTTTTGTCCGGAAGGGGTCACTGTTGTACACACGCGACAAAAGAATCAAAGCAATGAGGAAGAGCATTTACATCATGGAATTTATCAGATAAGACAAGACACAGCTTTATTAATCTCACAATGGAGAAATTCACTGTTACAGGCTCTTGAGGTACCATCAGTAGGGGGTGCAAAAATAGATACAAATACAAACATACACACATACATATATATTATATAAGTAAATAAATAAATAGATACATAAATAGTATAAATTAATAAACAATAAAAGAAAAGAAGGGAACGACTTTGTCGACTGGCCTATATTAAAGTGTATATGTATCTGAGGGTGCCCTGCGGTGCCCCCGTGCTGCAGACTGCCACCTTTGACTTACAGCCGCGCAGCCGCACGTACTGTGGACGGTTAGTAAGGTAGTCGGTGATCCAGGCAGCAAGATGCCCGTCCACTCCCACGTCCTCCAGGGGTATGTCCTATCTGTCTGAGTTTGCACACTTTCAAAAACACTGGTCTAGTTGGATGTTCCAAATTGCCCCTCCATGTATGAGTGTGAGTGGGTTGGGTTGTGTTAGCTGACATGACGACCTGTTTTCAGGCCCCACTTTTGCCCAATGTCGGCTGAGATAGACACCAGCTTCCCCGCAACCCAGTAGGATGAGGTGGCCCGTGGCAGCTGAACCCTCAACTTCCAGATTAGTAGTAACCCAGAATCACTGCTGCCCAAAAATGATGTTACAGGGTCCACAAACCACAAGATAGTTTGATATAAAGAATTTTGTATCACTTTGAAATTGAATGTTGATTACAAATAATTAAATTTTCTAAATTAATTTTAATGTTTAAATTAAATATTCGCATGTACATACAACTTAATTGTTTAATTACTATCCTGATTTACAGGATTGTTCGAAACTATACTGAATATTTTGTAAGGCACAATATACAAGAATGTTTTGTTTTTCTGCTGTCACACTGTTATCCTCAATAACAGATGGTTGCATGGTTGGATGTGCTTTTCAGTGAGTGTCATTGCCACAGAATAGCAGAGTTGGCAGAGACTGGGAGAAACCGTAGTCCACTCAAAAACAGCATTTCCAAGTTTCCCTAATTATATCCAGTAATATTCACCAGCATCCCAAGATTATCCTTTCCAGATACAAGCATCAGGTGACGTAGAGATCAGTTAATTTTCAACAATTGAGCTCAGAAATAAACCTCCAAGAATGGCAGATTTAAATGCCTGAATCTTTCTGAGGGTTTATTGCAAATTGATGTCACTTAGGCATGTCATCATAGCTCTGACGTTCTCCACAGTATTAAGTGAACATGTCAGTGCAAATGGAGCTGAACAATTCATCGGCCAGGCCACTGCAGTGCACAAATCTTTTATTAAAATACTACTACTACTACTACTACTACTACTACTAATAATAATAATAATAATAAGTATTATTGTTATTAATATTATTATGATTACTTTTTGTCATTAATTGAATGACTGGTATTTTTAATTAGTTTGCTTTATTTGTATTTTTTATTTTGCTTGCTTTTATGAAGAACTGTGTGACCTTTGGGCAGCTCAGTGGTTCCCTCCCACAGTCCACAAACATGTACTTTAGACTAACTGGCTGTTACAGATTCCCCCGATGTGTAGATGTGTATGTGCATGTTGATGATTGTGTGTGTTGGTCCTGCAATGGTCTGGTGAGCTGTCAGGGGTGGACCCCACTTTTGCCTAGTGTCAGATGAGATAATCTTCAGTCTCCCCATGACCCTAATAATATCCTAAGAAGAGTTTTATCAAATGAGTGAATACATTTTCTGTCATGCAAATAATATTACATTTAATATTGACAGTTTAATTCAACCTTTTAGATTTAGGCATTGACTTATGTCATATATATATATATATATATATATATATATATATATATATATATATATATATATATATATAAATATGGGCAGTGGTGATCTAGTGGTATAGGGCGCTGGATCGCTGATCCAAAGGTTGGGGGTTCGAGTCCCACTCTCCACAAGGTTGTCACTGTCCCCCCCTAGTGCAGCTAACTGGGTTATCAAAGGCGGGCCATGTCTCTCACTGTCTATGGTGAGGGGCATGTAAAAGAACCATTGCTGACTTTCGTAAAGAGTAGCTGCAAAGTCGTCAGTGTGTTTCTGTCCCTTGCTAAAAAAAAAGGGTTGTGACAGGAAGGGCATCCGACGTAAAAACCTCTGCCAAATCAAACGTGCGAATCAGATGATTCGCTGTGGCGACTCCCGAGTAAAAGGGAAAAAGCCGAAAGGAAGACAGACAATATATATATATATATATATATATATATATATATATATATATATATATCTTCTGATAGGTGCCCTAGATTGGTGTGATAAAAGTGGCAAGTTGTACGTGCTTTAGCATCAACTTCAACCCTGGAGGAAATAAGCTTTCCCTGACTATGATCTGAAGCCAAAGCAGGAAAGGTTAACATTGCGTTTTGTTTTCACTAGCTGATTTCCACTTTCATTTTTATCACTTGTCTTGTTAAATTATCTGTTTTACAAGTTCATGTTCTGTAATCTCAGTCATGTTTTGTATTTTTTTGCTCGATACATTTTGTCTGTCTACATGTGTTTATTGTGCACTGTATATGTGTTTTTTATTCTGTGTATGAGTCTGAGTGGTAGTGTGTGATGCTGGTATTTTTTACTACCAAATTTCTTAATTTAACATTGAAGGTACCCCACTATCACCAGGTTGTCACTGCCATCCCCAATACAGTTAACTAGGTGAACAAAGGCCAGCCATGTCTCTCACTGACTGTGGTGAGAGGCACGTGAACGATCCATAGCTGCCCAGGCTGTATTACATTGACGTCAGCATGCTGCTGCCCTGCAATGGTCTGGTGAGTTGTCCAGGGTGTATTCTTCCCTCATCTAGAGTTGGCTGAAATTTGATTTGATTTTGAGAAGGTGCCAGCCTCCCCATGACCCTAATTAAGATTAAGCAGTTCAGAAAATTATGAATTTCATAACCCTGAATAAAAATAGAACCAACCCTGAATATTCACTGAGCCCAGGATTGAACCTGGACCAGATCACATTAATGTGTAATAATTAACCCACGACCCGACCCTGGAATAAGTGGAAGAAGATGATGATGCTGAATTAAGAACAATCTTTCTTGTAGTACAATCTAGCAAATAGTAATACTGTTTGTTTAAATCGCACGGTGTAATCCATTATTTCATATTTTGATTAGAAATTAATATTTTATGCAAATTCTGTTATACTGTACATAAATTTATTACACCTCCGTTCATCCCGTACTCCAAAAGTGAATATTGAATGAAAGGGACTTGAAACTGGAGACGCAGTGTGCAGTATACAGAGCAGTAGTCTTAGCTGCATTGCTGTAAAGATACGAGTCCTGCACTCTACCACAAGTATGTCAAGCCACTCGATGAGTTTCACCAATGCTGCCTCAGATCTATCTGAAACATAAAACGGTACAACAGAGTCTCAAATGTGAAGGTACTAATGCAAGCCCAGATGCCAAGCATTGGTGCACTGCTTACAGTCTCAGCTAAGATCATCTGCTGGATAATAGGCTAGCAAAGCAGCTCTTCTGTGGCGAGCTGTCAGAGAACCATCGACTCAGAGGATGGCCAAAACTTTGCTACAAGAAAGCCGTGAAAAAAAATCCCTCCAGAAATATGATATCGATGAAGAACAATGAGAAATCATGGCTACAATCAGCTCTGATTGGAGGCATTCTATTTGCGAGAGAATAGAAGCTTATGAAAACAAAAGACAAAGCAGCGAAATGGAAAAGTGTGCAGCAAAAAAGCCTCGAATCAACACTGCAGAATGTTCCACTAAGTGTTCAGAATGCGGCCATCTGAGCACCAGACTTTGGACTGAGCTTCCACACGAGGTTACACAGATAAAGTGCTAGGTTAGACTTTATTAATCATACATACATACTGTACTGTACTGTACTAAAATTCATTACAACTCCTGAGGAAGTATGTGGATGAATGAATACAGATAGTACTTCATACAAGTCTTTTGATGTAATTGATGTCAGAAATTATGTAACATTTCTATATTGCTGAAATGTATATTTTTTTCTGTCATCTTCAGGAAGTATTATTTGTGAAATCTACTAAAACTGAAGTAATCAATCTTGACAGGCTGGAATACATTTATTGTTTATTTGTTTGTGATCCTGGACTGTATTAGCACATTGCCAAAACTCTTTGGTCTGGAGTTCTCTGCTTTGGCTAACAGACTAATTCAGACAGACAGTTTATCTGTCGCCAGCTTCTCTCACTCTGGAACACATACAGAACTCACATAAATAGGCTTATAAACAAGGCAGATAACAAACAAAAACCATGGAGTAAAAACTTCACCACAGATTACCATCAAGTGTAGATGGTGATCTTACAACTGTAGTGGTAAGTCTAAGTAGAATGAAATGTTCAGTATGTAACTAGGGCAGTGCTTCTCAAATAGTGGGACATGTCCCCCAAATGCAGGGTTGGAGGAGATGTGGGGGTCATGCCAGGAGGAGCGGGAACATGCTTTTCTGGAATTGTGCACAAGAATTAAGTGTAATTGCACCTCCACTCCAGTAGTTGGCAGTGGCGCTCTCATTAGTGCAGCGGTTCACACGAGCAAACGTGCAGTTTTTTTATTTCAGGCACATTGGTGGTGTACTTTAAATCTTTCCTGTTACAGATTAAAAAACAATGTTAATGAAGTTTTTCTTTTTTTATAAGTTGAAATATATTTATTTCGTTTTTGTTTTTAATGTTAATAAATATACAATGTTATGCAGAGGTGTACTAATAACAATTTTACAGACAAATAATACTACACTATTTATAGTCGCTTGCGGGGTGGTGGGGGGGTGAAATGTTTTTTGTTTTTTTTTGTTTTTTTGACAGGGTGACGCTGCAGAAAATAATTGAGAAGCATTGTACATTTTGGTGATTTGTGTTGATGACAAAAGCCAGTGGAGGATTTTGATGTCACAGTGACCATTTGTAGGCTACCAGCATGGAGTCACATTGACAAAATAGTAGTGTTCATTAAATCACTTGTCTTAGGGAAGGATACAGCATTTAGTCAGTGCTGATGCCTTCCATTTTTAAATGAACTTTTAGATATGAAAGACTTTTATATTAGACTTGAAGATCTTATTGTTGTTCTTCACTTGCTGATATAAGGCACATGATAATGTGAAATAATAAATTTATATTTACACACAATAAATTTACAGGAACATTTAACATAACTTTACACTGGCTTTAATTAATTGTATTGTAGAAATTCTGCTCCAAAAAGGCCAAGATTTTTTGCCAGGAATCTTCCTGAGCCTGACTGTGAGCTTGCGTCTGTCCACCCCACAGCACCATCACTGAAAAGAAAACCAAGAGAGCCGTCATGATGCAAGCTGCTCCACTCTCAGTTACTCTCAAATATTACACCCAGTTATAGGCCTCAAGGTCAAATCTATCACCATAACTTTAGATGCCACATCCCAGAGTTTAAACCTCATTTCCCCTCACTATCTGTCCCCCAATGCAACTATGATGTTGGGGCCTATGACCTGCTTTGGAAAATCCATTTATTTTTATTTTTTGGACTGACCACAATAATTTGACTTACGGTACATCCAGACAGTTGAACGTATTAACTCCTATCAAGTGGTAAAACCTGATTTCCATCACCAGCTGTACCATGTATGCCCACACAAAACCCTTCCATCGATTACCTGTTGGGCCACTTTGTTCCTTGAGTGGCCCTGGAATCTATGGTTGCACATGGCACATGATTTCCTCAGTGGATCACTTCTTCAGAGCAGTTCACTTTGTGGCAAATCCCAACCTGCGACCTTCTTCAAACACCATGTCTTACTGTGTTTTCATGATATCCCTTCGGACACATTCTCACACTGCAGCTCTCAGTTCTTTCACAATTATTGCGTGCCTTCTGTAAAGCCTTCAAAGCTTTGCTGAGTCTCTCAATTGATTTCATCCATAGATTAGTCACCAGACAGAAAGAGCAACTAGGACCGACAAACCATATTCCACTGTCTCACTTCCAATAATTCATTCATTCATTCATTTTGCGAACCGCTTCATCCTAATCAGGGTTGCGGGAAGGCTGGCGCCTATCTCAGCTGACTCTCGGCAAGGCGGGGTACACCCTGGACAGTTCGCCAGGCTGTTACAGGTTCAACTTTCTGAAACCCATTACGTACTTAAATGGATTGAATACATTCACAACTCCCTGACCAGCATTATGTCCATAACCACCCCTTGAATGCTCATTGGGAAATCAACCCACTCTGTTCCCATACATCGTGATATTACATTTGGACTCAGCTTCTCCTTGTATCATACAGTGATTGGCTCAGTTACAGTGAAACTTACTAAAGTTCCTCTGCGAAAGAACTTGCACATACATGAACTCATCCGGGATAATGAGGTAAAATTAAAATTGGCAAAAGTGCTCAACTCCAGAACATAATCACAAAGTTTCAACACTATTCGTTTATTCATTCTGGTCGAAACTGAGGAGGAAAATTTCAATCCAGGAACACGGTGTAATAAATTATACATTAAACTTCAGGCAATACATAACCTTTAGTCCTTGTCTCTGCCAGTATGAAGTTGCTGGCTTGGCAATGTGGACTGTAAGGAGGCTCGATGAGGTGGCCAGCTCTGGGGTAGGATAAAACAGTCAACAGGTGACTATTTCCACCTCGCTCCATCATCAGCTTCATCTGGAGGGGAAATGTGGGAAGTACAAAGGAAAACAATGGGCACTGACCATAATTTATTATTTATTTATTATGTTTCTGTTATAGTTGTGATTTGAAACCACAGATCTCATCTGTTCTTTCTTAGGATCATTCTGAATTTTAAAAGATGAAACTAAACATGTCAGCTTTTGGACAAAATCTCAGTGTGCGAAAAAGGCAAAACTGTTCATTTTATGAACTGCTGTAGGACAAATTAGGGGCTGGTATTCTTATATTTAAAGAGTTCACAACAACAGATTATCAATTAAACATATTCATCAACTACATGTTAATCAGGAGCCTATACAACTTCCTCTACTCACATCTTCTGCTGACTCTGATGTTGGAGAACTTTGATCATCTTCCCCAACAATCAATAAAATGGGGCATTTGATACGATCCACCTGGTGAAAACATACGCAGTAACTTAAACAGTTATGTTTTTTTAAATAAAATACTGAAAAAATACACAGTGATGAACCCTTACTTCCACTTTGCTTAACCGGTCATCTGGTATTGGCAGCAGAGTATCTCGCCAAATGTGTCTTTGTTCCCTATCATACCGGCATTTCTTGACGTGGCTTAAGAATATAAGAAATTTGTTTTAACAAAAACTATCAATAAGTAGAAAAAAAAACATCCAAAAAAATGGTAATGAAATGCTTCAAGACAATGGCATTGTAAGTTTATATTATTATTATTATGATTATTATAATAATTATTATTATTATTATTATCATTATTATTATTATTATAAATAATAATAATAATAATGCTATTTATTAATTACAGTAATTAATTGTCTTCGCTGAGTCATCCTATGTAGGGTTGCGGGGAGGCTGGCACCCATCTCAGCTGACTCTGGGCGAGGGCAGAGTATACCCTGGACAGCACACCAGGCCTTCACAGTTATATATATATATATATATTTTTTTTTTTTTTTTTTTTTTTTGGCTTTCTCCAAGCTGTAGAAGCAAATATTTTGCAGAATTAATGAACACATTCCCATTCATATTCTTACAGGGGGCAACAGGTGATAAGTGAGTCACTTTGATATTGCTTATTTTACAAAAAGTCTATTAAAGCAAACAGGGAAATGTTTGGGGGAACATAGTTTTTGGCTGCATCTGTCAATCAATGGTATCCTATAGTTCTGACTGGTAATTGGTTAAATGGCTCGTATGAAAATTCAGTCCAGTTGAACATCATGCATGTATGATGCATATTTTGTCCTTATCAAGGCTAATTTTAAAATAATCTATTATGGCAGATAACGGGCGGCATGATGGTGTCGTGGCCTCACTGCAAGAAAGCTTGGGTTGATTCCTGGGCTCAGGCATTTCTGTATGGAGTTTACATGTTCTCCTTGTGCTTGTGTGGGTTTCCTCCATGTACTCTGGTTTCCTCCCACAGTCCAAAAACATGCACAGTTAGCTAATTGGCTGTTCCAAATTGACCCTTGGTGTGAGGGTGAATAGTATTGTGTGTGTTGGCCCTGCAATGGTCTGGCAAGCTGTCCAGGGTATTCACCACCTTTGCCCAGACTTGGCTGATATGGGCCCCAGCCTCTCGAAAAATGAATGAATGATTGAATATTATGGCACACAAAGTTGATTTGTATACAGTGTATGTTAAACACAATGTGAGTGCAGGCCAGCAGGTTTGTAGGAAAAGATACAGGTATGATTTCCCCCTCCCCATACTCCCCCTGCTGGCCTGCGATCACAGAGTGTTTAATGTTCAGAGCCTGAGTACATATAGTTTATAATTATGCAACTTTTTTGCAGAAGAAAACATGCATGATCACAATTGCATCGCATAATAGCAACAAGCTAGCAAAATATGATTTAAAGTACAGTCGGCCCTCTACTTACAAAAATCTCTGAATACGAAAAATCCAGGTTACAAAAAACATTTTCCTAAGTTTTTGTCCTCTTTTTAAGAAACAACCTCTTTTTACGAAAAGTGCCAAACGTGCCATTCAAAAATTCAAACGTGCCATTCAAAAATTCAAACAATGCGCGAGTTGCTCTCTCATTGGCCGTCTCCCAACATCCCACCTCGCTGGCCTCCCATTGGCCAGGAGGGAGCGGAACTGTACCCATACTTCCTCTACCCATATTTCCTGTATGTCACACACGTGAAGGAGAGTTGAACAGGACTGTTGGCTTGTTTTGAGATTGATCATTGCAGCGTTATATTTCGTTGTCCATCATGGACCCCAAGAAAGTGATTTCCGGTGACACAGAAAAGAAAAAGCGGGCTCCGTTATCAATTGAAGTGAAGCAGGAGATAATAAAAAAATACGAAAGTGGGATGCGGTTGAGCGAAATCGCAAAGGAGTATGGCTGAAACCCCTCTATAATCGGGACGATATTACAGCAGGAGACCTTAAAAGCGGAAATACAGTGACGGAGGCGATTATTTAGGAACAATATCGAAGCAGAAGGAGGCATTGAAAGCGGAGATACAGAGAAAAGCAGAGTGCTCCTTGGGACGAGACCTCTGATCTCGCAAGGAAGCAAGTTAATATTGAATCCGGACCTCTGATCTTTCAAACAGGTACTGTACTGTAATTCCGCTTTAAATACAACACACTGACACACTGTCTCAAAAGCTCCGTTGGCTGCGCGCTGCGTGTGGGCGGAGCCCGCATTCGGCAAAACACGCCACTCCACAAAGCACACCAGAGAGAGAGAGAGTTTTGTGTGTGTGTGTGTGAAAAAGAGAGAGAGAGAGACAGAGAGAGAGAGAGACAGAGAGAAAGAAAGAAGGAGAGAGAGAGAGAGAGAGAGAGACACAGTGTTGTGTGTGTGTGTGTGTGTGTGTGTGTGTGTGTGTGTGTATGTGCATTAATAAAAAATGTTTAATAATGGTTTAATTAATAAATATGTTAATAAAATGGTTTAATATGTTAATAAAATGTTTAAATGGTTTAATAAATAAATTTATTTTACTTTTAACACATATTTCATACAAAATTAGTGTACTTTTATAATTTTTAAAGGGTTTATGGGGTAGTCTTGGGAGTCTTGGAACAAATCATGCGTTTTACATGTAAAATGCACCTCTACTTATGAAAACTCCAGGTTCCGAAAAAGGCTCTGGAACAGATTAATTTTGTAAGTACAGGGCCGACTGTACTGCACTCTTTTTGCGACAGCATTGTGCCGTGGAACTCAGCACACTGTGCAAGTATGTACACGGTGTGCGTAATGTTCTATATCAAACTTTAATAACAGGTATGCAAACTGAGTCACACAGTTATACTCATTAAATGCTGATAGAAGCTTGTACAATAATGTGTTGAAAGTTTTCTATTGCCCACAGTTTTCAGATTTATTCAATTTCAAGTAGTGAATAAACTGAAAAGGACCAAAAGTAAACAGTATGCCAGAACTACCTTGGAAGAAAAAAACAAGACAGTAGGCTTTAAATCATGTAATAGCTGCACAGTTTTGAGACTTAAACCCCTTCAAGCAAGTTTGTGATGAAGTGGACAGAAGGGTGAAGGCAAAGCAACCTACAAGTGCTACATATTTATAGAACCTTATGCAACAGCGCTTGGAAGATCCTTCAGAACAATATTTTATTTCCACCATTGACTGACTGCTACTGAGATGTTCAGCCGAAATATCTGATAAAGCTTTGATGTGTCAAACATTCAGATTGTATCAAACAGAGCAATTCTCCAACTTTTTTTACCTTCAGTGCTTTTTTTTTTTTTTGTTCAGTGTTATTTGTTTGTTTGATTGTTTTGATCAGTGCTTTAATTTCATAGTACATTAAGATATTAAACCAAATAAGTTTCAGTTAGCACTGAAAAAAGGGTGCTCTAAAACTTTCGGCTGGTGGTGTACACTGAAGGGCAGCGTGGTAGCGTAGTGGTTAGCATGACTGCCTGACAGCAAGAATGTCCTGGGCTTAAGTTCTGAGCTCAGACATTTCTGTTTGGAGTATACATGTTTTCCCCCGTGCTTGTGTGGGTTTCCTCCCCGCAGTCCAAAGACATGCTTATTAGGCTAACTGGCTGTTCTAAATTGCCCCTAGGTGTGGAAGTATGTGAGAATTATTTTGTTTGTGTGTGTGTGTGTGTGTGTGTGTGTGTGTGTGTGTGTGTGTGTGTGTGTGCATTGTGGTCTGGTGAGTTGTTCACGGTGTACTCAATATCGGCTGAGATAGGCCCCGGCTTCCCTCTGACCCTAACATAAATAAGCAACTTAGCAAATGAATCAGTCACCAAGTGTACATTGTGATCTTATAGTCAGTATATGTTCATTCATTAATTTTCTGTAACCGCTTAATCTTAATTAGGGTTGCGGGGAGGCTGGCACCCATCCTAGCTGACTCCGGGCGAGAGAAGAGTACACGCTTGACGGCTCCCCGAGCCATCACAGGGCGGAAACACACTGACGGCTATGTATCCTACTCTTAAGTCAGCAATGGTTCTTTACATGCCTCACACCATAGACAGTGAGAGACATGGCCGGCCTTTGATGACCCAGTTAGCTGTATTGGGGAAACAGTGACAACCCGTTGAGAGTGGGGATGGAACCCCAACCTTAGGATCAGTGATCCATCACCTTTACCACCAGGCCACAACTGCCCATTATTATTATTATTATTATTATTATTATTATTATTATTATTAAGTTCAGTTCATTTTCTGTAACCGCTTAATCCTAATTAGGATCCTAATTAGGGTCACAGGGAGGCTGGCGCCCATCCCAGCCAACTCTGGGCAAGGGCAAAGTACACCCTGGACAGCTTGCCAGGCTATCGCACGGCGGAAACACGCCGACGGCTTTGCAGCTACTCTTGTCGAAAGTCAGCAATGGTTCTTTTACATGAACCTCACACCATAGACAGTGAGAGACATGGCCCGCCTTTGATAACCCAGTTAGCTGCACTGGGGGGACAGTGACAACCTTGTGGAGAGTGGGACTCGAACCTCCAACCTTTGGATCAGCGATCCAGCGCCCTATACCACTAGATCACCACTGCCCTTATCATCATCATCATCATCATCATCATCATCATCATCATCATTATTATTATTAGGCATGTAAAAGAACCATTGCTGACTTTCGTAAGGAGTAGCTGCGAAGCCGTCAGCGTGTTTCTGACCCTTGCTAAAGGGTTGTGTCAGGAAGGGTATCAGACGTAAAACCTATGCCAAATCAAATGTGCGAATCGTTTGCTGTGGCGACCCCTGATAAAGGGAAAAAGCCAAAAGGAAATCTCATTATTATTATTATGTTATGACAATGTTGTTTGAGAATTGAGTTTGATAACCCAGTTAGCTGCATTGGTGGGGGCAGTGACAACTGCTGAGAGTGGGGCTTAAACCCCCAACCTTAGGATCAGTGATCCAGCACCTTTACCGCCAGGCCACCACTGCCCACAGCTGAAAAATAAGAAATATTAGGCTTACATGCAATATCCATAATTAGTGACTTACTTTTTGATCACACTTGAGATATCAACCAGTGTTCCACTGACAGGTACAACATGGCTTCCACTAATACACACTATACAGCTTGGCTGAAAAGAATAAATGATAATGTGTAAGTTCAAAAAATTTTGATGCAATAAACTATTGTTAGAATAAACACTTCAGTATTATGTTCAATGATGCATTATTGATGCAGTAATCTGTAAAGGTTTCACATAAAATTCAAAAAGTACATTAAAAATATTTTAAATCAAACAAATAATAAATATTTTGCTCTGGTCTACCTTAACCACTGAAGAATATGCTGCCATATACATGGACCAAAAAGCACCATATGACAAACCCAAAACGGCATTTCTTTCAGGACACACTTGTGGATGCTGCCTCAGCACAGTGATGGCTGCCTGAGAAATTGCAAACGTACAATGATGGAAACATTCATTAACGTGTGACATTTCTTTTCTTAGCCTCATTATATAACTACACAACTATCTATATGTTCTTATAGAGTGGTCCACTACCTCAAAATATTCAATCCCCACATGCCGTGGCTTTCCATTTGCATTCATCAGGGAACAATACTCTAAAGATAATGTAACATAACCTCTGGATGCTAGCAAAGCAGAGCGATACTCTAATAGCCCGCCACCTCCACCCCAGAGGTCCAGCACAGCTGGAAAAGGACCAGGGCCTAGAAAAGAATATATGGTACACTCTACAGTTTGCACAACACATAAGTTTGTGAATCTATTATTAAATACGAAATAAAAAACAGGTATAAAAATATGAAAAGTGTATCTCATGAATTTAAACTTACTGTATATTACATATGGCTCATACCTGGTGGGATAAAAAGTGTCCCCTTTAAGCCTTTCTCCGTAACATCAACTCTCTGAACTCCAGGGGCCATGTACCACTGCTCTGCCACAACTGATGCTAAAGGAAGTGTCTCCTGGAAGCCATGTGTTAAGTGGTCTTTATATAGAGATATGTGTACGTCAGTCGGTGCCTGGACAAATTTCTTCCTTAATCTTTCAAAAGTGTAAAACACACACACACACACACACACACACACACACACACACACACACACACACACACACACACACACACACACAATATTGCTTTTGGCTTTATAATACTTTCACTCACTCTCTCATCCCTCACTAATTTGCCGCACCTCATCTTTCTATTAGGGTCACAGCAACGCTGGAGCTTATCTCAGCTACGACGCTGTAAAGGCAATGTACACCCTATACATCTCACCAAGCCATCACAAGGTGTGCTTTTTAACAATTCATTACTTTCATTTATTCATTCATTTATTCATTCATTCATTCCCTAAACAGATTAGCTTTTGCTTTTTTTGATTACGTACTTGTGTTTCCAAATTTTTGACAGGTACAGTGGTACCTCACCTTACGAAATTAATCCATTCCAGCGCTTTTTTCATAACCTGCATTTTTCGTAAGTTGAACCGCATTTTACATGTAAAACACATGATTTGTTCCAAGGCTCCCAATGGTAAGGTAAGGTAAAGTCTGTTGGGTTTTTACACCCGAGCCTCGTGGCTCATCAGGCCGGTGCTTATCCCCGGTTTCCGTAGCGTGAAGCGACCAGGAGTTCAACTCCCCCTGGATGGGATTCTAGTCCATCGCAGGTTACCTTCCCAGTATATTTTACTGGTACCCATTTATACTGCTGGGTGAACAGAGGCACACTTGTGGTTGAGACCTTGCCCAGGGGTCTTAGCACAGTGAGGGTCTCAGTGAGATTTGAACTCACAACCTCCTGATCATGAGCACAACACCCCAACCACTACGCCACCGGCCCCACAAGGCTCCCAATACCACCCCCTAAACTCTTTAAAATTTATAAACGCATACCTTTTAAGACTGCTTCAATATCGTACATCTACCGATGGTAGACGGGTTTGGCCCTAATCCTTTGTGATATCACTCGAGCCCGTTTCTTCTTCTCACTCGCACTGGAAATCACACACACATGTGTGTGTGTGTGTGTGTGTGTGTGTGTGTGTGTGTGTGTGTGTGTGTGTGTGTGTGTGTGTGTGCGTGCGCGTGTTGACCATGTCGTCTTAGCAGAGTTATAATCTTACAAATGTTTATGAAAGGTTAAAAGCCTGAGTCAAGAAATAAAGCATAAAACAACAGTAACTCTGTCCTTTGCATGAAAAGCATCATGGTGCATTCAGCTCTACAATAGGCAATGGGAGGTAGATGTGTCATTCCTCCTAGGCAATGATGTCCAAGATGGCGTCCAAGATGACATCAGGTCAAGATGGCGTCCCTGTTCAAGATGGCGTCAGGTGGGCCTGTCCAAGATGGCGCTTGAGTGAAGGTGGCATAAACGACAGCTCAGCTGTTAGCCAATGGGAGGCCAGCGGGGCGGGATGTTTGAACGTCATTGATGGGAGAGCAGCTTGTGCATTGTTTGAATGTTTGAATGGCGCGTTTTAATTTTTAAAATGGTGCTTTCGTAACATGAACTTGTTTCGTATCCTGAGACAAAAATTTTAGGAAAATGCTTTTTGTAATCTGAATTTTTCCTTTGGTGAGGTACCACTGTATTTATGTTCACAAGCACACACTATACCACAACTCGCATACTGAAATTTTATGAACACATAACTAAAAAGTGTTAATTATAAATGTGTATTATTTTTATTTATAAATATTTGCCAAGTTCCATGTTAAAAGACCATCCCAACACTCTCTCATCACAACTTTGACTACAGAAAGTTTTTCAGAGTTAAAGATACCATGAATTGCAACTTAAGGAAGATGGAAGATTTGAGCCGATAAGAGAACAATTGTTGATAACAGCAGCTAAACATTTAACTGGTACTGTACAGGGATCCCTCACTTTCTGCGGCTAATGGGGACCGAGACCCCCCTGTTTCCGTGAAGTAGGATCGACCCCCCCTTGACTGACATATAAGTACATGCATATGTGTATTATAATATCAATAAATACATATTCAACCATATAAATGTTTATAATAACAATTAAACATACAAAAATAATGCATAAGAAGTAAATAAAATATAAATACACACACATACAGACGTGCGCGCACACAGAGGCGCACCTCACATAAAAATGTAAGTAGTTGTGTTGGGTTGGTTTTTTGTTTTGGTTTTTCTTTTCTTTTTTGCATAATTGACCTGGTTTTGCAGAATTTTCCTTAACATTTTCGACTACGTAGTGAAGTTGGTTGTGAAACTTGTTACGTTTATTCGAGCGATGGGACTTCACCATCGTCAGTTTATTCATTTTCCTGAAGAATCTGAAGAATCTGATGAAGATCACAGGGACTTGCTTTATATTCTAATGTCAGCTGGTTCAATTGTTATATGGTTCAAAAAATTGGCCTTGTTTTGCTTTCCTTAACATTTTCCCTATTTTTCCTTAATTTCCTTTTTTTTTTTTCGATGAATATTTTTAAGAACCCGCGATGCACTGAAGCCGCAGAAACTGAAGCACGAAGTAGCGAGGGATCCCTCTATATGGAATTATGGGATCAGTCAGACAGTAAAAATGGCATGAACTATGATTTGCCACAAATGTTAAAGTAACGACAGATATAGATACAGATATAGTTCTGTTGCTACATATTCACTGAATAGACGACAACCAAGGCTATCACAGGGTTCGCGAATTTAGAGATGGGTGCTTTCAGCTGACTGATAGGAAATGAAGAAATTGTATTGTGATTTCTGTTTGACAAAGAAATCCTTCAAACATTGTCAAAAACGATTGTAAAACTCATCAATTCTAAATCAATTTTAGCCCTGCGGTGGTCTGGCGAGCTGTTCAGGCTGTACATCACCTGAACCTGGAGTTGGCTTTGATGGGCTCCAGGCTCCCGGTGACCCTAATGAGGAATACATTTCGTAAATAAATAAAATGAAATGAATCAAAGTGAGCAGCACATTGGCACACTTATTAGCACGTCCACCTTACAACAAGAAGGTCCTGGGTTTAAGTCTCAGGCTCAACAAGGGCATTTCTGTGTGGAGTCTGCATGATCTCCCAGTGCATACACAGATTTATCTATTTACGTATTCCACTTTCCTCCTACCAGCCAAACACATGCATATTAGGTTAATTCACCACTCTGTATAATATATACATATATAATATACTAAATATATATAATATAATATATAATATACTATTTATATAAAATATAATATTTATTATGAAGTAAACTTTATTTAAATTTTTTTTTCCAGATATTTTTTGAATACCAACGTATAATCGAGAACGATTTAACTTGAAACAACTTAGGTCAAGGTGGAGTTGGACTCTTGGTAGCTTCATGCTATGGAAACCGAGGATAAGCACCGGCCTGATGAGCCATTAGGCTCGGGAGTAAAAAAAAAGACCAACAGACTTACCATACCATACCCGTATATTATACTGTATAGGCTCTGGCCTCCCAGTGACTCTAGTATGATTAAGCAGTTTGGTGAATTGATTGATTGATTGATTGATTGATTGATTGATTGATTGATCGATTGATCGATTGATTGGTTTGTCAGTTGGTTGGTTGGTTGGTAGATTGATTAGTTGGTTGGTTGATTGATTGATTGAATATTGCTGTGTGGGATGTCTTTAACCTGAGGCCTGTTCGGCTTCCAGGAACAGGTTTCATGCTCCAGAGCAGACCCATGGCTTCAACCCCTCGATATGATCCACCAACACTCATATCTGTAGATACTGTACCATAAGAAACAATGGGTTAGTGCTGAACCTGCCACTCACACGGTGTAATGATCCAGAAAGACAGTATCACTGATTGAAATTTACCTCTGATATTCCCTGTCTCATCGCTGACGTAGTGGCCAAAAGCCTCCCAGAAATCTCCATCCTCTGAGTGAAGCAGAGCGTGCAGTGTGAGTCGAACCCCGGGCAGTAAATACTGCACACGCACATCAAACCTCTCATCCAGCATACAGCGGAGAGGACGCACCGACAGCAACGGGCGCACAAACTGTTTGATCATTTCTTAGTGAAAAACAAGTCTGTTTCTGAAGTTCAGATGAAACCACATAGCGACATTATAACAGCTCACCATGGTCCAACCCAAAAGCCTGCGAGGCTCCGCCCTTCATGACGTCATGAATAACGGTACAGTATTGTCATACTTTTAGTACACAGGAACAGAAACTAATACAAAACAGAACAGAGATTTCTTGTCATTTTATATGTTTGTGCCTTTTTTAACAGCAGGATCAAAAATCTGTGGTTAAAATTTAATTAACTACTCATTACAAACTATAAATTCTGAACGGTTCAAGCATAATACAGATGAAGTTGCAGGGCAGTGTTTTGAGGGCCAAAGTACAGTAAATTGAAAATGGCGAGCCTGAGTGAAAATAGGATATCCCCAAAAATACCTCCTTCAAAACATAATCTTCGACATGATCAAGTTCAGATGGCCATAAACACAATCCATCCACGCCAACATACGTTTTATAGAAAGGTTTCACGAGCTGTTATAAAACGTCTGTATCCACTTAACTTGCTCATTTTCAAACCGTTTTCTTGACTCAGGGTAATTTCCTTATCGTTCATATTCACTATTCAGAATATTCTTCCGAGAATCCTAGAAGGATTTCCCGGTTCATATAACGGTAAACCAATCAGAATCCTCAAAACAGGCATGACGCGGTGTAAATAAAACTGTTGATAGGATGATATTAGGAAGATTTTTGGTCCGAGCCGGGTTCAAGATGTAGAGCAAAGTTTAATAAATAAAGTTAAATTAAAACCTAAGTTAAAGGTTGGCTTTCTCTTCCTGTGCCTAGTTTACCACTAGCAATGATTCTCCACATAATGCACACGCAAAAAAGTATTTTTGGCATCGTGGTGTAACGGTTATAGGTGCATAGTGGTTATGGTGGCATAGTGGTTATGGTGGTATACTGGTTATGATGGAAATAGTGGTTATGGTGGCATAGTGGTTATGTTGGTATAGTGGTTATGGTAGCATAGTGGTTATGGTGGTATAGTGGTTATGGTGTTATACTGGTTATAATGGCATAGGGGTTATGGTGGCATAGTGGTTATGTTGGTATAGTTGTTGTGGTAGCATAGTGGTTATGGTGGTACAGTGGTTATGGTGTTATAGTGGTTATGGTGTTACACTGGTTATAATGGCATAGTGGTTATGGTGGCATAGTGGTTATGTTGGTATAGTTGTTATGGTGGCAGAGTGGTTATGGTGGCATAGTGGTTATGGTGGTATAGTGGTTATGTTGGTATAGTTGTTATGGTGGCATAGTGGTTATGGTGACAGAGTGGTTATGGTAGCATAGTGGTTATGGTAGTATAGCGGTTATGGTGGCATAGTGGTTATGTTGGTATAGTTGTTGTGGTAGCATAGTGGTTATGGTGGTACAGTGGTTATGGTGTTATAGTGGTTATGGTGTTACACTGGTTATAATGGCATAGTGGTTATGGTGGCATAGTGGTTATGTTGGTATAGTTGTTATGGTGGCAGAGTGGTTATGGTGGCATAGTGGTTATGGTGGTATAGTGGTTATGTTGGTATAGTTGTTATGGTGGCATAGTGGTTATGGTGACAGAGTGGTTATGGTAGCATAGTGGTTATGGTAGTATAGCGGTTATGGTGGCATAGTGGTTATATTGGCATAGTAGTTATGGTGGCATAGTGGTTATTGTGGTATAGTGGTTATGGTGGCATAGTGGTTATGGTGGCATAGTGGTTTGCACGACTGCCTTATAGCAAAGAAGGTCGAGGGGTTTTGTCCTGGCTTTGAGTTTTTGTGTGGAGTTTGTATGTTCTATCCGTGGGTTGCCTCCACTTACTCAGGTTTCCTTCCACTGTGCGCTAATGGCCTGTTGTAAATTGCCCCTGGGTATGAGTGTGGGTGTAAATAGTTTGTGTGTGTGTGTTCACGCTGCAATGGCTTGTCAAGCTGTTCAGTGGTTACCTTGCTTTCACCCAGTGGTGGCTAAGATAGGCATCAGCTTTCTGTAACCAGAGTAATATTAAGCGGTTTGAGTGAGTTGAATTTAAAATACAGCCATGAGGGGGGCACAAGCCAGTGTTCAGCCTCACACAGGTCCCAAGCCCAGATAAATGCAGAGGGTTGTGACAGGAAGGGCATCCTGCGTAAAACTTCTGCCAAAATTCTTATACGAATGATCAAAACGAATTTCATACCGCATTGGTCGAGGCCCGGGTTAACAACGACCGCCATCAGTGCTGTTAACCTACAGGGTGCTGGTGGAAATTGGACTACTGCTGTTCAAAGTCAAAGAAGGAGAGGTGGGAGGCGTGTCTGTAGGCAGAGAGAAGAGGAAAGGCATGAGTCTAGGACTGAGAGTAGGGACTTTGAATGTTGGAACTATGACAGGAAAAGGTAGCGAGCTGGCTGACATGATGCAGAGCAGGAAGGAGGACAGACTATGTGTCCAGAAGACCAGGTGGAAAGGTAGGAAGGCTAGAAGCTTAGGAGCAGGGTTTAAGCTGTTTTATCATGGTGTGGATGGGAAGAAAAATGGTGTAGGGGTCATCTTGAAGGAGGCGGTTGGTCAGGAATGTTCTAGAAGTGAAAAGAGTGTCAGACAGAGTGATGAGTCTCAAGTTAGAAATTGAAGGTGTGATGTTCCACGTTGTTCGTGCTTATGTCCCACAGGAAGGACGTGAGCTAGAAAAGAAGGAGAGATTCTGGAGTGAGTTAGATGAAGTGATGCAGAATACCCTCAGAGGTGAGAGTGGTCATTGGTGCAGACTTCAATGGACATGTTGGTGCAGGCAACAGAGGGGACGAGGAAGTGATGAGCAGGTTTGGTATCCATGGCAGGAACACAGAAGGACAGATGTTGATAGATTTTGCAAAAAGGATGGAAATAGAAATGGCTGTGGTGAATACTTTCTTCCAGAAGAGACAGGAGCATAGGGTGACTTATAAAAGCGTAGGTAGGAGCACACAGGTAGACTACATCTTGTGCAGGCGATGTAATTTGAAGGAAGTCAGGGACTGCAAAGTAGTAGTGGGTCAGAGTGTTGCCAAACAGCATGGGATGGTGGTGTGCAGGATGATGCTGATGGTGAGAAAGGTGAAGAAGGCAAAGGCAGAGCAGAAGACAAAGTGGTGGAAGCTGAACAAGGAAGAGGGTCGTGTTGTCTTCATGGAGGAGTTGAAACAGGCTTTGGGGGTCAGGCAGTACTTCCAGATGACTGGATATCTACAGCTAATGTGATCAGGGAGACAGGTAGGAGAGTACTTGGTGTGTCCTCAGGAAGGAAAGTAGATAAGGAGACTTGGTGGTGGAATCAGGAAGTGTAGGAGTGTGTACAAAGGAAGAGGTTAGTTAAGAAGAAGTGGGACATAGAGAGGACCGAAGAGAGTAAACAGGAGTACAGGGAGACACAGCGTAAGGCAAAGGTAACGGTGTCAAAGGCCAAACGGAGAGCATATGATGACTTGTATGATAGGTTGGACTGTAAGGAGGGAGAAAATTATTTATACAGGCTGGCACAGCAGAGAGACAGAGATGGGAAGGTCACGCAGCAAGTGAGTGTGATTAAGGACAGAGTGGGAAATGTATTGACTGATGACAGAAGTGTGCTGGGAAGATGGAAAGACTTTGAAGCGCTGATGAATGAGGAAAATGAGAGAGAAAAAAGAGTAGAAGAGGTGACTGTTGAGGACCAGGAAGTAGCAAAGATTAGTAAGGGTGAAGTGAGGAGGGCATTGAAGAGGATGAAGAGTGGAAAGGCAGTTGGTCCTGACGACATACCGGTGGAGGGATGGAAGTGTCTCGGCGAGGTAGCAGTAGATTTTCTGACAAGAATATTTAACAAGGTCTTAGAGAGTGAGCAGATGCTGGAGGAATGGAGGAGAAGTGTGCTGGTGCCCATTTTTAAGAACAAGGGAGACGTGCAGGGTTGTGGCAACTACAGAGGGATAAAGTTGATGAGCCATACGATGAAGTTATGGGAAAGAAGAGCAGAGTTCAGCATTTGTGAACAACAGTTTGGTTTCATGCCAAGAAAGAGCACCACAGATGCAGTGTTTGCTTTGAGGATGTAAATAGAAAAGTACAGAGAAGGTCAGAGGGAGCTGCATTGTGCCTTTGTGGATCGGAAGAAAGCATATGACAGAGTGCCGAGAGAGGAACTGTGATATTGCATGAGGAAGTCTGGAGTGGCAGAGAAGTATGTTAGAGTGGTGCAGGACATGTATGAGAGATGTAAGACAGTGGTGAGGTGTGCTGTCCGTATGACCGAAGAATTCAAGATGGAGGTGGGACTGCATCAAGGGTCAGCTCTGAGCCCCTTCTTGTTTGCTATAGTGATGGACAGGCTGACAGACAAGGTGAGACAAGATTCCCCATGGACTATGATGTTTGCAGATGACATTGTGATCTGTAGTGAGAGCAGAGAACAAGTTGAGGAAAATCTAGAGCGTTGGAGGTATGCCCTGGAAAGGAGAGGAATGAAGGTTAGCCTCAGTAAGACAGAACACATGTGTGTGAACGACAAGGACCCAAGAGGAACGATGACGTTAAAGGGAGCAGAGATAAGAAAGGTGGAGGATTTTAAGTACTTAGGCTCAACAATCCAGAGAAATGGAGTGTGGAAAAGAGGTGAAGAAGCGTGTACAGGCAAGTTGGAATGGTTGGCGAAAAGTGTCTGTTGTGATGTGTGATAGGAAGGTATCAGCAAGAATGAAAGGAAAAGTGTACAAGACAGTGTTGAGGTCAGCGATGTTGTATGGTTTAGAAACAGTGGCACTGAGGAAAAGACAGGAGGCAGAGCTGGAGGTAGCGAAGATGAAAGTGTTGAGATTCTCCTTGGGAATAATGAGGATGGATAGGATCAGGAATGAGTACATCAGACGGACAGCACATGTAAGAGGTTTCGAAGACAAAGTCAGAGAGGCTAGATTGAGATGATTTTTTGGACATGTACAGAGGAGGGATAGTGAGTATATTGGTAGTAGGATGCTGAGGTTGGAACTACCAGAAAGGCCGAAAGGAAGACTAAAGAGAAGATTTATGGATGTGGTGAAGGAGGACATGAAGGTAGTTGGAGTAAGAGTAGAAGATGCAGAGGATAGAGTGAGATGGAGGCAGATGATTCGCTGTGGCGACCCCTGAAGGGAAAAGCCGAAAGGAAAAGAAGAGTGAGTTGAATTTAAATAAGTGAATTAGTGGTAAATAGGTGTATTATGAACACATTATAGGTGTATTATGATAGTTATCCTGCATAAGTTACTGTATAACCCTCCAGAAAAAAATCATGATAAGTAATCCTTTATCAGAAATCACAAATGTCAGAGTGCTCACTCAAACAAGTCCATGTAGAAAACAGGTGGAACCTCTTCAAACCTCTTACATGTGCTGTCCCTCTGATATACTCATTGTTTTGTATTATCACTATTTATACTATATCTATCATGAATTTCTGTAATATGCTGCCTGCTGAAACTATACATGATTGTGCTACTTATAGCATTTAAGCTCCAGTATAGATAACAAAACTATATTTCTAGAGACGTCATTTATATAACAAAACCTCTGGCACCTGCTTCATCCCTGCTCAAAGGTTTTGTTCAAAAAAACTTAACCCAACATTGATTTTAAATAAGTGTGTGCATTCCACTATCATGGTTGTGTGTGTGTGTCTGGCTGTCTGATGTAAGATTGTTATTACAGACAAATCACAGTTAATGTCTTAATAGCTGCCATGATTCCATAAATTCATTACAGGATTTGTTTCTAAATTATTTAGACGATATTTTATACTATGTACGGGCAGTGGTGGTCTCGTGGTATAGGGCGCTGGATTGTTGATCCTAAGGTTGGGGGTTCAAGTCCCACGCTCCACAAGGTTATCACTGCACCCCCCCCCCCCCCCCTCCCCATTGGAGCTAACTGGGTTATCAAAGGCGGGCCATGTCTTTCACTGTCTATGGGGAGAGGCATGTAAAAGAACCATTGCTGACTTTCGTAAAGAGTAGATTTCCTTTTGGCGTTCTCACTTTATACTATACAATTTTGTCTTTGTTGCCAAATCATATATCTTTATATGTTTTTAACTTTTGCCACGAATAGTCATGTTTTGTCATTGCCAGTTATCACTTCTACTATGACAGGCTAAGCAGCTAGCCAGCCACTCCACCAAGCAGCCTGACGACTTCTGCAGCTGACTGGCTCCCAGGTCCATAATACATTAGATAACTTAGCCCAGGGGTCGGGAAATAATCATTAAAAACACAGTAAAAAAACGTGAATTCACAATTCAAGCAGTCACGTTGATGACGTGTGCGTGAAAAAGAAAAAAAAGGTGTCCAATAATCTGCAACTAATCAGCAGGAGGAAGAAACAAAAGTTCTCAGCCATTGGTTAAATTGGAATCATGCGCCAGTAACTTCCTGGTTTTCCACCAATCTAAAAGTATAAAAATAATGTAGTAAAATGTCGTAATAATTAAGGAAAAACTTTTTAATTTTGTACTGTGATAATATTGGCGAATAAATGAAGTGCTTAGGCTCCTTACCAGAAGCTAGAGAAGATGCAGAGAGATTGAGTGACATCATAAGGCTTAAATAATCATTAAAAACACACTAAAAAATTACTTCGCAATTCAAGCCTGTTGCTAACTTGTGCACAAAGGAGAAAAAAGAGGCGTACACATTATCTGCAACCAATCAGCAGGAGGGAGAAACAATCTTTTTACTCAATCCCCTGTGATGAGTCATGTGATGTGATTGACACTGAGCAGACAGCGCTGTAGTGCAAGTATGTCAGCTCTGATGGGATGCTGATTTCTTGATTGAATTTCTATAATTTCATCAATGCAACAAAACATAATACATTAAAATAGTAATGGAAGTTAAACTTAAAGCACCAAATATCGTACAACAGAGTAGTCACATGGTGTCATTCTCTCCAGGATGCTGCAGGGAAAATAAACAATTAATCATGAATTTTCTTAAAGCCTGTGTTGCCTTCATATAAAGCTTATATGAGGGTTTTTTTTTTTTTTTTTTTTGCAACTTCAGACAGATTTGTTTTTAGTTTTTTTGATCCAATATGGCTCTTTGAACATTTTGGTTTGCCGACCCCTGCCATAGACAATTATTGGGTAAGAGTTTTTTATATTAATGGTTCCTCTGTGGTTGTCTGGATCTCGCTTGGATATTCTTTATGTTAAGTTTTAACTTTTGATTTTGTGTACACTAAATTAAATAAAAATAATTAAAAAAAAAGAAATTTCCATATGCTTGATTTGAAATACTCTCACTCGCATCGTTCGGACATTACAGTACCTTACCTTATCAGGCCTGAGGAGAACCCAGGGACACTGTACACATGCTCGCTGTCAACAACATTCTCTTTTTTATTTATTAGTCTTCAAACTTTTTGCTAACATTTACTGGAGTAATGACACACAGGACTGGTCAGTTCAAAGGAAGTGCTACATGGTCAAATACTGATGTCTGTTATTTCCTATAGTAACTGAAAACTGAAACTGCCTCCACAATTTTTTTAAAGTCTTCCTGACAGTTAATCGTGCTTAGTGTCTTTTAAGCAGTAATTTTCAAAAATATTTCAAGTAGTGGGTTGCACTAGCACTCGCAACTAGCAGTTGCGAAATTATAGGAATCTGTTGCTAAACAAAATCTATCGTGGGATCGGGATATTTTGTAAGGCAGACCTGTTTTTATACTGCCACACTGTTTTTCATGATAACAGATGGTTGCTTGGTTGGATGGGGTTTTCAGTGAGTGCCACGTACCACATACCACAGTGTTCATACTACACTCTGTAGAGCAGCAGGACTGTCAGAGTCTGTGGGAAACTGGACATACTAGCCATGAAATGGCAATAGCCCACATATTTCTCATCCTGAAAACCAGGAAATCAAACTTACAATTTATTAACTACCATTTTTGCTACACTGTTGGTTGTATGCGCACAATGTTGATGAACACAGTAGATTTTGATGAGCTGATTAGAAACACCACTCCAGTTGTGATGGGTTTTTGTTTTATTTTGTGAAAAGGCAAAGTGGAAATTGAAATGTGCATAGAAATAATTAAGCAAGCAATGTTGGGAAAACATAATGTGTCCTATTTTATGACTCTGCCACAATCTGTGCTTTTGTCCATTTCTTGTTTCTTTTTCAGATTCTTGTTAGCAATTTATTTCAAGAATGTTTGTAGAATTCATTCATTCATTCATTTTCTGTCACCACTTATCCTGATTAGGGTCACGGGAAGGCTCTCACCCATCTCAGCTGACTCTGGGTGAGGGCAGAGAACACCCTGGACAGCTCACCAGGCCATCACAGGTCAGAAATACACTGCTGGCTATGCAGCCTACTCTTGTCAAGAGTCAGCAATGGTTCTTTTACATGAACCTCTCACCATAGACAGTGAGAGACATGTCCAGCCTTTGATAACCCAGCTTGTTTATAGGATTGATCTAGGTTAATATACAAAGTACTTACAGTATGAATATGTTGTATATACAGACGCTCCCTGACTTGTGTTCATCCGTTTTACGTTTTTTCGATTTTACGTTTTTTTTTTTACAAAAGACAGACTGAACATGCCCCTCCTTCTTCCCAGTTCAGTTATATATATCGTTTTATATATAGAAATATATAAAATAATTTTTTCTATATCAGTTATATAGCATGTTACCCTTATGTTAAGATGTCGTCTGTGATCTTTGTGTTTACCCTGTTTTGCGGACTTCTGAAACCCTAAGTAAATATGGTTGGTCTTGTAAGTAAATATGGCTTGCATGGGTGCAAGTCTAATACACAGAGATGAATTAACTATCTGCTCGATCGGCGCAATCTACCATGCATACTTAGTTAAGCAAAGAGAGTTGTAAAATGAATGAAAACCCGAATCCACAAAAGAAAGAACTCTCCGCTCTGCTGGTAATTCACATCAGTGCAGGCTGTGTTCTAAAAGAGTTCCACAGCACCCTTGCGCACTTCAAAGACCGGAAGTCCGTATAACCCACAGCAAGCACACTACTTTTGCAAGTACACTACTTTCGGTTTTGAGCGTCTCACATATTGTAAGCGTTGATTGGCTGTTTTAAGCTTCATGTAAAGTGACTTATTTGAAATTAATGTTGATATTATTTGATAAATTTGAGATGATTTTACAATGTTATGTTTATGATAATTGATTTAGGTGTGTTTTATGAGATACGGTAATGGTATTTATGGATGTATAGTATAGTATGAGCGTCATACGTCACTGTCACAACTTACACTTTCAGTTTACGTTCGGCCGTCCGGAACCAATTAAAAACGTAAGTCGGGAGCGTTTGTAATATAGATCCTTGTTTATATAAAATTCAATATTAAAAGAAAGGAATAAAAGGCATGATATATTTCTATAATTTTTGCTTTAAAATATTAGGACTAAGGATCAGGACATCATTATTAAAATAATATATTAAATGTTGCTATCTGTATATGTATACATTCCTGTCTCTGTAATCCTGAAGTATATTCAAGGTCATTTCAGGCATGGAAATGTTTATTAAGGTGGAATCGGCTTAGCAACCAAGGCCGACTGGCATTGAAGTCTACTTATTTATATTCTCTCATAAAATAATATATTTGCATCAATCATTTGTCAGATGTTTTCTCTTAAGACAATGTACAGTACATTTCTGAGGCAATATACTGTACAGTGAGGAGCCCTGAGCAGTTGCCTTGCTGGAGAAACCAGTACTTTGTTTCAGAACAATTAAAATTGTTTTCATTTTTCATTACTTTTTAATTACTCAGTGAGATTTATACCTCTTATTTTGATCTGATAAAAAATATTACAACTTTTAACCAAAAGTAAAGTGAAATTCTAAGAGTTTTTGTGTATAAAAAATATTCAATCTCCAAGCTACTAAATCCTGATTAGGGTTAAAGGGAGACTGATGCCCATCTTTCCCGATTTTGGCCGAAGGTGGGGTACACCCTCAATAGCACGCCAGGTCATCGCAGAGCCAACATACACAACCAAACTCATGCCAAGGGGTGATTTGGAACAGCCATTTAGCCTAATGTGCATGTTCTTGGACTGTGAGAGGAAACTAGAGTACTTTGAGGAAACCCATGCAAACACGGAGAATATGCAAACTCCACACAGAGATGTCCAAGCCCGGAAATTAGGCCTTTTTGCGGTGAAGCAAATATGCTAACCACTATGTGACTGTGCCGCTGTAAAAGATATACGTATTGGCTTTGTTATTATGAACTCATTATAAACAACACATTGTGCTACTGTTCATGTTCTAAACATGAAAGTAATACAACACAATCCATGGAATTCTCTTAATTATAGTTCATATTTCCTTAATTTCTGGGAAAATAAATAAATGTAGGGTGTATTAATTTCGTGGAACACTAACTTACCTGTTTAAAAATAATTGTATTTATAATTAATTAAATTTGCCTTTCATTTCTCAAAATTAAGGGCTGTGCCTCCTCCGACTTCTGTATTTCTAACACGTCTGAAACAAACTAAATTATAATTTCTGGATACTAGATATTAATGTCCTTTTAGCTATTTAAGCACAGTGCCACAGAAAGTACTGCTACATCACAGCCGCCCCTTTCATTCTGAGCTTCAATTACTTGGGTGGCAGGTTGCTTATTTCTCTTAAAAACATGCTGGTATGGGAATTATCTACTGTAAAATGTCCCTAGGTGTGCATGACAGTGTTAATGTGTATCTGCATGGTATCCTCCCATAGACTCTTCTCCCTGCTTAGTCACATCGGATCCACCATGACTGTGGATAGACTAGAGTTATTACAGAACATGAATGAATGTTTTGTGACTAATTGTTTTAAGTTTTTTTATTTTTTCATTAAGATTGTGTAATGGGGTATGAACAGAGATTCATAAGAGTGAAACAATACCTCGTTTTTTATCATTTACGAGATTTCTATTATTTACAATTTTATTGAAATGATGTGCAAAGCTAATTAAGCCCAACAATGGTGTTAATATTCAAGAGGGCTGTATTGTTTTGGACTTTAAATTGTTTGTGTGTGTGTCTGTGTGTTTATCTGTGTGTATGTGTATGTGTGTGTGTGCGCGTGTGTGCGCGCGTGTGTGTGCGCGTGTGTGTGATAGAAAAACCCTACCAAGCCCGGCAATCCCATACCATATGAACCAAAATGTCAAAAAATCTCATAGTGTTAGAAAAATCTTCAGCAAAATTCTTGATGTAGGATTTGATTTGTATCTTCTTCAAAGTCTAATGGGGTCTTCCCTTACCAAAACCCCATTGATGGGAAATTTCATGAAAATATATACCTCATTTTGTGTAATTTTGCTCACAAAACAAACACTTATTAATTACATCATCAATACAAAATAAAACCCACAGATTTGTTAGTCTCAAGTGAAACTTATAATGTCCTATATGTATCATCAATATTTTAGCATGCATAGATAGCACAGTTTATTTTACATGGTCTTGAGCAGTTGGATGAAGAGAAAGGTTTAGTAGGGATTATGTTCAGATGCAGCTCGCTCCCTTGCAGGACTAAGGGGCAAAGCGGTTTGTGTGCTCTTATCAGAAACTGTTTGAGTGCTGCAGCTCCGCAGTGCTTTTTTCTTCAAATCTTTACCCAAGTGATATTTGTGGACTGAGTTGGGTGTCGAGGGCTCGAACTTCCAAGGCCTCAAAGGAGAGGATAAAAACACAGAGTCATTGGAAGAGAATCTGGAGGATCTCCTGCTACCACTTTCTTCATCGAAATCATCATCATCGCAGCATAAAGCATGATGCTCTACCTTGTCATGTAAAACCATTTCCTCCCTTCTGCCAAAAAGCCAAGAAGCATTTGACCATGAGGGTCCATTTAGGGCAGATACGTCTCCACAGCTGTGTCGATATATGCCTGGTCCTTTTATTTTTGCAGACCCACAGAGAGAGCTGTCCAACAGGTGGCTTAGGCCGTTTCTATCAGAATAAGCCTCAGCATTCAAAAGGTTCCCCAGAACTCTCTCATTACTGTTTTTACTCCAAGACATGGTTCTTTTATCACCTTGTGTATCCTCTTCTGTTTCCAAATCAATGTATGATGTCAGATTGTCAATTTGGTTCAATACCTGTGGAAAATAGGGAAGTGACACTTTAAAAACATTTTCCCACTTTTTATGTGTGCTTGTGTGTTTTATAGTAAGTTAATTATTTGGCTGTGTAAGATAAGATAAGATAAGATACAGCTTTATTAATCTCACAATGGAGAAATTCACTGTTACAGGCTCTTGAGGTACTATCAGTAGGGGGTGCAAAAATAGATACAAGTACGAACATACACACATACATATATATTATATAAGTAAATAAATAAATAGATACATAAATAGTATAAATTACTAAACAATAAAAGAAAAGAATGGAGCAACTTTATAGACTGTAGTAGACTATTTATAGACTATAGTACACAAGATAAATAAGAGTGGCATTCATTACTAACACAAGAATTAAGAAATGCAGTGTGACATGATCTCTAAATATCTAATGGTCAATTTTGGATGACAAACACAACGATATATATATATATATATATATATATATATATATATATATATATATACACACACACACACACACACACACACACACACACACTAGTATATACAGTGGTACCTCACCTTAGGAAATTAATCCGTTTCAGAGCTTTTTTCAGAACCTGCATTTTTTGTAGGTTGAACCACATTTTACATGTAAAACGCGTGATTCGTTCCAAGGCTCCCAATACTACCCCATAAACCCTTTAAAAATTATAAAAGCATACCTTTAAGACCTTCTGCTTCAATATCATACCGATGGTAGACGGGTTTGGCCATATTCCTTTGTGATATCACTCAAGCCCGTTTCTTCTTCTCACTGTGTGTGTGTGTGTGTGTGTGTGTGTGTGTGTGTGTGTGTGTGTGTGTGTGTGTGTGTGTGTGTGTGTGTGTGTGTGTGTGTGTGTGTGCATGCAGGTGTTGACCATGTCTTCTTATCAGAGTTATAATCTTACAAATGTTTATGGAAGGTTAAAAGCCTGAGTCAAGAAATAGAGCATAAAACAACAGTTATCTATCATTTACACGAAAAGCATCATGGTGGATTGAGCTCTATAATAGGCGATGGGAGGTAGATGCGTCATTCCTCCTAGACAATGATGTCCAAGATGGCGTCATGTCAAGATGGCGTCCCTGTCCAAGATGGTGTCAGGTGAACCTGTCCAAGATGGAGCTTGAGTGAAGGCAACATGAACCACAGCTCAGTTGTTAGCCGATGGGAGGCCAGCGGGGCGGGATATGTCATTGATGGGAGAGCAGCTCGTGCATCGTTTGAATGCTTGAATGGCGCGTTTGAATGTTTAAGATGGCGTGTGTGTGTGTGTGTGCGTGCGTGTGTGTGTGTGTGTGTGTGTGTGTGTGTGTTTAAGGAAATCTCGTTTAAATATTCATACCATTAGTTCATTCATACACTGCCCTCCATAAATATTGGCACCCTCGGTTAAGATATGTTCTTTCGCTTCTAATAAATTCAAGGGGGGGTTCTAAATAATTTAGGACCACAATGAAAAAAAGGGAAATCCAACCTTTAATTCAGGTACATTTATTCAGTGGATGCAGGCCGGTGGTGTAGTGGTTAGGGTGCTGGGCTCATGATCAGGAGGTTGTGAGTTCAAATCCCACTGAGACCCCACTGTGCTAAGACCCCTGGGCAAGGTCTCAACCACAAGTGTGCCTCTGTTCACCCAGCAGTATAAATGGGTACCAGTAAAAATATACTGGGAAGGTAACCCTGCGATGGACTAGCGTCCCATCCAGGAGGTGTTGAACTCCTGGTTGCTTCATGCTATGGAAACTGGGGATAAACACCGGCCTGATGAGCCACGAGGCTCGGGTGTAAAAACCCAACAGACTTACCTTATTCAGTGGGGGGTTGGGGAATCCCACATTCAGAAATAATTCATCTTACATCATATCTTGTGTGCCACAATTATTAGCACCCTGACTTACTTTGTAATACTTTGTAAAACAAAACAGCACCTAATCTTCTCCTATAATGTTTCACAAAATGGGGGGATGCAGAAAGCGGGATCTTGGACCAATCTTCTTTGAACAATCTCAAATTTATCCAGCAATCCAGGTCCTCTCCTCTGCACTCTCCTCTTCAGATCACTCCACAGATTCTCAATGGCTGAAATGGCCAGGGGAAGACCTTGATTCGGTGTCTGGTGAACCATTTCTGTGTAGATTTCACCACATGTTTAGGGTTAGTATCTTGCTGAAAAACCCAATGATGACACTCTTTCAGCTTCAGGGCACCAGACGTCTACCAGATTTTGATTTAAAATCTCCTGATATTTCAAAGTGTTCATGATGCCATGCACCTTAACAAGGTTCCCAGGGCCTCTGGAAGAGAAACAGATTCACAGCATCACCAATCCTCCCTCAAACTTCCCAGTGGGCATGAGGTGCTTTTCTGCATACTCATCTTTTGTGTTCCGCCAGACCCATTTAGAGTGTTTGTTGCCATAAAGCTACATCTTAGGCTCATCTGGCCAAAGAACACGGTCTCAGTTGAAGTCCCAGTACCGCTTAGTGAACTCCAGATGTTTGTGTTTATGATTGTGAGTGCGAGAAGGTTTTTTTCTAAGCATGCCACCAAAACAGCTTGTTGGCATGTAGATGGCACCTGATGAATGTTTTGGAGACTTTGTAACCCCAAGATTCTCCCATTTATTGCAATTATTTAACAGTTAGTTTTGGAGAACTTTTAATTTCTCTTACCATCCTCCTCACTGCGTGTGGTGGCAAAAATAACCTTGCGTCCTCGTCCAGGCTTGTTAATCACTGTTCCAGTTGTTTTAAACTTATTAATGATTCCTCTGCCAGTAGATATAGGCAGGTGCAGACAAGAGGAGATTTTCTTGCAGTCATTGTCTGTCTTGTGAAGGTCGACACACATTTGCCTTACTTAAATTTGTCCTTCCCATGTTGAAGAGTGGACAAGAGAAATGGCCTCTGTGTCACATCATATTTATTCCCCAGGGAAACAGGAAGTGATACATTACTAATTAAATGTTTCTAGGTACTCTGATCAACTTTGTAAACTACTGTATAAATACTTCAAGTTCATTTTTTTCCCTAGGAATTGTTAGCGATGCCAGTAATTGTGGAACATGTTTTTATGAAAAATAATTATTTTTTTAGTCGGGAATTTTTTTATTCATTTAAAATTCACTTGAGTTGAAGGTTATTTTTTTGCATAATTTTCAGTGCGAGAGCAGGTTCTGCAATAAAATCGAATTAATTTCATGGCTATTAACATGTCGTTACCAGGGGTGCCAATGATTATGGAGAACAGTGTATGTTGATTGCTTTAGTGCAAATTGAAATGTCTTAATAAAAACCTAATAAATGACATCTACAGCCTGAGCAACTGGTTCAGGTGTGTAACACAAATGACAATGAATAGAACCTGTGGTGCAATCTGGCACCAACTCTGTATGTACAGCTCAAGCACTAACACACAGGATGTCAGTGTGGGATGAATGACAATCTAAAGCATTCTCCTAGAGATTCATTTTGTGGAAGGACTCTACACATGCATTCATAAACTGACTGCTGAGATTTTTGAATAGATGTATAAATTCTATTTTTTTTTTTTTATTATTACTTTGTAAGAAAGGTACATCCATTTATGTTTCTTCAACCTTCAGATATTTTTGTGATTAGAACTGAATTGTAATTTCAAAAGTATGATGCCATGTTGAAAAATGGTTTGGGGCTAACAACCCCAACCTATAAAACAATGAAAACTGTTATGGAAACTACGACAAATGCAACCAACTCGGTCCCCGTAGTGAACTTGAGCCAACTAGTTGGTCGTATGACCACACCTGATTAAAGCCTACGGGAAGTCAGGAGTGTGACAGATAGTTTACTCGGGCCCAAAACCAAAATCCACTTAGGAGCTTGGAATGTTCGCACCATGTATGAGACATCTAGAACAGCGCAGGTTTTACAGGAAATGAGAAGATACAAAATTGACATCTTAGGAGTCAGTGAATGCCGATGGACTGGCTCAGGGCGTAAAGTTTCAAATGATGGATCAGTCATACTACACTCAGGACATCAAGATGAACATATACGTGGAGTAGCCATCATTATTTCAAAAGAGAAAACAAACATCTTACTGGAATGGGAACCCATCAATGACAGAATGATTAGAGCCCGATTTAACTCAAAACACTGTAAACTTTCCATCATCCAGTGTTATTCACCAACAAACGAAGCTGAAGATGAAGATAAAGACAATTATTTTGAAGAGTTACAACTTACAGTTTCAAAAGTAAAAATAAACTATGCGAAGAGGACATGAAGGTCGTTGGTGTAAGAGAAGAAGATGCAAAGGACAGGGTGAGATGGAGGCAGATGATTCGCTGTGGCGACCCCTGAAGGGAAAAGCCGAAAGGAAAAGAAGAAGAAGACAACTTACAGTTTCAAAAGTCCCTAAACACGATACACTTGTGATTATGGGTGATATGAATGCCAAGGTTGGAGCAGACAACACCAATCACGAGAGCGCTATGGGAAAACATGGATATGGTGTGATGAACAACAATGGCGAACGTCTCGCTGACTTCTGTCTGGAAAATGATTTCATTATTGGTGGCACAATCTTCCCACATAAAGATATACACAAGCTCACCTGGAAGTCACCTGATGGGGTCATAGTAAACCAGATTGACCATATATTGATCAATGGGAAGTGGCGAAGATCATTACAAGACGTGCGAGTGTACCGTGGAGCTGACATTCATAGCGATCACTACCTAGTAAAAGCTACCATAAAGCTGAAGTTGAGGAAAGTAGAAAAACAGAACAAGATAAGAAAACAACTGGACATTGCTAAGCTGAAATGTTCTAAAACTAAGAAATCGCTTCAGTGTTTTGACCGGCATAACGGAAGAAAATGAAGATATTAACACCAGATGGAAAAACATCAGAGATACCTATGTGGAGACAGCCACCAAAGTACTTGGATACAAAAAGAAAACTAATAAAGAATGGATTACATCTGGAACAGGGCAGAAAATAAATGAGAGAAAACAACTGAAGGCAAAGATGCTAAACACAAAATCACCGAGACTACAAAAGCAAGTTTTGGAAGCATACAAGGCTAAGGATAAGGAAGTCAAAAGGAGTGCCAGGAACAACAAAAGAGCCTTTGTTGATGAATTAGCTAGTGATGCTGAACGAGCTGCTGAGAGAGGAGAACTAAGCACTGTATATAAAATCACGAAACAGCTGTGTGGCATGAACACCTGCCAGTCTAACCCCGTGAAAGATAAGGATGGCAAGATTCTTACAACTAAAGAACAGCAAGCAACGAGATGGATGCAGCACTTTAGTGAAGTTCTCAACAGACCTGAACCAGAGGATACACCCAATCCCTTACCAGAAAATGAAGTTCTTGGCATTGATGTCAGCTGCCCAAAAGAACATGAAGTCAAACGTGCCATCCAAACCATGAAGAGTGGGGAAGTAGGTAGTATCGATGTTATATCCGCTGAGATGCTAAAAGCTGACATCGAAACCTCAACAAAGGTATTAACAGACTTCTTTAGAACTGTGTGGGAAAAAGAAGCTATTTCAGAAGACTGGAAAAAAGGACTCATTGTCAAACTACCAAAGAAAGGTAACCTTCAGAACTGTGACAACTGGCAAGGCATCACACTGCTTTCAATACCATCAAAAGTTTTCTGTAAAATCATCCTCTGCAGAATCAATAACGCTGTTGACACTAAACTGAGACAAGAACAGGCTGGGTTCAGAAAGGGTAGAAGATGTATTGACCAAATCTTCACCCTTAGAAACATCATTGAACAGTGTCTAGAATGGAATAACCCTCTGTACATCAATTTCATAGACTTTCAAAAAGCCTTTGACAGTTTGCACCGTGAAACTCTATGGAAGATAATGCTATCTTATGGAATGCCAGAAAAGATAGTCACACTAATCAAGATGTTCTACCAAGAGTTTGAATGCAGCATCATTGTAAATGGTAACCTAACAGAGCGGTTCCCTGTGGAATCTGCTGTTTCTGATTGCTGTTGATTGGATTATGCGCCAAACTACACTCGATAAGACCAGAGGTATTCAATGGACGCCTTTCACACAACTCCAGGACCTGAACTTTGCAGATGACCTTGCTGTGCTTTCCAGTAAACATGTCCATCTACAAGAGAAAACCGATAGACTACGTAAGTATGCTAAACAGACAGGACTAAACATTAACATCAAGAAAACAGAAGTGATGTGCATCAACTCCACCACGAATGTGTCGATCACAGTGAACAACCAACAACTTGAATACATCAAAGAGTTTACTTATCTCGGAAGTCTCCTCAGTGACGACAATGCAGCCAGTAAAGACATCAAAGCAAGGCTGGGAAAAGCACGCTGTGCATTTGTTAAACTCCAGCCCATCTGGAAGTCAAAAGAGTACAGTCTCAGCACCAAGATACCAATCTACAACAGCAATGTTAAGTCAGTCCTGCTGTATGGTTCGGAATGCTGGCGAATTGTGAAAGGCGATATGAACAAAGTTAGCGCGTTCCACAATCGCTGTCTCAGGAAAATCTGTCAAATATTCTGGGCAAACAAGATAACAAATGAGGAACTTTACAAGAAAACCAACAGCCATAGTGTGGTGCTTGAAATAAAGTGCAGATGCATTCGATGGTTCGGACACGTTTTGGGAATGCACCCATCTAGCATCCCAAAAACAGCACTCAGTGGACTCCACCTGGAAGAAGGAAACATGGCCGGCCGAAAACAACATGGAGAAGGACAGTAACAACAGAGCTAGAAGAGATGGACCTTACGTGGAGCGAAGCCCAGTATGCAGCGCAAGACAGGTGAAGGTGGAGGCACATTGTTGCGGCCTTATGTCCCACTAGGGACGAAGAGGATTAAGTAAGTAAGTAAGTGCTGTGACGTTTTTGTTTAATTTGTCATTCATCATTGCAACTAATACTGTTTACATACACAGATATTATACAGTGAGGAAAATCTTAACCCTAATGTCCTGTGATGTTTTGTGTGCGTGTGTGTGTGTGTGTGCGTGTGTGTGTGTGTGCGTGTGTGTGTGTGTGTGTGTGTGTGTGTGCGTGTGTGTGTGTGTGTGTGTGTGTGTGTGTGTGTGTGTGTGTGTGTGTGTGTGTGTGTGTGTGTGCGTGTTTACCTCTCTAAGCTCTCTAGCTACTTCCTTCAGCTCATTGAGAATTTCCTCCAGCTGCTCCATTACCATCCTTATATGACCACGAATGCACTTTCTCCGATCCCCTTTCTCTGTTATTGCCATAGACCCTAAAAACTTATTGTGGAACATCCTTCACATGGGTAAATCGATAATAAAAAGGCAGAGGATACTGTGCTTCATGTCTGGAGCTCCCTAAAGTCATGATGGCTATTCCGCTGGAAGCTATGCTGTTACCTGGCTTCTTGAGACACCTCACAAAGCTTCGCATGGCTGTAAAGAGATGTGGATATTTTTAATTAATATAAGAATACAGTATAACCAAAGAGCCTAGATGATATGATATGATGGTGCTAACTAACTGCTTGACCCTCATACAAAGGCTGGAGCCTATATCAGCCAACATTGGGTCAAGGTTGGGTATAATCTGAATAGCTTAGTGCAACACAAAAATATTCGCACTCACTTTTAGAGGCAATTTGGGACGACAGTCAGCCTAATGTGCATGTTTTTGAATTGGAGAGGCCACCAGGATACCCGGAGGAATGTGCTAACCACTCTGCCACTCATTCTACGCGAGTATGGTGCTAATGTATTTAACAAGATCTTATTATATTGTCATGTATAAATAAAGAAAAAATATATAAATTAGAAAAAAAAATTCTGAATTATTCTAGGAAACTTATGGTAACATGTTTGCAGTAAAACAACCTTGTGCGAAAAGCAATGTCAACATGTTCTATAAGATTTGTACTCACAGACTTGCACAACTGAGAATATTTTCCATGTCTGGAAGCTGAGAATCCACAACTGCAAGTGAAAAAATATATATCCTGTCATGCTTCTTCAAGGAGAAACTTAGAAAAAAGAGAAAAAGTGCTTCTTCGGGCTTTGAAAAGATGAATACGTCCAATATGACCCCAAGAGGAAACAGTAGAACTCTTCGCTCAGCTTCTCTGAGAAAATCACCATCGCTGAAAAAGTAAACTAGAAAATGAGAGCTGGCCAATTCATTTTCAAAGATGCACCACTTTCAGTAAACACCACTTCAGTAGCCATCCTCAGCGGGGTTTTTTCATCGCCACAGTGGACCGGGTTTGATATTTTTGATAGCTTTGAGCCTGTCGAAATCAAAGCATAGATGTTTGAAAGTGTCCATTAGAGACTCTTCTATGAGCTTGTGTTGCTCTGCTGCCTCAGCTCCATGTACGGCTCCTCTAATCTCCATTAGCTTCAGCTCAAACAGTTTGAAGCAGGCTTGGTTGCTTCTATCCCCCCTACCTTTTCCCTTCTCTCTGTTTCTCACTCACGTACTCATGCCTGCTCTCTCTCTCTCTCTCTCTCGCTCTCTCTCTCTCTCTCTCATCTTATCCCTCTTGCAGCTTTAAACTTTTATTCTCATAGAGGCTTTATTATTTTCATAGTCACTCCCATACATAAACTATGGCTTTTTTTTCCACCTCCATAATCAGTATTGAGCTTCCTCCTTATTTTAGACACACACTTCCTTTCACTTCAATTTCTCTCGCAAAGCTTGCCACCTCAATCGTGGCAGAAAATTAATTCAATTCAGTGTTGCAGTGCAGGAGATGAATGCGATGTTGCGGCAGTGGAAGCTGGGCAGATTATTTCATTAAAAACATTAATGAAAAGCATGAAATCAGAAAGTCACTTTTGCTCCACTTCCTGGTGCTGCTGTAATTATACAGCATGTTCTTCCTGAAATAGATCATACTGCATACAGTACAGTGTAATACATACAGAACTACATACATAATACATAATACTTTCAGACTGACAAAGGGTTATAACAAGTCTCCAAATTACAATGTCCTGTACTGAGGGCCCTTTACTTTGTTCCCCAGGCATGCATTACACAATGGATCCCATATCTCAATAGACTTGAGATTAATTGGCCTGTTTATTAACAGCAGGATGCATACAAATGAATAAAGATTATTATTTTTTATAACCAAAGTAGATGTAATGTTGATGATTTGATGCCATGGCAAGTGGCTCATATCTATAAATGCTGAGACCATTTCCATTCATGACTGTTACCAAGATGACAAGTGAACTGTGCCACTGTTCATATAGATCTTCAATAAATAAATAAATTAAACAGGCCTCCTGAATGACAGATGACTAACACTTGTCAAAAGAAAGAAAAAAAGAAAGAAAGAAAGAAAGAAAGAAAGAAAGAAAGCAGGGTCAGCACGGTGGCGCAGTGGTAAAGCATGTTCATCTTGCAGCATGAAGATTCTATGTTCAATTACCAGGCTCAGGAGTTTCTGTATAGAATTTGCATGTTCTCCATGTGCTTGTATAGGTTTCCTCCATGAACTTTGGTTTCCTCCAAAAACATGGACAGTAGGCTAATTGGCTGTTCTGAAAAATCCCCTGGGTGTGAGTGGGAAAGATTGTGTGTCTTGGCCCTGCAATGGTCTGGAAAGCTCTCCAGGGTGTATCCCATCTCCACCAAGACCTAATTTTACCTTATCTAAGGAAAAGAGGATTTATATATTATAAGATGATGATCAAACTACTATCTTGTTTGATATATTCTTCCACATGTATGAAGTGACATCACACCATGGCCATCAGTCGTCCTAAAATTTCGAAAATTAAATTCTAAAAATTTGAGCAGTATTTAATTTTAGGAGAAAATATTACATTATTTAGTATGTATAGCCCTTCTCACATATCACACTTACCAAAACGTTCCCTGATTCTGAAAAAGAAAGTGTTGATATAAATATATTTTCTATACCAAGAGTTTTTCTGCCCTCTGCTGGAGAAGTCTTTGAAATAAAAGTTCTGTCTGACGCAAAATACAACATGGCCTGTTTACAGTATTAACCTTCATGGCCTTATATAGTCAAGATTCCATTGTCATCAATTGACTCATTACTAATCCAGCATTTATATCAGAAAAGAAAGTTTATTATACCAGCAGAAACCACAAAAATAAAACAGAAAGAAGGAGGGGACCCTTAATGAGGACTTTATATATAGCACTTTCCCTGAAGTCAATAATACATTCCATGTTGGTATGGACAGCAGTTACATCAATATCAACACACAATAACATCCATCTACACATGGCACAAGGTTTGATTAGATTCACAGACTTACCGCGCACCACATGACACACCACACATAGACAACTACCTATTTAGTTTATCATTTTGCACTCATTCACTTAACATTATAAACAAGTATGTACTTTTACTAGTGTCACAATGTAAGCATTTATCTGGTAATAGGTGGTGGTAATAGACACTGGGCTTTGCTGCTGGTGGTGCATCTGACAAAATTTGATGTCAATACAGTTTCATCACATTACTCATTTTAAATGATCAGCTATTACTTTATCTAGACAAACTCAGCTCTGAAAATACCAAATGGGAATTCAAATGTGAATTTAGCATTTCTATGGCAGTAGAAAGTTGTGGATAACAGGAAGGAATTAATTGGCTCTGGGGAGTTCTGCTGATCCATAATTCTGATGTAGTAACAGTTTCATGGGTGATCAAGAAACCTGGCAACTTCTCCCAGTACTTTGATGGCTTTTTTTTTTTTTTTTTTTTTAACCAAGGCCTATGACAGTAGCTTTGCAACAGCTATGGCACACTGAAAACTGAAGCCTCACACAACCTGCAAAAAGATAATAATAATTTAAAAACAAAAGTTTTTTTCAGAAGTCAAACTGGAGACTGAACTGTGAATTAATGTGAACTGCAAATGTGCACAATAATATACACATGACACATTAGCACATAGACCATTTCACAGTTCTTGGAATGAGATGCTTTTTTACAAGCCTTGTATAAATATATTCACTTTACCTGTACAGTCCAATCTCAAGCTATTTGTGTATTTATTTTACTAGATTAGTTTAATTTAAGCATAGCTAAGAGTATATGAGGACTATATATATTTGCGGCTTAAAATCTAACCATGTCCCACTATCCCATTCAAACTAAGTTCAAGGGTCACTATAAACAAAGTCCTGTAACAATAGTCTGTATATTGTGAAATATAACATCCTTATCAGTTGACAATGATTTACATATATTCAAAACTGTGTAATATGAGTATTTTTTTCCACACGTACTAATCACTGTATCACAGCAAATATTTACACAAAACTGAATATTATGGTAAAATTCAGAGATCTACTAAGAAGTAACAAAATTCTGAGTTTTAATGGATTCACATTGATAATAATTCCTGTAGAATTAAGACAGACACTGGTGTGCTTAACCTGCAGGCTTTTAATTCCTGCTTTTACCCAGCAAATGTCTCCAAAAAAAAATTTAATATTCTATGCCTTCAGGAAAACAGACAGAAAGGTTTACCCACAAAGTTTTCAACGAATTATTATGTAAGAAAGATGAATTAGAATAATATTTCACTGAAGTATTGACAAAGACAACATTAAATCATGATAGAATCAAAAGTGATTCATAATAAATCAGCATGGCTCAGTGAATTTTGGTGCAGGCACCATCTACATCAAGTCCAGTTTATGTTACGGTTTTGTGATCCACTTTGATTCTTCTGAGATTTAACCTAATGACCATTTTATAGAGAGCATGTTTCTGCTGTCTACTGATATTTAATCAAAGTTTCCTTGAGTTGACTTTTCACCAGTGATGCAGAGCTATTTCAATTACAAATAAATATCAATACTCCAAACTGTAACATTTGCTAAAAAAAAAAAAAAAAAAAAACGTTAACCTTATTTCTAGACAATAATAAAAAAAATCAATCAAAAGTTAGCATGTATATGTATATGGCTATTTGTGTCCTACAAGACAAATTCAAATTAAAAAACAAGACAAAACTGTTCATATATAGTAAAAGGCAGATTATTATGCTGGTAAAAAAAATAGCTCAGCAACTGAAATGCAAATGCAAAAGGAACTGTGTCACTCGCTCCATTTATTATTAACTTATTATTAAATGAGTTCACATAAATCAATGAAACTGATTTACAAATATTAATCCTAGGGTTAGCCTTTAGTTGATTTAATGTCAAATAACAAGATTGAAGTACATAGGTACAGATGGCTCTTCAAGGGCTATAATACTACATAAACACAATGGAATGTTTACTCAGTTGAGACATAGTTTTAGGGGGACAGCGTACACCCATTACAAATGTCTTGATACCACAAAGACTTAATCTATTACTAGTAGAGGTCTAGCATGTTTCAGATCATGGCCTAGAGGCTCTTTGTCCCACTATCAAGCTTTCCATGCACCCAAATGTTCTTAATTCAACCCGCAGGAGGTTTGAAACTTAGCTTCAGAGCCAAATCAGGTGTGTTGTGAAAAAAGATTTGAGAAACTAGCCTGGAACTCAAAAACAATACTTCACACTACCGTACACAACAAATGAGGAAAATTTGGATGCATTATTTTATTGTTGTTTAAAATGAAATTGGTCAGTTATTTACTCAAATTCTTTTGTTAACTCCCCATCCCACAATACCCTTGTCAGGCCAGATTTATACTTGCTTTTGACTATGCACATGCATGTATTTGGATGTAGTGATTATGCATGTTTGTGTACTCGTGGTCCAGTGATTGTTGAAGCAGACATAAAATAAATAATGCAGGCAGTGCAGTGCAATGTGACATTATGTCTGCCACAGACTGAACAAACTAGAGTTGTGTTTCAAGCTGTATATACCGCATGTACTGTACTCATTTAAACCATTTTTGTGCGGTGGTAACATTAATAAATGTCCCGAAGAAAGAAAAGTCTGTTTTGCATACAGCATGGAAACCCAATAAATGGGGATTTGTTGTATCACTGATATGCTATCTGCCGTGGCAAGGGTGTTGTTTTGTCACTCACACTGTCACTGAGTTGGCACTTACAAGCATAGTCATACATCAAGTATAAAGCAGGCCTAACATTTCAAACTGTTTCCTTCTGAATGTACATTACATGGGGTCATTATAGTTGTAGGTGGGAGGGGCAGAGTATTGTTGGTCCTGCATTGCTCCTTGGGCTGCACCCATAGCTGCCTGCTGGGCTGCTTGTTGTACATGGGGGTTTTTCCATGCACCAGTTGCCCATTCCTCCTGGGCCTTGCTCATGCTCCCTCCACTGCCACGGTAGAAGTTATGAACCTGCAAACAGACGAGCATCAAAACATTCATTCATTTGTAAAACCATTTAATCCTAATATGGTCGTAAAGATGCAATAGCCTATCTCAGCCAACTCTGGACAAAGATGCTCATTCATTCATTTTCTGAACCGCATAATCCTAATTAAGGGGCCGCTGGCAGAGTGGTTAGGGTGCTGTACTCATGATCAGGAGGTTGTTTGTTCAAATCCCAGTTAGACCCTCCCTGTGCTAAGACCCCTGGGCAGGGTCTAAACCACAAGTGTGCATCTGTTCACCCAGCAGTATAAATGGGTACCAGTAAAAAAAATATACTGGGAAGGTAACCTGCGATGGACTAGCGTCCCATCCAGGAGGAGTTGAACTAGTTGCTTCATGCTATGGAAACCAGGGATATGCACCGGCCTGTTGAGCCACTAGGCTCGGGTGTAAAAAGTCCAAAGGACTTTACCTTACCTTTATGTTAATTCTAATTAGGGTCGTGGGAAGGCTGGTGCCTACCTCAGCCAACTTTGGGTGAGGACAGTGGACAAAGATGTGATACACCCAAACAGTTCACCAGTTGATTGTAGGTCAACGCATAACCGTTCACACTCACACCCAAGGGCAATTTGGAACAGCCAATTAGCCTAATGTGCAAGTCTTTGGACTGTGGGAGGAAACTGAAGTACCCAGAGGTAAGTAATGTAAGCACGCGAGAACATGCAAACTCCAAACAAAAATGTTCCTTGCTGAAACCAGGACTCAAACACAGGCACTTCTTGTTGTGAAGCACACATGCTAACCAATATGCCACCATGCTGCCCGGTATAAAAACAATGTTTTCTAAATTCTGTTGATGTTTATACAAGAAATTTAATGACATTATCTGATACCACCTTATAATAGGTATCAAGACAGATATATTTACTCATTAGACTTTTATCTTGAGTAATAAAACACTATGCAGTTGAGCAGTTGATGATAATAGGCTTTGTCAAGGACCCAACAGCTGTAACTATAGTCTTGAGATTTGAACTCACAACTAACTGATCAGTAGCCAATAGCCTTTATCACTCAGCTGTGATATTGTTAAAAAAAAAAAGAAGAGCTGATGGAGAAAGCGACTGTCAACAGTATCAGGAAGGGAACGAGGTACCTTGGTAAGCGCGATGAAGGACAGCACAGCGACAGCTGTGAACATAATAGTGGGAATCAACATGACCACAGCAGAACCGATATTAGTGCTGAAGAATGTGATGGTGGCCAGCCACCCACTGTAAAGGACAGATACATGAACATAATGCTCTCACTAATAGCTGAAACAACAATTTAATCCATCACCTGAACAAACACAGGTACGATAATGAGATAATTTGTGGAAAGTCCAAATCCAAAGCCCTTACCAGACTCCCCAACCTGGGATGCCCACAGTCTGGATAATACTGATTACAACCTGAGCCATGAAAACGAAGAAAAATGCCATGAAGTTGAAAGAGCTGTCAGTCCTGAAAAAAAAATTCTTAGAATTATAATCATATCTCAAGAATAACAGGTAGTTTCAAACAGAAAGGGATTTACATGCAACGTTGTGTTAATCTGGAGTACATGCTAGGGGAACTCAAACCAGGTGCAGTTTGTTTGTAAGTTACTTTCCTTCCACCAAAAGCATCCTAAAAGACCTGCTGATTTGGAAATGAATAGTCCCAGATACTTAGATATTACGTGTCAAAGTCATTCAGATCCTTACACTTAGTCATTTTTCTTTCCTCCAACACATCAACTTCATGAGTGCCAAATATATCTCATTGCATGGCTGAGCGTAATCAAGTTATCAGTGTTAGCATATACTACATGGGAATGGCATGATCTTATTGGTCCATTATCTCAGGATCATAAATTAGTATTCCGAGTTGATCATGCTTCACTGGAAACTTAAGGATTGTTGTCACTCGAGCTACCATCGAGAAATTCATCAAAATGCTGTCTGTGGTCACTATGGGGTGTTTCATTTACAGTTACAGTAAAATCACTGTGATTGGTGAAGAGGATCTTGAGCACAACAGAGAAGAATCTCTGAGATGTCCTGGCAATGTTTTTCGCAAATGTGCCTATGTGGTATCATGGTCTGATCACGAAACTGGTGCTGAACATGTGTTACATTTTCTGCAGATTTAAAAAAAAAAAAATAGTTTTTCCCATTTTTAATGTATTAGGCGAATATGAATTAAAGGCTGGTAAATGCAGTATAATATTCATTGAATAAGCAGCATCAACAAATTATCAGTAGAATGACTCAAATAGTCAGTAAGTAACATGAACAGAATGAACACCCTTCTATTCACTAATAATTGCTCAAATAATTAGTTTCAATATATCAATTAATAGTGCTTGACATGTTAAACTTTTCTCTATTATTTAAAGTCAATAAATGTCAGGAAAAGTTACGTATATCATCAATCCCATTTTAAGTATGGTACTTGTTTACCAATTTTGCCACACACATGCAGATTCTGTGGTTCATTGTACATGCACCTTTGTTCCGATTAATGTGGTTATTGGACCTGGGGCGACCTTAGCAGAGGCTCAACGGGACATGAAAATTATGAGGCCTTTCTCATGTGACAAAATTGAGCTTAAAATAAGTGTAAACTATGAAGTATTTGAAATACTTCAAAACCTGCGTTCACCATACATATTTTGATATATTATCTCTCAGGCATGCACTAAAGATTTTGATGCTTTGGTTTACAAATAAACTTGGACACTGAAATATTTATTCAGGTTTGAAGTTGGCTAGTTGGAAAATGTGCCAATTTTATGATGGGGCTCATGTACTAAAACAATTATGCACCTCAGGCTTGAAGAATGTCGCAGAAATTAATATTCAGTATCATCTCCATTATCTTCACTCCATAACTGTTAATTATTCACTTCACCATCAGTGGTCATAATGTTCTTATTGCTATGGCTGATCAGTGTATCTTTTCTCAAAGACTCTATTTATAACTATTTAATGTGTCTCATGTCTGGATTGTATCCTGATCCGATTATAACAATATACATTCATATTTGTAATTAAATGCAATGGCCAGAACTGTATAATCTTTAAAAGTCAGATATTCATGTAATTGTTGTATAGTGTAATATGCAAATTGTTACTTATTCCATTTGAACAACAAATTATTGTTCTTCCTTTCTAAATATTTTACAAATATATTGAGTGCTGTTTCCAAAATTGGTTACCTTGGAGAGACATATATGTTTACACTTAGCAAGATTCATTCATTTTATGAGCAGCTTAATCCTAAATAGGGTCTAAGGGAGGCTGGCATTCATTTCAGTCGACTCTGGACGAAGGTGAGGTACACCCTGGACAGTTCGCCAGGTCATTGCAAGGCCAACACATACACAACTACTCCCACTCCGATCTACATGTAATTTTGAACAGCCAGTTAGCCTACTGCGCAAGTTTTTGAACTGTGGGAGGAAACTTGAGTACCGGGATAAAACCCATGCATGGTGAGAATGTGCAAACTCCGCACAGAAAAGTCCGAGCCCAGGAATTGAATCAAGGATCGAGGCCTTCTTACTGTAAGGTGGATGAGTTAACCACTGCACCCCCATGCCTACTAAGCAACAGCTATAAATTCATGTTAGATTTTTGGTGAAGTTCTAGAAGTGAACCAAAAAATTTTGTTTTCTTTTGTCTCACTGGTCTTCTTTGATTCTGATACTGTCCATTCAATTTGCACTGATCCATATCAGGATAATCTTAATAGATAAGCATAAACTTCTTTATATGAGTGTAAATTAGGCCAAAAACTAAAGTACAGTGGTACCTTGACTTACGAGTGTCTTTTATCATGAATTTTCCATGATACGAGCTTCGATTCCACAAAAAATCTGCCCCATTCAACGAGCAAAATTTTCTAGCTCTGCTGGAGAAATGGCTTTTCCAGGTCAATTAGCCTTGTATTCTTATATGTGTATTCCTCTGCACTCCGAGAATACCTAGTGCCTTGTGAAAAAACATTTCACACCCCACCAGCACCCCGCGCGAGCCTATAAATAGTCTTTACTGCACTTCATATCGTTTGCTCGGTGTTTTTTCAATACACCACAGTGTACACAGTGAGAGTGCCACTGCCACCTAGTGTAATTGCGCATCCTCTACTGCCACCTACTGAGGATGTGCAATTACACTTAATTCTAGTACAGTATGGTAAAAAAAAGCATGTTCCCCAGGGTCATCCCCCCCCCCCCCCCCCCCGGCATCACACCATGTCCCGCAAAGGGGGGCACACCACACTATTTGAGAAGCACTGGCCTTGTGGGAGCTCACCACGAGCCTTTCCTCGCTGGCATTCTTAGCATGCACATGCACAACCCCCCCCCCCCTTCCTTCTCTATTATGCACCACCTCATGCCTGCCCACATGACATCTTGGCGCCCACGTGACATCTTTGCCATAGTCAATGATCGGAAGGGTTAGTTGACTTATTGTTTATTCTTGTTTTATTATTGTTTATCATTATTATTAATGTTAATGTACATACAGTATATTATTATTATAAAATATTTATTGTTTTTACATGTTTATCTTTAATAGTAGTTGGAGTAAGAGTAGAAGATGCAGAGGATAGGGCGCGATGGAGGCAGATGATTCGCTGTGGCGACCCCTGAAGGGAAAAGCCGAAAGGAAAAGAAGACGTGTTTATCTTTAATATGTTCGGTCAAATATACGTGTTTATGACAGGTTATATGAGTTTGGGAGGGGGTTGGAATTATTTGGTTTTCTATTATTTCCAATGCGAATTTGTGCTTTATCGAACAAACATTTTGACTTATGAGCTTGCCCTCGAAACGGATTAATTTTGTAAGTCAAGGTACCATTGTATAACAATACTAACAACATCCTAAAAAAAATAAAAGTTTAATAATATGAACATCTGAACTCACTTAAAAGCTTTGTAGATGGGCCGGAACCAACACACATAAGAACAAGGAGTGAAGAGAATAAGCCACAATATAGCCATTCCAAAATTAGTGGCCCCGCCCCCACCGCACATCCACGCCAGACAGCCAATCAGATTCACCGCCAAGGTAGCACTGTTCACTAAAAGAATTTAAACATTGACCTTTATTTAGTAGCCTACACGAAAAAATATTTTTTAAAAAGCTTAATACACTGATGATTGCATGTACAGCACAAATCTGGAGGCTCCACAGCAGTAAATTTAACAATGAACAGATAAAACATGGAACATTAGTGTGGGCTCACGAACACACAACAGATGGTCATTTTTTCTATAACAGCACACCCTGTTATGCTTAAATCCCCTTTAATTGTTAAGCTTATAAATTGTAACTATGTCTAAGTATTTATCTATTTAATATCTATGAATTACATTGCACACAATATTATGTATTATAATGTATGTAATATAGAACAATCAGCTACCTTTAAACAGTCAACATAAGCTAAATAATATATCCATATATTAATGATTGTGTTTTCCTTTACACACTTTTACTGTACATACAGTAAATACATTTTAACTACAACAGAGTAGTCAATTTTAATCCAGTTTTTGCATGGAGGAAATAAAGAGAGGCCGTGGCTACCAGTACGGCATCGTACGGGATTTATTTTTAGCTATTCGTGCGGCATTTCTTTTGCTCGTGTGCGTTGACACACTACCTACTGGAAATGAGGTTAATTATTCTGTCGTATGTTTAGCAGACGATACCCGTATAACCCTAACCCCTAACCCTAAGCCTAACCCCAACCCTAACCCCTAACTCTAACGCTAACCCCGGGATCGGGGATTTAGCTCAGTTGGTAGGTCGTCCGCTTTATCCTCCGGAAGGTCGGAGTTTAAATCCGGCCGCGTCATACCATAAGATGTTAAAATTTGGGAGTTGTTGCTTCCTGGTTGGTGCTCAGCATCAAAAGGATAGAACAATGCAATATTCTCATGCGCATTGAGCATACGCGTGTATGAATAATGTGTTATACAAGCATCCATAATAATAACCTTAACCCTGATGAAAACTTTATCCCCGATACAGAACGCATGTTCTCCCGTCCCCATTTTGACCACATGACTGACGTCAGCTTGCGCGTGTACGAAATCTCGTTGTCGAGATGCCGTATGAATAGCAAAACCTCGTAGGAATACAGTGTCGTACGGATACTCTACTTCTATGGCATCGTTCAAGATTTATTTTTTGCTATTCGTACGACAATCCTTTTGCACATGTGCGTTGACATGCCACCTACTGGAAATGAGGTTAATCATTCTGCTGTAGGTTTAGCAGACGATACCCGTATAACCCTAACCCCTAACCCTAACCCTTACCCCTAACCCTAACTCAAACCCAAACCCCTAACCCTAACCCCTGTCTGTCTTCCTTTCGGCTTTTTCCCTTTTACTTGGGAGTTGCCACAGCGAATCATCTGATTCGCACGTTTGATTTGGCAGAGGTTTTTACATCGGATGCCCTTCCTGTCACAACCCTTTTTTAGCAAGGGACAGAAACACGCTGACGACTTTGCAGCTACTCTTTACAAATGTCAGCAATGGTTCTTTTACATGCCTCTCACCATAGACAGTGACAGACATGACCCGCCTTTGATAACCCAGTTAGCCGCATTGGGGGGGTCAGTGACAACCTTGTGGAGGGTGGGACTCGAACCCCCAACCTTTGGATCAGCAATCCAGAGCCCTACACCACAACCCCTAACCCTCATAAAAAGTTTATCCCTGACTTGGAACGCATATTCTTCCATCGCCATTTTGACCACGTGACTGGGATGCCGTACGAATAGCAAAACCTCGTAGGAATACGGTGCCGTACTCAGATTAAAAAAATGCACTGCACGATATGCTTACAGCCCAATCTCCAAACCAGTGGTTGACATTGGTTTTTATGGAAAACCAAACCAGCCCACTCTGCGATGGACCAAACAGTACAAACCTTTCTGAAAAATTCTTTCAAAAATACTGGATTACAACTCCTAACTGTGATAAAACCATAAGCAGAGTTTTATACTTACAAATCCAGAGATAATACAAGCGTTTGCACATGGAACGGCGTTGTTCTGGGATCTCGTTGAAGTCTTGGTAAAAGCATGGCTTCAGGGGAATGAAACGGGGGAGAGGTGGAAAATTGTTTTCTGAGGGTGGGAAATTGTAAATTTATGGGTCAGCCATAGTATCACAAGTCGCATTTGTTTAAACTAAGATAGTGATATTTCCAAAAAATCTGGATGTAAGATATAACAATAGTGTTGATAATACATGAATAAATGTGTCCTTCCAAAATAATAATAATAATAATAATAATAATAATAATAATAATAATAATAATGATGATGATGATGATGATGATAACAATAATGATAACAATAACAATAATAATAATAATAATAATAATAATGATGATGATGATAACAATAATGATAACAATAACAATAATAATAATAATAATAATAATGATGATGATGATAACAATAATAATAATAATAATAATAATAATAATAATAATGATGATGATAACAATAATGATAACAATAACAATAATAATAATAATAATAATAATAATAATAATAATGATGATGATGATAACAATAATAATAATAATAATAATAATAATGATGATGATGATAACAATAATGATAACAATAACAACAATAATAATAATAATAATAACAACAATAATAATAATAATAATAATAATAATAACAATAATAATAATAATAATAATAATCTTACCTGCCATGAAGATTCTTTGTGTAGACTCTTGAAGTCAGATGTCAATATTCTTTGACCTTATTAAAAGATTCTTCATATAAATACAGATTTTCTGAATAATATTTAATCACATGATCATCAGATAATTTACAGTGAATACTGTACTTCTTTTCCTTTCGGCTTTTTCCCTTTTTCAGTGAATATATTACTGTGAAAAGAGTCCTATAGTATTGGCCATGTCCCAATCTATTTACTACTGTACTGTGTAGCATTTCCAATGCGTCCTCTACTCTACGGTGAGTGATAGACTATTTAGTACCCTACAGTACGACTGAGTGCACTTTCGAACGTAACCCCCATCTATTTCCTCATGAGACGCTCTCCCAGGTCGGGATACCCCGCCCCCTATTGGCCAAAATAACATACAGTACTGTATTCAAAAGGCCTCCCAACAAGATTTAAAACATTGTAGCATCCGTAACAGATTACAGCTTTAACAATATTCATATGTTTCAATATTGCAGCAAAGTTTTCTCTATATTTATAGGATTCTGCGGCTTGCCAAAGACAAAATAATTCTCTCGTGTGCTTATTTAGTTAAGATAACATATAGAGTTGGTGTTCTGGAGACAGGGCTGGGATCAAGGCTGGGGAAAATGGAAGGCGAAAAATAAATTCCCATCTGTCAGAAATGGTCACCTGCATATTTCTCACCGGAAATTCCGTCACTTTTGGCAGCATCAGCGTGATATAGTGGTGAAAGGCATTCCGCCATGGTACAAGTGCTAATTATGAAAATAAAACGAAGATTAATATCCTGATAATTATCTTACGATGGGAAACGAAATCCTGTAGGCCTGATTGAGCTCCGTGCAGACTCGGCTATACACACCATCAGGAGTGTGGGAGTCTGTCACCAGGGTAAAATGATCCGTCTGAACGTTTCTCTGTTTTAGGGAGAGTAGTGTGTGTGTGTGTGTGTGTGTGTGTGTGTGTGTGTGTGGAGGTCGGAGAGAGCGCCCTTCAGGCTAACATGCTCCACTAGCTCTAATCATTCATACATCACTGACTGCACATCCTCTCCGGTTTTAAACCTGAATATTTAACTTCATCTGTAAAGGTTGGGCAATCATCACCTCACCTCGGTCCTTATGCTAAGCAAGATCAGCGTTCTCCGTCGCCTCCAACAAACAGCTTTCCATTCAAGGTGACTTCACATTCACAGCCGAGACTCTTTTCGTCAAATGTCTGGTTTCATTTCATCTGATCATGGATTTGAGAGTAAAAAACAATCTCGTCACGCTCCTCCTACACGCCGTATGTCGCCCATGCAGCCTTCGTTTCGCCTGGACTTAGCTAGATGTAGGGACAGGGATGATGATGATGGTGATGATGATGGTGATGATGATGCTGCAAAGATTCGACCAACGAGCAGAGCTGCTCAGTAATCGTGAGATTTCATTCCAGTGTCCCGTTTCTCCTGCCTGTTCCGTTTTCAGTGTGCTTGTGGTCGCTCTCCTTGGTGCTGAAGCGATTCGTTTAATTGCTTTTATAATATAATATAATATAATATAATATAATAGAATAGAATAGAATAGAATAGAATATGGGCGTGGCAGTGGTGGCCTAGTGGTATAGGGCGCTGGATCACTGATCCTAAGGTTGGGGGTTCAAGCCCCACTTGCCACAAGTTGTCAATGGACCCCCACCCCCACCCACCCACTCCCCAGTGCAGCTAACTGGGTTATCAAAGGCCGGCCATGTCTCTCACTGTCTATGGTGAGAGGTTCATATAAAAGAACCATTGCTGACTTTCGACAAGAATATCTGCAAAGCCGTAAGTGTGTTTCCACCCTGCGATGGCCTGGCGAGCTGTCCAGGGTGTACTCTGCCCTCACCCGGAGTCGGCTGGGATGGGCACCAGCCTCCCCACGACCCTAATTAGGATTAAGCGGTTACAGAAAATGAAATTAAATAATATGGGCGTAACGGTGGCACAGTATTTAGTACGTCCACCTCACAGCAAGGTCCTGGGTTCAATTCCCAGCCCGGACGTTTCTGTGTGGCGTTTGCATGTTGTCCCCGTGCTTGCATGGGCGTTCTCCGGGGACTCCGGTTTCCTCCCACAGTCCAAAAACATGCACAGTAGGTTAATTGGCTGTTCCCAATCGCCCTAGGTGTGAATGAGTATGAATGAAGGCAAGGGTGTTTCTGTATAGAGTTTGCATGTTTTTCCTGGGTGTGCAGGGGTTTTTTGGGGGAGGTCCAGTTTCCTCCTACAGTCCAAAGGCATGCCATTAAGGCTAACTTCCAAATTGCCTCCAAGTGTAAGTGTTGTGTATTTTGTGTGTTTTCCCTGTCATTGACTGGTAAGCTCGTGTAGGATTATCAGGTTCAACAATACAGTATAGAACTATCACATAACAGTAACATGGTTTGGGATTCGAATCTTGTTCTTGGTTTTCCCTGAGACACACTGGTTTCCTCCCACATGTATTTTACATCACCTGGCTACACTAAATTCCCTACAGGTGTGAATGTGAGCATGAATGGTTGGTTATGTCTGTGTTAGCCCTACTAATAGGCAATCTTTCAGGGTCAACCCACCTCCCATTCCAAGTCAACTGGGATTGGCTCCCCCAGTAAACTGATAAATAATTAATACTGATTATTGACGGATAAAGTAATAGAATAGAACAGAATGTCATATAATTTATAAACACGTGTTTTCAATCTCATGATTTACATTCTTCTACTTATTTATCAGTGTACTTTATTAATTATTTTCTAGTATATTGTATAAGGCATTCTATCTTGTTATTTATTTTTATTGAATTTTTGTTAGTACTTATTCTCTTTTTCTTAAATGAATTTGTTTAGAATTGAACATGTTTTGAAGTATGTGGGCTGCACAAATAAAAGAAATTAACTGGGAAGCTTGTACATTATAATCAAGTTATGAACTGATAGATATGGGATGGGATTAAATAAGATCCTTCTTCCCACTCCCTTTCAAATATGGTATACATACAGTAATTATTTTGCTTCATACTTTTCAGTGTTATTATCATTATTAATATTTATTATTATAATATTAATTTACCATCATTATTAATAGTTGTTATCATTATTAATATTTTTGATTTGTTTAATTTTTATATACGTACTGTATTAGTCCTGCAAAAGAAATTATTGCTTCTGCAGTTAACCAATTGAAAGTGAGCACACACATAAACAGTGAGCACACACTTGGAGCAGTGGGCCGCCACACACAATTGAGAATGCCTGGAGAGCAGTTGGGGGTTAGGTTCTCTGCTCAAGGGCACTTCAGCCATGAATGACGGGGTTAGGTTCTCTGCTCAAGGGCACTTCAGTCACGAATGAGGAGAAAGGAAAGGTGCAGCTCGCTCCCTCACTGCTACATATTATTCCTGCTTGTTCGGGAATCGAACCAATGACGTTTCTGTCCCAAAGCCTTTCATCTTATTAGGCTACGGTTGCCCCAGTAATTCATTGCTATCTTTGCTTTCATTATTCTTAGTGTTGTTGTTGTTGTTGTTGTTACTAGTTGTTATTATTACTATTATTATTGTCGTTGTTATTATAAGCACTATTTACTGACCACTGGTTTTACATAAACATTCATCATCATTTAATTTCATACATGAGTGGCACTGTGGTCAGCCTGTAAACCTCATAGCAAGACGGTGCCAGGTTAAAGTCCCAGGCTGAGCAACAACACGTCCGTGAGGTGTTTACATGTTCGATGTTTGTGTGGGTTTCCTCCGGGTGACAAATGGTATGAATGATGTGTCCATACATGAATGAATTTGAGCTGTTCCCTTTTTCCCAGGGGTCGCCACAGTGAATCTATGTTTGATTTGGCATAGGTTTTTACGTCGGATGCCCTTCCTGACACAACCCTTTAGCAAAGGGCAGAAACACACTGACGACTTTGCAGCTACTCTTGTCGAAAGTCAGCAATGGTTCTTTTACATGAACCTCTCACCATAGAAAATGAGAGACATGGCCGGCCTTTGATAATCCAGTTAGCTGCACTGGGGGGATTGGGGACACGACAGTGACAACTTGGTGGAGAGTGGGACTCAAACCCCCAATCTTAGGATCAGTGATCCAGTACCTTTTACCGCCAGGCCACCACTGTCACCCTGTGAGTTTATGTTCAATATAGAGGGGAAAATAGCTGGACTCCATTGAAATTTGGGGACTGAAAATTTCTCACTCTCATGTCACTTTTTATGGAACCAGTTTCAGAGAATGACCCACATGCAAATAGATTAATTAGTCGCAGAGAGGCTGGTGCCCATTTCAGCCAACTCTGGGCAAGGACAGGGTACACCCTGAGCAGCTCGCAGAATAAAAATAAGTGTTCAATTCAATTCAATTTGAACCAAAAAGCACCCGAAAGGCCATGAAAAGAAACATAACAGACTGATGTCAGATGAAGCATGAACTAACACTAGCCTGGCCTTCGTGTGTGTGTGTGTGTGTGGGGGGGGTAATATTGGGGGGGAGACTTCCTGTATTTTTACAACTTGACTCTTTGCACGACCGGAGGGCATTGAAGAGGATGAAGAATGGAAAGGCAGTTGGTCCTGATGACATACCGGTGGAGGTATGGAAGTGTCTAGGAGAGGGAGCAGTAGATTTCCTGACAAGAACATTCAACAAGGTCTTAGAGAGTGATAGGATACCAGAGGAATGGAGGAGAAGTGTGATGGTGCCCATTTTTAAGAACAAGGGAGATGCGCAAAGTTGTGGCAACTACAGAGGGATAAAGTTGATGAGCCATACGACAAAGTTATGGGAAAGAATAGTGGAAGCTAGACTAAGGGCAGAGGTCAGCATTTGTGAACAACAGCTTGGTTTCATGCCAAGAAAGAGCACCACAGATACAGTGTTTGCCTTGAGGATGGTAATAGAGAAGTACAGAGAAGGTCAGAGGGAGCTGCATTGTGCCTTTGTGGATCTGGAGAAAGCATTTCACAGTGTGCCAAGAGAGGAATTGTGGTATTGCATGAGGAAGTCTGGAGTGGCAGAGAAGTATGTTAGAGTGGTGCAGGACATGTATGAGAGATGTAAGACAGCGGTGAGGTGTGCTGTCGGTGTGACAGAAGAGTTCCAGGTGGAGGTGGGACTGCATCAAGGGTCAGCTCTGAGCCCCTTCTTGTTTGCTATGGTGATGGACAGGCTGACAGACGAGGTTAGACAAGATTCCCCATGCACTATGATGTTTGCAGATGACATTGTGATCTGCAGTGAGAGCAGAGAACAAGTGCAGGAAAATCTAGAGAGGTGGAGGTATGCCCTGGAAAGGAGAGGAATGAAGGCTAGCCTCAGTAAGACAGAATACATGTGTATGAATGACAAGGACCCAACAGGAACGGTGAGGTTACAGAGAGCAGAGATAAGGAAGGTGGAGGATTTTAAGTACTTAGGCTCAACAATCCAGAGCAATGGAGAGTGTGGAAAAGAGGTGAAGATGCGTGTGCAGGCAGGTTGGAATGGTTGGAGAAAAGTGTTCGGTGTGATAGGAAGGTATCGGCAAGAATGAAAGGAAAAGTGTACAAGACGGTGTTGAGGCCAGCGATGTTGTATGGTTTAGAAACAGTGGCCCTGAGGAAAAGACAGGAGGCAGAGCTGGAGGCAGCAGAGATGAAAATGTTGAGGTTCTCTTTGGGAGTAACGAGGATGGATAAGATCAGGAATGAGCACATCAGAGGGACAGCACATGTAAGACGTTTTGGAGACAAAGTCAGAGAGGCTAGATTGAGATGGTTTGGACATGCACAGAGGAGGGATAGTGAGTATATTGGTAGTAGGATGCTGAGGTTGGAACTACCAGGCAGAAGGCCTAGAGGAAGACCAAAGAGACGATTCATGGATGTGGTGAAGGAGGACACGAAGGCAGTTGGTGGAAGAGAAGAAGATGCAGAGGATAGGGTGAGATGGAGGTAGATGATTCGCTGTGGCGACCCCTGAAGGGAACAGCCAAAAGGAAAAGAAGAAGACTCTTTGCATGACCGCATAGGAATTCCTAAGTGTGTAAAACCACAAATGGCAAATAAAAATCTTGAATCTTGAGAGAGAGAGAGAGAGAGAGAGAGACTTGCTGCCTCACAGTTTCCACTTTGTTTCCATGTCAGGGCTGAAAAATTGGTTGTGCACTTCCTCATAGTAGAGGCGACGTTTACAGGAGGAAGTGACGTCACACGGTGGGCGGAAATAGAACTGTACAGCGGGACGCGTATTCTGTGATGACTGTGTCGGCTGGGCTATAACTCTACAGCGAGGTGAGTAACAATGGCCTGGGCTTTAATTAGCGAGATGGTATTGCTGAATATTTACAACATCGGTCAGCAAATGATTGGAAATACTTGTGCATATTATTCACTAATATAGTTAATGTTACTTTCATATTGCTGAGCTAACTATCTGTGGCTAAATTAACTTGGCGGAGTTTGTAAACAAACCTGCTAAGCACAACAGTCGCTAAAAACTCGGTTACCTCGGTGTACCCTGAGAGAAAACTAACAGATAAACGAACCCAACGAAAGATCTTATTTGGATTTTTAAAACAAGAGCTTGATATATACCTTCCCTGCGTTAAGTTATTTAGCTGTGCTATTTTATGCAATTCGCCAAAGCATGTTGATTAGCCAGCTTAGCTCTGTACAGAGCTAACATACTAACTGCAAACAATACAATATGAGCAAGTAAAGGAACATAGACAAACTACTCCTGAAAAGCCGAACCCTGACTAATGTCTCAATAATAACATTTCGTTATATCCGTAAATAATACAGCTGCACGGCTTGTTTTCAACCCTCTCAAGTTTGTCCACACCATTGCTACAGTCTCTCCACTGGCTTCCTGTAGCTGCTCACTTTCAATTTTAAGCATGAATGCTTGCCCACAAAGCCAAAAATGGATCTGCACCTTCATATTTCAAAGCACTGATCACACCTCACACTGCACCACATTCTCTCATCCTCTAGCACTGCGAGACCGATCCCCTCCTCTACCAAGGGGGAAGATGCATCTAAACTCTTCTCTGCTCTGTCTCCAAGGTGATGGAATGAACTTCCTCTGACCATCCGGACAGCTGAGTCACTGGGTATCTTAAGACAACGGCTCTGAAAACTTGCCATTTTCAGCAGTGCTTGATTTAGCTCAGTTGGTAGAGCGTCCGCTTTATCCTCCGGAAGGTCGGAGTGCGAATCCGACCGCGTCATACCATGACACGTTAAAGTTTGGGAGTTGTTGCTTCCTGCTTGGCGCTCAGCATCAAAAGGATAGAACAACGTACAGTGGCAACGGGGACCCGGAGCGCTGGGGTCTCATGCGCATTGAGCATACATGTGTATGAAATTGTGCTATATAAGCATCCACAATAATAATGATAATAATAATAATACTTTAAAAAAATGTACACACAACACCTACCATCTGAGATTGACTGACGGTATACTTGGTCTGTGTTCTAACAAACCAGTACAAGAATATATTCACAGATAGAGACTTTAAAGCATTTCTGTAGTTGCTCTGGATGAGAGTGTCTGTTAAATGCTGTAAATTAATAAAGGCTAGAAAAAAGCAAACCAAATGCAGCACTCTATGAAGATTCAGACTCCTGGTCCAGTCAGGACGTTTTAAAATTGACTGTGGAAATGGTTGTGGGGGTGAATTCTTCATAAAGCTTTTTAGTGTCGGGATTACAATAGAATTACAATAGAAAACCCTGTTGAAGCATGTGTGGGATTAGGGAAGCCATTATAATCACCTGGATAGATGAACTTAATATGGGCCCCTCAATGAAATGGAAGCAATCACTTGTTTCTATTTCTTCTGATGTTGAACCAACTGCAGATGTGACAATCGTCTATATGTTTGATTTTTAGCAGGATTCTGTAGAGGTGAGGCTTTGGATAAGAAAAGACTCCATTTGATTTTGAAGATGATCGAGAATGTATTTTTTAAGACGCTTTAACATTAAAAGACGGGATAATTCTTGATATTTTGGTTCATATACGGGATTGCAGGAGGCACGGTGGTGTAGTGACTAGCATGTCTGTTCCACAGTAAGAAGATCCTGGTTTCAAATCCCGGCATTGGGCGTTTCTGTATGAGGTTTGTATGTTCTCTTCATTTCGATATAATTGTAAGGTCATATCATCAAGATTTATCAGTATTTAGTCATCTGGTGGTCAGTATGGTTCTTCAGCAATCCTGAGAATGAAAATCCAGAAATAAAATTTCTATGTGAGAGCTGTGCCAGTAATAAAAGTAAGTGCTGTGTGTGGATATAAAACAAGAGTACCAGGAGAGCGCAAACCTCCAAGTTCAGGAGTCCTGCACTCACTCATTTGGTAAAATGCTTAATCCTACTAGGGTTGTGGGAAAGCTGGTGCCTGTCTCAACCAATATTTGGTGAAGGCAGGGTACACCCAGAACAGCTCGCCAGACACACTCATGAACACTTGCACTCACACTTTAAGACCATTTTGAACAGCAAATTGGTGTAATGTGCATGTCTTTGGATCATGGGAGGAAACCCACACGGGCATGAAGAGAACCTGCCAGCCTCACACAGAAACCCCCAAGGCCAGGACTCGAACCCAGAATCTTCTTGCTGTGGAGCAGACGTGCTAGTCACTACATCACTGTGCCTCCTGCAATCCTCTATATGAACTAAAATATCTAGAATTATCCTGTCTTTTAATGTTAAAGCATTGCAATAAGAAAATAAATAAATTCTTGATCATCTACAAAATCAAATGGCGTCTTTTCTCATCCAAAGCCTCACCTCTACAGAATCCTGCTAATAATCAAATATCTATAACTGGAATAATTTTTTTTTTTTTTTTTTTTTTTTTTTTTTAATAAAACTGTAAATAAAACTCAGTGCTACAAGTGATCATACGTACTATTATTGTTGCACTGATGTTTGTTGTTACTCTTATCTGTTTTTTTTTCCAGTATTGGGAATGCAGCCACCTCTAGCACCAGCCACAGTCAGAGAGCTGGTGCGCTCCCATCTCCACCTTGACCCTGTTGCTGCAGATTTGCGCTGCAGTCTTTTTGTGGCTGCTGTGCAAAACTATAAGCGTGACTCTGTTCTCAGACCATTCCCACCTCGATATCTAAGGGGAGAGATAAAGGATTTCGATGAGTTGGTAAGATATAAACTTTAGTTATTCTTGTGACGTAACATACCATTTTAGGAATGGGCTTCTGTATCTAGGATTCAGGTTTCCTGAAACGCAGAAGGATGCAGCATCCACCCTACAAAGTCAAATATTGTCATAAGACTACTAAAAGATTTAGCATAAGCTAGCTCAAGATCCTGAACTTTATGGGTGAACAGCTTGTGATTATTACAGCAGAAAGATGTGAGCTCCTTGCCAAGTATAAGAGAGCTGGTCCGATTGGGATCAGGAGATGGAGATCATTATCTGGCTCTAGTACACTGGGTGCTCTCCTCAAAGAGTTTTTCTGTGAAGACCATCCAGAAAGAAGAGGTAATTCTAAAGTTTGCTGATTGTTGATTGTAATTATTATTTACAAATGGATTATCGAATATATATTTTTTTTTTGTAGTAATCATTGTTTAATTTCAAACAGTGCTTCTCTGCTTTCTATTTTGTTTCTTTCAAACAACACACCACTTGAAGTGGGCCAGACTCAGCCAACTGATCCAAAATGCAGGGGTCTCCCCTCCTGTACCAGACTTTCTTTTTGAGTTGGAATATTGTGAACAGATGAATTTGAAGTTTGATAAGATACGGGCAGGACGGGATATTATCTATGCATTCCATGGCAGTCGACTGGAGAACTTCCACTCCATTATTCACAATGGTCTACACTGCCATCTGAATAAGGTTAGTGTCTGTAATGTTGGCACGTTCAGTCTTTCACTTGGTATAACCTGAGGCATGGCATGGGGAGGAGGTTATTGGAGGAAGTTGGGAAAAAATACTGAACAACTGGTTCGTTCTGTGTGTGTCAGTCCTGCCAGTCCTTTTGTTTAGGAGCTCCACATATTAAAGGAAAACACATGGACTACACTAGCAAAGACTAGAGCGAAGATAACCAATTTCAACTTAGCAAAGCAGAGAAACATCTATAAACAATCAATAGAAAACCATGAGCGCGGACCCCCACAAGGCCAGCATGTTTAGCATTTCCAGGCAGCTGTGTCACATCATCTGGGCAAAACAATTAACATTCCAGTTATTTAGTGTAAATAATATATGTTGACTCATTGTATCTTCAGCACACTTTTAGATGCCAACTAGTCTGTAATAACGTCATGATAAGAACCTGGGCATCACTCTCATAAGTTCCAGATATGCAACACAAATTATTAGATTTGGTCCTTTGGTAGGCAATTTCGATGTCACGGCCGGTCCTGCACAGTATTTCTTCTGATATTGTGATTGGCTAAAATTGTAACGAGGTTGCTTTATAGTGGTTGCAGTGATAACAGTCTGAACCCCAGTGATCTTGATATACTAGGTGGCATAACTCAGTGAGGGGGTTTAAAAAAAAAAAAAAAGTGTTTTTCTTGTTTAGGAAGCTCTGTTCATGAGCTGGCTCTCTGTATTGGGAGTGATACACATTTTATGACGGGTCTAACAAGCCAAACTGATAAATACTGTTATTGTGAAAGGGGAAGTAAATATTGGTGATATAATTGTAAGGTCATATCATCAAGCCATGATTTATCAGTATTAATTAATCTGGTGGCCAGTATGGCTCTTTAGCAATCCTGAGAATGAAAACCCAGAAAAAGGTTCCACATGAGAGCTGTAAAGGTAAAGTCCTTTGGGCTTTTACACCCGAGCCTAGTGGCTCATCAGGCTGGTGCTTATCCCCGGTTTCTGTAGCGTCAAGCTACCAGGAGTTCAACTCCTCCTGGATGCGATGGTGGGCAATCTTATCTGCAAAGGGCCGGTGTGGGTGCAGGTTTTCACTTCAACCAAACAATAGCCACACCTTCCACCTGTTTCCACCAATCAATGATCATCAAAAGAAAAGGGAAAAAAAACCTAGATTGTTAACCTATCTGGTTAGATATTTGCACATTTGAACACTAGTGATTGGAAAATACATGCAGATTTCTGGTGATGCTGTGTTTTTCCTTTCAGACATCACTGTTCGGAGAAGGCACTTACCTAACCAGTGACCTAAGTATGGCTTTCCTCTATAGTCCTCATGGAAATGGGTGGTGTGACAGTGTCCTTGGGCCGGTACTAAGCTGTATTGCCTTGTGTGAGATCATTGATCATCCAGATGTCAAGTGTCAAGTGAAGAAGAAAGGTAATGAACAGCTCATCATGAATAAAGTGCTTCAACTGTCCAGAAATATTGTTTTACATAATAAAAGTTCTTTCTTAATGCACGAGTAATTTTGACTTCGTTTGACACGTTAATACTGTCCATAAACATTTAAATGTTTCCCTTATAAGTTTGATGAACAAATGTGTATGTGTGTGTGTGTGTGTGTGTGTGTGTGTTTGTGTGTGTGTGTGTGTGTGTTTATAAACAAGAACTTGATTTAAAATTTGCATACATATTCTAGACTCTGAATCCATTGATCGCAAGCGTTTGAGGGCAAGGAACAGTGAGGGTGGGGATGTGCCAGAGAAGTACTTTGTGGTCACAAATAATGAACTGCTGAGAGTAAAGTACCTGCTGGTTTACCATCAGAAACGTTATACAGCCAGGTGAGATGTTTTCTTCCACATTCTGACGGGAGTAATTTGTAATCATATATGCACCACAGAACTCTACATTTCATCCCATTATCAAAATTACAGTTAAAATAGCAAATGACAGGAATAGCAAATTGACTTGACTTCAAAAAAAAATTTTTTTTTTTTTTAAATAATGTCAGTAAACAGAGGTAACTGTAGCCTAAGGGTTACAGAAGTGGCTTTGGGACAGAAAGGTTGCTGGTTCGATTCCTCAACCAGTAGGAAGAATGTGTGGCAGTAGGGAAGTGAAGTGAACTTCCCTTTCTCTACCTTCAAGCTGAAGTGCCTTTGAGCAAGGCACCTAACCCCAAACTGCTCTCTGGGTACCACCATGTGGACAAGTGTGTCTGTGCTCACTTTGGATTGGTTAAATACAGAGGCAATCATTTCCCCTGTGAAATTAATAACTTGTATCCCCTGAAAAAAACCTCATTCAGACATAAAACTACTGTATTTGACGTAATAAACGCTCTGCTCCAATAAGCCCCCCCACCCCCATGTTTTTGTTCTTGCGTCTGATAACCACAAATGTGTACTGGGAGCAAAATTGTTGATCAAACTTACCAATTTTATTCGATCAGGCTCTAATCATAAAATGAGGCGTTCACTGCCTGTAGAAGTGAGTTTACATGGTATGTCAAGACCCCCTGCCACTGGGGAATATCTATAATGTTCATCAGTAACACATTTGATTGTTCCGCCGTGCTTTAAAAAACAGGAAAATATTTTGCTGTGTTCTCTTGGTAAATATCCAACAACCGATGAACCATTAGAAACTGCTACAGCAAAACTATGGGATGCTCTGAATGAATGGAGCGATGAGCCAGATATGGACCTATCAGAAAGTGATGATGAGGATTTTTTTTACCCGATTCTCCTGCTCACTAACTTCATAAATTTAAAGAAGTTCCTGGCCATGTGCTTTTGTTTATGTTCGTGTTGATTGGTTCAACGTGGCATGTGCTAAAGTTCACATTCTGATTGGCTCATTTTACTTTTGGGGAAAATGTTTAAAGGAACAGCACCCAAAGGGAAAAGTAAGGGATCTTTTTTTTTATTTATGCTGTTTTCTGTTTATTTTCAGCTTTCATGTAAGTAGTTTGGTTGATACAACAAAATGAATAACATAAATACCAGTAGAATTCTTTTATTGTTCTGTTATTATTCATGTTTTCCAACTTGATGGTAATAAGCACTTACCGTTCCACTCTGCTCATAACATTTTAATAAGCGTCCACCCACTCCAATTTTTAAGCACCCTGGGCGCTTATCAAATCGAATATGGTAATTAATATATTGATGCAAATTAATGTTGGTGTATTTTTATTCTCCTTCAAGCATTTATTTAGCTGAAAATGTATTTAAATGGGGAAAATACTGTATAAACAATTCATAAATAATAATAAAATATTGTATGAACAGAATAAATAAATATTTTTGATTATGTCACGTGTTCTAAATATCTGCGGATTTCTCTCTTCCTAGGCATGCTCGAGGGACATCATGGCTGGTCAGACACCATTTTGCCATTATGATGGGTCTCTATCTTCTACTTCTCATATTCATCGGTGCCTTCAATTCTACTAGTTTTCAGTCATTTTGGCATCGAATATTTCGGTGATCCAACTTTTCATCACATTCGCCTCGTTTCCAGAGTGCCTTTTTCTTTGGTTCACAAGGATCATTTAAGAATTTAGTTTGAGACTTGCAGTGAACATGATGCTCAGGAAACGCTGACTCTTTGATCCATTAGTTCAGTGTATGCTATTTGTACTGCAGGCATATGTAACTTATTTCCATTTTGAAAATGCATTATTATCTCGACATATATTTACCTCTGAGAAACAGTATGTGAGATGCTTTTACACTGTGGCATGTAGCTGTTCATAATACTTATATAATTAAAAAAAAAATAGTTATATTATTAGCTATACAACCAAATTATGAGGGACAAAATGTTATCAGATTGCTACGCATCTTGGCAGAGGTCTGTATTGCTTACTTACATTTAATTTCATTATAGGGATCCATTAGTTGACCACAGTGGTCATGATACTGATTATATTGTGGATTTTAATTTAACGTAGCCTTTGTTAGGTTTCACTCGAACTCTTTGAATTGTCTCCCAAAATGATCTCTGATGCTACATTCGTATACTGTCAGACTGTTAAGGGTTTTCTCTTTTACATACTCCCAGTGATCCCAGGTTGAAATGTACCTTGTGAATATAGTTGATTTGGGAACTGTTTGAATTCTTTATCATTTAAATCCCAAAATATGATAGAAGAAAAGTAAAGTTGGACCAGTTGTGTTGTTGGGGGTCATACAAATCAGTTATAATTAACAATGTGATCCAAAATAATATATTCAATAAGTTATTTTTACAATTATAACAAATACAATATTTGTTTATCTTTTAGGACCTAAGTATTAAATGATTATCTTTTAATAGTGAAAATATGCAGTATGTGTCCATGACCAGTAACCTAATTTTCTGTGAATGAAACCTTTTAAAAATGTTTCACACTTGGGTTATTAAATATACATCTTTCAACAATGTTGTTGTGTTTCTTGAGCGTTCGGGTACAAAACTAATCTGGACTATTTTATTGTAGCAGACACCATGAAGGTTTTGTTTTCACCCATTGTTATCAGTTAAAACCAGCAGCAATCCTCCTATCATGGTAGCGCTGATAAGAGCCAATAAAACTGTACACGAAGCTTTGATCTTTGAGAACGCAGCATTGTTCAGGTGCACGTAAAGGTTTTTCTTACAATAATTCATTCATTCTTCTTGGGCGACCATCTAATTGTCATCAGGGCCATGGTTGGCCAGCGTCAATCTCGTAAACACTGGAAGGAATCAGAGAATATTAAAAATAATGGTGGTGTGTATCAAATTTTCAATAATAGATAGAGAGAACACTACCAGCAAATACACGCCGCCACCTCCCAAAAAAACACAGAATAATGCGAGTGATAAATTGTTTGTTACTGGATATGTTAAATGAGAGCAAAACCAAAATGGTTGGATTATTTTTATAATATGTTATTGTTTATTTTGAGCAGAATAATTTGTCATTTTTAATTCTTCAAACCTTATCGGCTCGTATCGGAATACTTCACATGAATATGAGTAGCAGTCCATTTGGTTTGCACATCATAAACCCATAAATTTATTTCTCGGACATGTTTATCAGAATTAACCATTTCCCCATCCTTGTGGATTGGGATATCAACGAAACATCAAAAGGGACAGACGGCTATTGTAGGCCTGGGGTTTTTCTTTTTTTCTCCAGGTTTGCAGCTGCAGGTCTTATTATGGCTCCATAAATCCCATGTTATTCAGTAACAGCCCACCAGGTGTGAGATTGTCCCAGGTGGGCATCTGATCCTTCGAGCTTATATTGTACGTCAACACTTCACAAACTGAGCTTATCATTGCCACAAAAAAAAAAAAAAAGACTGCAAAGAGGAGGCGTCAAATGTAAAGAATGAATTTTGACTAACCTACGTCAATTGCGCAACTTACGCAATTCACGAAACTTACGCCAATTGCGCAATTTAAGCAAATGACGTTACTGATGACTTTAAAAATACAAGCTGCTCTGCTAAAGAAAAATAAATGTAAATTTTAGGAATGTCCAGGTCAAAGTTCTGATAGTAACCCAATAGAAATGTGTGATCAGATCATGTGAGAAAACTCTAAGCTAAATCTATTCTCTGAATCTTTGAAGCTGTTTTATTCAGAGGAATGAACTGAGATCCCTCCGAGGCATCGTGCAGAACTGATCAACAATTACCACAAACATTTTATTTACACTTCTTACTGCGCAGGGGGTCTGAAAGCAGGGGTTCACACTCTTTTCTCTCTTGCAGATATATAATACTGATTGATTTTTCTCAAAACTCACACACCCAAGTGAAATATTTTTATTTATTTAAATGAGTTCATAGTGTCTACTTTTGAGGACTTCTGTGGAAATCAAATGGTGTTTAATCATATTTGTGACAAAATATATAACATTCTAAAGAGTTCACAATCTTTCATGTACCAGTGCTTTTACACACACACACACACACACACACACACACACACACACTGTGGCCTTGTAAAAAAGTCAGGCCCATAAATATTTCACAATTTTTGTGTCTCTGTTCACAACCACAGGGGATTTGAAATGAAGAAACAGCTGTGATGGAAGAAGTGTATACATTTCTATTTTATTTAAAATGTTTAAGAAGATAATTTCATTCACCATTTCGTAACTACTATGCGGCATTACAGCCATTTTTATACATAGTCCCTGTCTGAGGTTGTCTGGTTGACGGTCATAAGCTCACCTCCTCAAAGGCGCTCTTGGCTTTACTGGATGTTGTGAATTGGGTTTTCTTCACGAAGGACAAAATTCTATGATCACCCAGTGTAGCTGTCATCTGTGGTCCTCCCAGACATTTATTGTTGCTGAGCTCAATGTATTCCCTTTTTTTAAGAATAACATTAGATTGTTAATTGATCAGATTGTTGATTTGACCCCTCCTAAAGTTTCCACTATCCCACTGTTGGGGGTGTTAATATACATTTTCAGCCGAATGAGGGTCTACTTTAATTGTATTCATTCCTTTATTTAATTTTATACTGTATTAATCCCACAAGTGAAGTTTTGACTTCTGCATTTAACCGTCCAAAATGTCCACACCCGGCTGTAAACACTGAACACACACATGCACTCGGAGCCGAGGGCTGCTACACATCCAGCACCAGCACAGTAGATGGGGGTTCGGTGGCACTTAAGCCATGAAGGTGGAGGAGGTGAAGGTGCAGCTCACCCTCCCACCTGGTTCAGGAATCAAACCCGCTTCTCTAAGCACTCGAACACACACACACACACACACACACTCACTAGTGAACATCCAGGGACAGGACACTGAGACAGTGGACAGTTTCAAATACCTGGGCGTTCACCTTAACAATAAACTGGACTGGTCCCACAACACCAACGCCCTGTACAAGAAGGACCAGAGTCGCCTCCACCTTCTGAGGAGACTTAGGTCCTTCGGAGTATGCAGACCTCTGCTCAGGACTTTTTATGACTCTGTAATAGCCTCTGCAATCCTCTACGCTGCCATCTGCTGGGCCCCGGGCAGCACAGAGCGGGACAGAAAGAGACTGAACAAGCTGGTCAGGAGGGCCAGCTCTGTCCTCGGCTGCCCACTGGACTCTGTGGAGGAGGTGAGTGAGAGGAGGATGGTAGCAAAGCTCACATCCATCCTGTCCAACAGCTCTCACCCACTGCACCAGACTGTAGAGAAGCTGAGTAGCTCCTTCAGTGGACGACTGAGACATCCTCAGTGCAGGAAGGAGCGCTACCGCAGGTCGTTCATTCCCACCGCTGTCAGACTGTACAACGCCACTTTGTAACTGTCTGTGAAAATACCGGTTATGTGCAATAAAAACCCCGTGCACTTTAATCAACCACATCTACCCCACTGTGAACCATATCAACCCATCTACTCTGCACTCAGATACATATACACTTGAATATAGGCCAGTCTACAAAGCCGTTCCCTTCTTTTCTTTTATTGTTTATTAATTTATACTATTTATGTATCTATTTATTTATTTACTTATATAATATATATGTATGTGTGTATGTTGGTATATGTATCTATTTTTGCACCCCCTACTGATGGTACCTCAAGAGCCTGTAACAGTGAATTTAATTCCATTGTGAGATTAATAAAGCTGTATCTTATCTTATCTTATCTTAACCATTAGGCCACGGCTGCCTCCCTTTACTTTCATCAACACGTATTTTTTAACATATTCACTGTGGCGACTCCTGAAAAAGGGAAAAAGACAAAAGGAAAAGAAGAAGAAGATTGAGAGGGTTATAAAATATATTAACTCAGGACTTTTTATCTCCGCCCTCAATACTGAGCCTCTAAAAAAGGCTTCAATTCCTCAACAGTTCATGTAATATTTTTGTTCAATGCTTTAAAGTATATCTTCAAACCGCAACCCGATGCTTCATTTACAATCCACTGCGGTTGCTTAGAAACAAAAGTACATACATACACACGGTGTTGTGTGTACAAGTGGGTTTCCGCGAGAACCTATAATCAATTCGGACAAGGTGATGTTCATAACATGGTAAAAATTAATAGAAAAGTCTAGTTTCAAAATGTATTAAAACGTTTAAAGTAGGTCGTGACCATCAATCGACCCCAAGATTGGATTACTTCAGTAAATACAGTTTCTCGCCTTCATTTTTCTGTCAGTCCTGGTGAGGAAGCCAAGAACCTGAAGTTATCTTTACCTCTCAGTGTTAACATGGACTACAGTATAAGTTCTCACCTGTGTAACCCCGGAGTGCACGGGATAGAGTTTAGCAGCCATTCGTACATGTACAGTATTTCGAAAAGGAAGCAGAGGATCACTTGGGATTTAACCATTAAAAACACCATGAAACTCGTATGAAGTTCTACTGTGGGTATAATGTTACTGTGTCGGTCACCGTGACTGTTTAAATAAAACTGTCTGTCTTCCTTTCAGCTTTTTCCCTTTTACTCGGGAGTCGCCACAGCTAATCATCTGATTTGCACGTTTGATTTGGCAGAGGTTTTTAGGTCGGATGGCCTTCCTGTCACAACCCTTTTAGCAAGGGACAGAAACACGCTGACGGCTTTGCAGCTACTCTTTACGAAAGTCAGCAATGGTTCTTTTACATGCCTCTCACCATAGACAGTGAGAGACATGGCCCGCCTTTGATAACCCAGTTAGCCGCACTGGGGACGGACAGTGACAACCTTGTGGAGAGTGGGACTCGAACCCCCAACCTTTGGATCAGTGATCCAGCGCCCTATACCACTAGACCACCACCGCCCCGACTGTTTAACTAAAACTACGTGTAAAAAAATTTCTTTCTTCTTTTCAGTTTTTTCCCTTTCTCGGGAGTCGCCACAGCGAATCATCTGATTCGCACATTTGATTTGGCAGAGGTTTTTACGTCGGATGCCCTTCCTGTCACAACCCTTTTAGCAAGGGACAGAAACACGCTGACGACTTTGCAGCTGCTCTTTACGAAAGTCAGCAATGGTTCTTTTACATGCCTCTCACCATAGACAGTGAGAGACATGGCCCGCCTTTGATAACCCAGTTAACCGCACTGGGGGGTGGGGTGGGGGGGACTCGAACCCCCAACCTTTGGATCAGTGATCCAGCGCCCTATACCACTAGACCACCACCGCCCCGACTGTTTAACTAAAACTATGTGTAAAAAAATTTCTTTCTTCTTTTCAGTTTTTTCCCTTTCTCGGGAGTCGCCACAGCAAATCATCTGATTCGCACATTTGATTTGGCAGAGGTTTTTTATGTCGGATGCCCTTCCTGTCACAACCCTTTTAGCAAGGGACAGAAACACGCTGACGACTTTGCAGCTACTCTTTACGAAAGTCAGCAATGGCTCTTTTACATGAACCTCTCACCATAGACAGTGAGAGACATGTCCCGCCCTTGATAACCCAGTTAGCTGCACTGGGGAGGGACAGTGACAACCCTGTGGGGACTCGAACCCCCAACCTTAGGATCAGCGATCCTGTGCCCTAACCACTAGACCACCGCATATACCAATATAAAAATATCATCGAAATAAAAACAATTTATTCCATTTATTTACCTTTCTAGCACATGAGCAGGCCCGGTTAGATACAATTTCAATCAGTTTTATTTAGAAAATAAAATTAGTTTTATTTAATACTTGTACAGTATTAGTTGGAGCTTTGAATCAATTCAAATCTCTGTAAATGTTCTGAGCATTAAAATAGGAATGCACAGGAATAAGTCGGGATCAAATTTAATAAATTGTTTAAAGTATTAATAATTAAAACATTACAGTATACATAAAATTATTTTAATCTATGATTACAAAAATTATATTAAAAAAAAAAAAAACACCCAAAAATAAAATGGTGGTTTTAATATCTTACAGTTCATACTTGGGTTATTTTAGAAGTGTTCCTCTGCAAATCAGTAATTATTCGGATGCATTTGGACACCCAGGAGCCAAACACATGAAGTAACCCTCATTGTTGCTCTGCTGGACAACAATTTGGAAGGTTTCAAACATCTGTACAGATGTAGACCGTCTTGTTTTTATTGATCTTATGATCACAAAATTCCAGAGAAAATGCTTTAAGTGCAGTGTATAATCGTGTTCACCTGCAGCTTTTGGTGGCAGACTGCCTGTCTATGTGCCTCCAGGTGGCCGTGAATACACCGCCCAAACCGATGCAGGCAGACGTGATCTGTTTGAGCACGAGCCTCAGAACATGCTGGACGCTTGAGAACCAAACAGCTGGAGCAGGTAGTGTGCTGATAGAGACTCCGCAAACAGGCCACACTGTCAACCTTTACTCGTACAGTTTATATTTTAAAGGGTAAAGTTAGGATTACGCTTTATACATACAACATTATAGAGAGAGCAGGTCAGAAATAAAATGCAATTTTGCCTTAATTTGTTCCAAACCCACAGTTGCTAGAAGTTCCTGATCGTATTACAAACAGGAGTCACGCGGCTGAGCAGATTTCATTTGGGTTTGCCTGACAGAATTCCCATCTACAGTCTGGTCGACAAGTGTCTCTTTCAAGGACGCCAAGTACTGATTGACAAACAAACACAGTGCGATGAAAGAAGCTCACAATCAGCCCATAAAAACTGATTAAATAACTGAAAGTAGAATCAAATACTAAATAAATGTGATATAGAAAATTCAGGGGAAAATGAAAGCAGCTGATCTCACTATTGCTCATCACTCGGCCGCAATCATTTCCTGAACCACTGAATCGTATGGGTCACAGGGAAGCTGGAACCTGTCTCGGTTGACAAAGGGCAAAAGTTGGGATACACCCTGAACAGCTCAAACACCTTGTGGCGGTTTGGAACAGCCAGTTCGCCTAATGTGCGTGTTTTTGGACTGAGAGAGGAAGCCCACACTAGCCAGGACAAAACATGCAAACTCCACACAGAAACTCACCAGCACAGCATTCAAAACTCAGGAGCTTCTTGCTAAGAGGTAAACATGCTAACTACTATGCTACCCATATATAATCGTTGTTATTGTTGTTGTTATTATTAGTATTATTTCAAATTTACATAGTACGTTACATTTATATTTATGGCATTTGGCAGCAGCCTTTATTCCGGCGGACAAAACAGTCATAGCCTGGTAGTAGTGAAGCCTGAATCTCCAACTTCTGGGTCAGTAAACCAGAACCTTAACCAGTGAGCTACCACTGAATTGCACACACACACACAAAAGTCATTTTCGACGAGGTGTATATAACTAGCAATTGTATATCAAATTTTCTGTTGATGTGAAACAGGTTTTATTATTCCAGCTTGAAGGCATTTACATCCTGCGGCCAGTCTCCGTTTCCCTGGTGAAGATACTGGAGGCGGGAAAAGAGGAGCTGCGCCTTTCCAAGCCTCTCTGAGGACAGAAGTGTTACCTGACTTGCAGAAGCCGTTGTTAGATTCCTGATACACACACAGGCCAAGCCTTCATCGCACTTCCCCAGGTCGTCCCATGTTCCTCCACAGCTCTCCCCAACTTGTTTTGCACATGCAGAGCAACAGCCACAGAGCCCTGTAGTAACACCCCCTTTACACCGGAGCCGCAGCACTCTACCAGTGGACAGTGGATGCGCTCACAGGATGGACAGTGCAAGGCTCCAAGAATCTGTGATCCAGATGAAGTGCCTTGGAAACTGGACCTCACAGATGTAACAGCACAAAGCGCAGCCCAAAACAGTAATGTTCTGTAACCCATGATGACATGAAGAGGAATGAACCATCAGCTCACTTTTTATATCGAGATCACTGTGTCAAAGACCTTGTTCTTGTTACACACCTAAAAAAAAAAAAAAAAAAAAAAAAAAAAAAAAAAAAAAAAATCGCTGGCCCAACAGCCAATGGATGAAAGAATATTACAGGATTTTTTTTTTTTTTTTTTTTTACTGTTAATTACCCCAAGTCTTATCTTTATGATCTGTCTGCTGTTTCAATAATTTTTTACTGTTTCTGCCTTTAAAGCAATTTGAGATAAGTTCAGAAATGTGTTGTAGGGAAGACTAACCCCTTTATCAAGCAGTCAATAGAGTGCAGCAATTCTGTGAGCAAGCGAGATAATCAGCCTCTTCGAACAAACGCGAGATTAAGACATTGGCGGTTTATCTGAGAAGCGTGTGTGCACCTCGTCAATATGGTCCTAATAAAACTCCAGGAGACATCAACACTTTGTTCACTGTTAAGCGTTTATCTTGGATGCAGCGTGTTCCATAAGATGAAAGTGTACTGCTGCATGTTATCCAAATACTGCACCACCTCATAAATGAAAATGTGAGTAAAATAAATTGCCATAAAGTCCTAAATTATTTCACTTCAAAATGAGATTAAAGCGAATACGCCGATGAAGTTCTTGAAGAGTTTTATTAAATTAGATCTCTATAAAACAGCAGAATGCTATCATTTGCTTTGCTGACATTATTTTTTCCCCCTTAATGCAAATACAGTACATTTCTTTAAAAATGCAAACTCCCGAGTTATACGAGACAATGTGTTTCCTGCCCTTCATTCGGAAAAAAAAAATAACCGTAGTAATGTTCTTCAAATCTCTTGTTATAATAACCCAGCTGCTTGGTTTAGTGACATTATGCATAAAGGAACTGCACAAAATGAGCACAGCAAAATGAAAAACATACCTTTCAAACACAAACTTTTAAAAATGAGACTAATTATATAAGTCTGATTCACATGAAATGTAGTAATTAATATTCTGGTCAATGCAGGTAGAAAGAAAGCTTTTATCAGATTTGCTACACTACACTCAACATATTAGGCTCAATGAAGCTTAACAAATACAGGGATCCCTCACTTAACACGGTAAATTGGGACCGAGATCCACCCCAGGACCATCAAACTTCACGAAGTAGGATCACCCCCCACCCCACCCCCACCCACCCAACTGACGAATATGTACATGTATAGGTGAACGGTCAACTGGTTGGGGGTTGGGGGTTCGAGTCCCCACAGGGTTGTCACTGCCCCCCCCCACCCCCACCCCCAGTGCAGCTAACTGGGTTATCAAAGGCAGGCCATGTCTCTCACTGTCTATGGTGAGAGGTTCATGTAAAAGAACCATTGCTGACTTTCGTAAAGAGTAGCTGCAAAGCCATCAGCGTGTTTCTGTCCCTTGCTAAAAAGGGTTGTGACAGGAAGGGCATCCGACGTAAAAACCTCTGCCAAATCAAACGTGCCAATCAGATGATTCGCTGTGGCGACTCCCAAGAAAAGGGAAAAAGCCGAAAGGAAGAAAGAAAAAAATAATGCATAAGATGTAAATAAAAGATAAATTCACACACATACAGACGTGCGTGCACGCACTCAGATGCGCACCTCACAAAAATGTAACTAGTTTTGATGGGAGGTTGTGGGTTGTTATTTTTTTTGTGTTTGTTTAGGGTTTTTTTTTTTTCATAATTGGCCTTGTTTTTGCAGCATTTTCCTTAATTTTTCTCCCCTACTCTTCCTTAATTTCTTTATTTTTTAATTCGATGAATATTAAAAAAACAAACAAACAACAAAAAAAAAAAAACGCGATGCACTGAAGCCACATGAATTGAAGTGCGAAGTAGCGAGGGATCTCTGTATTTATACATGATTACCTTAAAGTCAAAAAACGAAACTGCTTACACATCTTCCACAGGCATGTGACCGCTTCCAGTGTAATACTTTACATTACACTTCCTTTAACTAACATTATTTATATGACAAAAAAATCATCAACTTCAAGATTACCAAACAATGAGTAAATATTAACGTTGGACCGATTAGTAAATGTTTTTTGTATCCATGACTAAACATACATCAGATTAAACAGAAAAACTAGAGGGGCACTCATAAAATGCAAGGTACCTCCACCAAGCACAAAGCAATTATGGTTACATGTCCATTGAATAACCTGAAAAATTTGCCGCAGACTGCAAGTTTCATTGTAACTTAACATAATTATAATGAAATGTCTTCCCCTAGTGGATGTCGGGCAAACAAACATTCACACACTATTTGCATGTATTTCATTCATTAATTTTCTGAACTGCTTAACCATAATAAGGGTCGTGGGGAGGTTAGTGCCCACGTCAGCCGACTCTGGGCAATGACAGAGTACACTCTGGACAGCTCGCCAAACCAACGCATGGTAGAAACATGCAGACAGCAACCCAATGGCCTACCCTTTACAAACGACAGCAATAGTTATTGTTTGAATGTATTAACATTAACAGCTTCTCCCCAGCAAGATCCTGCAATTAGATCACCTTAAAAACGCCATGATATATTATTTGTACCACGCTCTACTCTAAAAAAAATAATCAAAATGCAAACAGGCCTTTTTGAGTTGTACCGCACACGAACAGACAAAATAACAAATAGGTGGAAAATGTATTACTTAAAAAATACAAATAAAATACTGGCAAAGGTTCGATCTAATTCTAATTATCACCTGATAATTACAATTAGATCAAACTTTTGCCAGTATTTTATTTGTATTTTTTAAGTAATACAAGTGTAATTACCTCCACAACAAAGGTTATGTTTCACCTTTTGTTTGTGTGAGCAGACTAATCAAAAAATATATGTAAACATGTCAATAAAGTTTCTACCTCGGAAAGATTCAATTCTGAATTCAGGAATTTTTGAAGAGATTCTTCAAAAAAGAAAAAGATAGGACGATTTTTGACATTGAGGTTTATATGCGAGACTGCTGGGCTTGGTGGAGGTTTGCACGTTCAGACTCCTCTTATTGGTTTAAAGTTATTATGCATACTTGTTGTGCTTCAGGTGAAATAAATGGTGGTAGTTAATGAAACCATAAATGTCCAGCATTGGCTCTTTTAAAGGCAATCACTTGTTATATTCAGAAATAGCCGTGAGCAGTAATGTTTATATTTGTCACAATGGAAGGAGAGAAGATGTAATTAGAATACATACCGTACAGACGGTTTTCTGAAATTTGCATAGAATGTCAAATTAATTTTTTCATCAAGTATCTCTTTTAAACAGTAATACTGTCAACTCTTTCATACACTTACATGTGAAGCCTCAGTTTCACATTCATCGGTTTTCAATTTTTTTACTTTCAAACTTTTACTAAAAAAACTTTTTTTATATTACCATTCTTGACCTTTTCCACAGCAAACACTCGAGTACCCTGCAGGTAATATAAACCAGAGAAAGATGCTTTACTTAAGTGTTTCTGAGAGTAAACCACTTAAGCTAAAGCTAGTGTGTGTAACATGATTCAGTTTTCTAGCTTGATGCTGGACGTAGGTCTGGCTGTAGGGAGAGGTCATGCTCTGTAGAGGTGAAAGTTTTGTAACTGAGAGAATATGATGGGTTACGCAGCAGGGCGTCACATAAAATTCTCATAATCTTGTATATAACCGCCATCAAACTCGCCGTAGTCATCAAAGTCATCTTTCATCTTGGCTTTTAAACCACCTCCAGGTAAACCACCTTTCTTTTTCTTCTTTCCTTTATTTTGCTACAAATTACAAAAAGAGAGAGAGAGAGAGAGAGAGAGAGAGAGAGAGAGAGAGAGAAACATTACATAATTTTGAACAAACTATAACTATCCTGTCTTAAAGCGTTTAACTATCACAGTAACAGATGTAAATTACAGTGGCACATTACACCAATCAGCCATAACATTACAACTACCAAATTTGTCTCTGGCTTGTTAACCCCTACACACAGCACGTTGCAATACACTGCATGTTCTGATACCTTTCTATCATAGGCAATTGCAACAGTTTGTATGCGACAGTAGTTCTTCTCTCCGATCAGACCAGGAGTACAGTACTAGCCTTCACCCCATATGCACATCAATGAGCTTTTGGCGCCTATGACACTCTTGCCAGTTCAATGGTTGTCCTTCCTTCGATTTCCTTTGAGGTAGGTACTTCCCACTGCATACTAGAAACAGTCCACAAGACCAGCCACTTTGGAGATGAATACGCACTGATCAGCCATAACATTTAAAAGCATTTTGACCACAGACAGATGAAGCGATTAGCACGGATCCGTTTTTATTACACATGAATGGCACAATCGAATTAGTCTGCTATCTGGGCTTACAAAACATTATTCCAAGTGGATAATTCATTAATTCAACTGACAGACCGACACTCATGGTTTGTCATGGTCAGCTGGAGCATGTGGTATTATCATCATGCTTTAATAATGGGCAAAAAACTCAAGCAAAATCTCATTTGGTTTATTTTCATTTATGTTTCCATCCAGTATATGCTAAAATTCTTTATGAGATTTAAAGGACAGTGTTGGCAAGAAAGTGCTTATGCTCTGCTCGCAGATTGTACAGAGCTCACCCGACGTGCCTCTGTCATGGTTAAAATAGGTAAAAAATAAACTATAACTATGGAAAACTTGACTTGGCAGTAAAATTGCGCACATTGAGAGGCAAGAAGCCGAGGCTAGCGGCTAAATACAGAACTCTTTATGCTATTCGTTGAATCAGGGTTTTTTTTTAGAAGTGTAAAAGCTTTACTTGCATCTGTTAACACCTTTATCATGATTTAATGTTTTCAACACTGCAACTTCAAAAAAATGCTTATCTACCTGAATCGACAAATGTGTGGACACTATTGCACATATGGGCTGAAAACTCCGTGTGCTGGTTGCATGCCTCTTCTCCACAATGCTGTATAAATACACAGCTGGATACAATCACCAAAAAGACACTGAGTATATTGAGACATTGTGAGTTTCGTGTTGATACATGACTCATTTTGTGCGTTACAGAAAGCCCCTGTTATTCGCAGGGATTGCGTTCTGACTCCCACCCGCAGATCCTGAAAATCCATGAATTACTGATGTGGTTTTAAACCCCTATGTATGATATTACATGTGCTAAAACATGCTTCTTAAACACATTCTATAGACAGTCTTACTCATTAATACAGTAATAATGCAGTAAAATGTAGTAATGATTAATTAAAAACTTTAATTTTGTACTGTGATAATATTTATGAATAAATAAAGCGCTCAGGCTCCTTACCAGAAGCTAGATAAGATACAGGGCGTTTGAGTGGCATCATAGGACTTAAATAATCATTACAAACACACTAAATAAATGTGAATTCGAAATTCAAGCAATTACGTTGATAACATGTGCGCGAAGGAGAAAAAAGAAGTGTACACATCATCTGCAACCAATCAGCAGGAGGGAGAAACAAAAGCTCTCAGCCGTTGGCTAAATTTTAATCATATGCCACTAATGTCGTTATGATACATGTGTATAATTTGCCGGGGCTGCCGCAAATTCAGTGCTTCTCAAGTAGTGGGGCGTGGTGTGATGCCGGGGAGAGCGCGTATGACCCTGAGGAACATAATTTTTTGCCATACTGTACAAGAATTAAGTGTTCATTTTTTTTTATTATTTAATGCTTTTTTATTTTTAATGTTAAATACAATGTTATGCAGAGGTGTATTCATAACAATTTTATAGACAAATAATAGTATTTATAGTTGCACGGGGGCACGGGGGCACGGGGGGGGGGGTGTGAAATGTTTTTTTTCTTCTTCCTAGAGGGGTCGTTACAGAAAATAATTGAGAAGCACTGTGCTAATTTAAAAATATTATGAAAAAAGTCTTTACGAGCAATATCAGTGAGTATGCAGGTCCGCGAACGGTGAACCGTGAATGGGCGGGGGCTTACTGTATCTGCTGAAAACAACAGACAAGAGAACTTTGGTGAAACCAAGGAAGATCGTCCTTCCTGGCAGATGGCAGTTTTCTTTCATGCTTCTGTGAGGTGTATATATGAAAACAATTATTTTCAGAAAGTGCAGTGGATGTTGCTTTCGAGTCCCCAAAAACTGAACAGCTTAGGGACTACTACAGTAACACCCAGCTGGCCGCCGGTGAATAACTGAGTTATAAGTCACCCACAAAGGCCTGAGATGTATTAAAGTGAAGCAAACAGTCTGGATGTTGGTGTATTGGAAGCAAGAGAAATAAACAAATGTAAGAATCCGAGTGACTTTAACAAGAGCCACATTTTGATGGCTTAACGGCAGGGTCTATTCATCTCCAAAATTTCGGGTCATGTAAAGCTTACCACTATACAATCACTAAAGGTAAAGTCTGTTGGGCTTTTTACACCCAAGCCTCGTGGCTCATCAGGCCGCTGCATATCCCTGGTTTCCATAGCGTGAAGCGACGAGGAGTTCAACTCCTCCTGGATGGGACGCTAGTCCATCACAGGTTACCTTCCCAGTATATTTTACTGGTACCCATTTATACTGCTGGATGAACCACGACACTTGTGGTTGAGACCTTGCCCAGGAGTCTTAGCACAGTGGGGGTCTAACTGGGACTTGAACTCACAACGTCCCGATCATGAGCCCAGCACCCAAACCACTACACCACCGGCTCCTATACAATCATTAAGTGTACATACACTCCCCGCTTTACGTTTAATCGTTTTACGTATTTTTCGATTTAACGTTTTTAAAAATTAAAAAAATATATATACAAGTCAAATTTTGAGTTTAGCGTGCTCTCTGTAGTATGAGACGTACTTATGTAGTACGCTGACGTAGTACGCTACTTCCGCATGATGCTGTGTCCACTGTTTACAAACGACAGATTGAACGTATCCTCCTTCTTCACAGTTCACTGAGTGTTACCCTTGTGTCAAGATGTCGTCTCTGTGATCTTTGTGTTTACACTGTTTTGCGAACTTTTGTAACCTAAGCAAATATGGTTGGTCAGAAGTGTAAGCCTACTAGTGATGGTGGTAATCAGAAAAAGCGGCAAGCCATCTTGTTAGAAACGAAGATGACTATTATCAAGAAAATTGATGCTGGTGAAAAACACGTGAATGTTGTACGTTTCTTCCAATTTGATTAAAATTTATATATTTGAAATTATTTTGCTTGAATTTAATTTATTTTAAATGAATGTTGATATTATTTGATATAGTTGATATTATTTTACAATGTTATGTTTATAATAATTGATTTAGGGGTGTTTTATGAGATACAGTAATGGTATTTATGGATGTATAGAACGGTATGAACATCATATGTCACTGGAACATACAGTAACAACTTACTTTTTTTTCACCTTATGTTCCGTCATTTGGAACTGAACTAAAATGTAAGTCGGGGAGTGTCTGTACTAAAAATAAATCAGCAGTTTTTATAAGTACAGTAAAACCTCCGCTGACGAACGCTTAAGCTCACGAACTTTTCGCCTCAAGAACATTAAATTGACGAGCATATAGTCTCTGCTGACGAACTAGTTTTCGGCGGACGAATCAAACCACGCGGTCGAACAGCACCACGGTGGCGGCCACGAGAAGCTGACGCACGCTCATGGCGTCACAGTTCATCACCCCCTTTCTTTGAATGCGGAAGTGGTTTGTGTTTGATAGACATTTTGGACCATATTGAGTGTACTTTTGCTATTATGGGACCGAAAAAGACCCCAGCACAGGCGGAGATCATTGAAAAACACGAACAAGGTGTGCGTTTGTGTGACTCAGCGTCCCAGTACCAGTACGCTAAGTCTACCATTGCTCCCATCCTTAAGAACAAGGAAGCTATTAAGGGTGCGTGTGTGGCTATGCGTGTTTCCAAACAGTAGGCGTTTCCAAACACTCCTTCCAAACAGTAAGTCCCTCCCTCCCTCCTCCTCCCACTCCATTCCATCAAGCCATCAACTACCATCACAAAGGTAAATAAAACGACTTTATTATACAGTACAGTTTATTTCTTTAATTACAATACAATAGCACATTTATTATACATAAAATAAGGTATATTTTTGTGTAGTTTTAAGGCTTATTTAGTAGAAAATTATGTTTTATGGGGACCTGGGAACGGATTATTCTCATTTTAATGGTTTCTTATGGGAAATAAATGTTCGGAAGACGAACTTTTCGCCTTACACACACTTTCTGGGAACCAATTATGTTCGTGAGCAGAGGTATCACTGTAATTGGAACTGCTACATTATTTGTGTAGTCCACTATAAACCGAACTCCATACCTTTTCTTGCCTCTGCTTCTCACTGAGTAACACTGTGAGCGAGTTATTTATTTTCTTCAAGTCTTCAACTTCCACTGTAACAAATGAGAAGCATGTTTCAGAACCTGAACCCATATATGAAACATTTGATGAGGAATTACTGTATCACAAAACACAGAAACTCACACGACAGAGAAAGGTCTCTGAAGAGCGACTCTAAAAAGCTGGAATAGTGTATCGACTTCTCATACTGCGTAATTTTTTCTTTCAGCAGACGCTCAAACTCTGTGAAGTCATCCTTGGAAGAAGGGCTCATGCAATCTATTCCTGTTATGCTGTTCGATACAATACCTAAAAATAAGACATCCTCAAAAATATTGTTCATTGATGAACATGTTTAGACATTAAGAGATAATAAATAAGACATGCATTTAATACAGAGAGGAGATCGAAAGACAGCACTCACCAAAAGCATCTTTAGCTAATTCCAAATCTGAATCCTCCTGAAGTTTCTTCAATCTAAGTTTTTCGGCTAACTCCTCCTCAGGTGTGCATTCTGTGCTGCCTTCTGATCCCTCTAACTGTCCCAGACATAGTTCTCATCAATTAATAAATTACTGATGATCCGTTTACAGTTAAATATGTATTACAGGGATCCCTCGCTACTTCACGCTTCAATTCAAGCGACTTCAGTGCATCACGTTTTTTTTTTTTTTTAATTCATCAAATTAAAAAATGAGGAAATTAAGGCAGAATAGGGGGAAAGTTCAGGAAAATGCCGCAAAACAAGGCCAATTATGCAAAAAAAACCCAAACAAACAAAAACAACAAAACAACCCAAAACCTCCCATCAAAACTACTAACATTTTTATGTGAGGTGCGCACCTGAGTGTGTACGCACACACACGGATGCGCGTGCACCCACTTAGATGCGCACCTCACATAAAAATGTTAGTAGTATTATACATATATTAAAAATGTATGTGTATGTGTGTGTATTTATATTTTATTTACATCTTATGCATTATTTTTTAATGTTTAATTGTTATTATAACCATTTGTAGTGTCGAATATGTATGTATTGATATGATATACACATATACATGTACGTATACATCAGTTGGGGGGGGTCAATCCTACTTCACGGAATTCGACGGTCGTGGAGGGATCTCGGTCCCAATTTACCGTGGAAAGCGAGGGATCCCTGTACTCGTGAAGTTATATCCCAGAACAGGGCCACATATTTACCAATATTCTGCTTTAATACTGGACAAGGATCCCTCACTTTCCGCAGATAATGGGGACCGAGACCCCCCCCCCGCACGACCGCCGATTTCCGTGAAGTAGGATCGAGTCCCTGACTGATATATACATTCATGTACATGCGTATATAATATCAATAAATACACATTCAACACTATAAATGCTTATTATAATAACAACTAAACATTCAAAAATAATGCATAAGATGTAAATAAAATATAAATACACACACATACAATCGCGCGCACGCACGCACACACACAGATGCGCACCTCACATAAAAATGTAACTAGTTTTGATGGATTGTTTTTTTTTGTTTTGTTTTGTTTCTTTGGGGTTTTTTTTGCATAATTGGCCTTGTTTAGTGGTATTTTCTTTAACTTTTCCCCTATTTTTCCTTAATTTCCTACTTTATTAATTTTTCGATTAATATTTTTGAAAAACCCGCGATGCCCTGAAGCCACAAAAACTGAAACACGAAATAGCGAGGGATCACGGTAATGAATTCGATAGTAAGGCCCCCAAACCAAACGCTTAAAACCAAAAATATAACATGTAGAAGTTTTTTCTTAAGTTCCGTCTGGATAGGTAAGGACAGACTGCGCCGAGAGATTATTCTCTGAATTTTAAACCCAGATAAAAATGCAGATATCACAGCACAATCACAATAAGGAAAAACATATGACACTAAACACTTCTCAGTGCAGGAAATGTATAATACTATATGTGAGGTGCTCCACCGAATGTAGGCGCTTGTCGCAAGTGACGTATGGTGCTTGTGAGACAAAGCGCTGCTTATTCGGACTTCCGATCATTCAAATGAGCAAGTGTGCGTTGAATACTTGTTTAGTACTCAACCTTCACTTGCTCACTTGAAAGATCGAAAGTCCGGATAAGCCGCGCTTTATCTCACAAGCACCATACGTCACTTGCAACAAACGCCTACATTCGGTGGCGCACCTCACATATTTTAAATGGACTGATACAGAAAAATATTTATCAAATGCTTACTAACATAATAGATTCTATTACTTTGATATGGAATTTGCACTCTTACAAATAGAATCAGCCATATTTAAATGTAAATTGTTACAGTGGTACACAGGGTTATTCACTGAGTTATCAAGTCTATTTCACTGCTCATGTGACATGAACGGGGTTAATGAAAATCAAACACATCAACTTAACTCTTATACCGTTAAAATGTATAATTAAAAAGAGATCACAAGGGTCTAGATGCTCCCAACGACAGGACCGTTTGATAATTTGTCAGTAACAAGTCCAGTATAAAAAGGTGACCTTGTGATATTGAAACGGTCTCGGACTGGGGAGGCCATACACCAATTTGGATGACCCTGTGTCATTTCCTTCCAAAGTTCGCACACAAACAAACCATACAGATGGACGGACCGGACCAGTTTCTATAGATCTTGCTCTCCTCACCTGTAGTTTCAGCGAAAGCTAAAATGTTTGTGTGAATCAGAAGCTTTAAAAATCTGATAAATAGTACTATTTTCATACAATGTATAAAAACTGGTCGTACAATTTGAACAGTTGTTCAGAAATGTTGATCAGTGCTGGATCGCTGATCCTAGGGTTGGGGGTTCGTGTCCCACTCTCCACAAGGTTGTCACTGTCACCCCCAGTGCAAGTTAACTAGGTTATCAAAGGCCGGCGATGTCTCTCACTGTCTATGGTGAGAGGTTCATGTCAAAGAACCATTGCTGACTTTCGTAAAGAGTAGCTGCAAAGCGGTCAGCGTGTTTCTGTCCCTTGCTAAAGGGCTCTGTCAGGTAGGTCATCTGATGTAAAAACCTACGCCAAATCAAACGATCGATGATTCGCTGTCGTGACCTCTGATAAAACGGGACCAGCCAAAAGGAAAAGAAGTTCAGAAATGTTGATAAATGAAATCTGTGCTGAAGAGGTCTGCGGAAACTGTTTTTAACATTAAAGTGTAACTGACTGCCTGTCTATGCCTGACCTACTGCATGTTGGGTTTTTTCCCCCCAACACAAAATACTAGTGCACGGTTTCCACAGTTTCGGCTCTTTTAAGTTTAGTTTCTAAATGAGAGGTTGCTTCAGGAGACTTCACTTAGATGTACACCATCTCTACACTGTCTCCTCAGGGGACCAAATTCATGAGCACGCACAGTGTATTCACACGCTTCTGGTTCAGTCACATTTATGGTCTGTTTGATAAAGACCAAGTCCATCACTTTGTGTTGGAAAAAGAGGATAAGTAGTTGCATAAAAGATAAAAACATGTCTGTGTTTAGATAAAAACCCATAACTTGGGGATATGTAGGAGTAATAGGAAATGTTTAAGGTCTTTATACTTTGTAAGCCCCTACTTTTACTGCTTTACTTTGTGACAATGTCAATTGTAAAAAACGCTATACAAAAAAAATGAATTAAATTGAATTCATGCCACTGACATCACCACCAACAGCACTACAGAGTTAGAGCACGACAGTACAAACATTACAGTTCATTTCTGTAACCGCTTTATCCTAATTATTGTCAGCGGGAGGCTGGCGCCTATCCCAGCCGACTCCAGGTGAGGGCAGAGTACACCCCGGACAGCTCGCCAGTCCATCGCAGGGCGGAAACACTGACAACTATGCAGCTCCTCTTGTTGAAAGTCAGCAATGGTTCTTTTACATGAACCTCACACTATAGACAGTGAGAGACATGGCCGGCCTTTGATAACCCAGTTAGCTGCACTGGGGAGACAGTGACAACCTGTGCTGAGTGAGGCTTGAACCCCCAACCTTAGGATCAGTGATCCAGCACCCATACCACTAGACCACCACTGCCCCTCACAAACATTACACACAATCAACCTTCTTCTATTGTAGTCACACCAGTGTTCCCATTAGGCTAAATTGCCATCACAGTGGTGCAAATTATTTTAGACTGGTGAAAGGAATTATTGGCGCGGTGCCAGTATTTTTTTTTCGTCTTTGTTTTGGTTTAAGTTCTACAATCTATAACTTGTTTGTATATGAAATCGACCCCCTAGAGGAAGGGGATACCTCCTCCCGAAGACCCCCCATGCTTCTCGCCATCGAGCAAGCTACTCTGTCAAGATTGTCTCCAGTGTCCAAATCATCTGAACACAGAATTGGCACAAGCTTAGTTGGTCTTAATGGGAACACTGATTCACACATGTGTATGTACTACAGCAGGGATCACCAATGTGGTGCCCGTGGGCACCAGGTAGCCCACAAGGACAATATAAGTTGCCCACGGACCTGTTCACTGCTATTTTTAGGACAGGCCCATGGCTCCATAGCGCCACTCTCCATTGAGCTGCGTCTCATTTTTTTGAATATACTGTATTTTTAAATCAAATCAAAATCTTCACATAGATGAATATCATTCATTATTAATAATAACATAATCATTATTAATTTTATTATTACTATTATTAAGTTCCTGACTGGAACACTGTGGTAAGCAGGTAGAGTACCAGGATCAAATATCAACACGACAAAATAGACATTCCGTGTCATACGTCACTCACCCGCTTTTGAAGCTCAACTTGTTTTTTCTTTTGTAAACTTTCCTTCTCTTTAATTTTATCAGTAAGCTTTTTCTTGTCTGATGGCTTTGTCACTGCAACTGAGAAATAAAAACGTGTGAGATGAAACAACAATAAAAAGTCTGCTTAAAATACATCAAACTGCACCTTCATTCACCTGTCTTTGTTTCGGACTCTTTTTCTTCTTCCTCCTCTTCATCATCCCAGTTTTCCTGAATCAAAACAAAGATAAGCAGATTTATTATTCATTCAAGGGATTTCCTTGTCTCTAATTGGTCACTGAAGGATTTTTGGTATTGTTTCATTGGATGATACGATACCAAAATTATGGGATCACCAAATTCCTAAACACTTGCCATCGGACAAGTTGAACGACTGATTGAATGGACAGCACGATGGTACAAGGTCAGTGAATCTGCCTCACAGAAAAAAAGAACTTGGGTTCAAGTCTTATGCTTGGGCATTTCTGTGTGGAGTGAGAGTCCAGTTCCCGCCCACAGTTCAAAGATGTGCACATTAGGTTATTGGCTGTTCCAAATTGCCCGCCCCTAGGTGTGGATGTAAGTTCAGTTCATTTTCTGTAACCGTTTAATCCTAATTAGGGTCGGGAGAGGCTGGCACCCATCCCAGCCAACTCCAGGCGAAGGCAGAGTACACCCTGGACAGCTCGCCAGGCCATCGCAGAGTGGAAACGCGCTGATGGCTTTGCAACTACTCATGTCAAAAGTCAGCAATGGTTCTTTTACATGAACCTCACACCATAGACAGTGAGAGACATGGCCGGCCTTTGTTAGCCCAGTTAGCTGCACTGGGGGTGGGGTGGGGGGGTGACAGCCTGTGATGAGTGGGGCTTGAACCCCCAACCTAAGGATCAGTGATCCAGCACCCATACCACCAGGCCACCACTACCCTTGTGGTTGTAAGTGTGAATGTTTTTATATTTGTGTGTGTGTGTGGGGGGGGGGGTAAGGATGGCCTCCACATGACCCTATTCGTAGGATGAAGCAGTTTGACAAATGGGAAAGTTGTCAGGTGTTCACAAACATCTGACCACACAGATATTTGATGACATCTACATCAAGATGACTATGACATCCTGTTGTTCTGTTCATAAAACGCTGGATATGATCATGATCAGTACATTCCTACTTTCTGATTACGTCATGCTCTAATTGTGAGTTTGTACCAGCGTCCATATTCGCCACCATCACCATTTCGATTAGCTAACAGTGCTAACTATCAGGAAAACGATTAATCGACTCCCTCAGCCGGCGAGCAAAGCATTCCAGGATGCTTTATAAACCGTTATAGTAAACAAGAGCAAAGAAACTCAACGATGTGTGATGGAAAGATGAAGATCCAGACAGCAGGGTGAGTTACTAACTTTGACATCTTCATCCTCATCCTCGCCTTCCCACTTGTCATGATGCCCTGCCGCCTTCTTGATGGGCTCTTCCGGCTCAAAACTGTCAGCATCTGCAGTCACAACGACAAAGCGGTTCATTAGGACAGGCAGAGACACGCTGATACACAGACTGCACATTACTTCTGGATATCAAGAGTGCGGATAAAATAGCCGACACGCTGTATTTCTCACCCCAAGAATCGTCGTCCGCCATTTCGAAAAGACCACCGAAGTGTAGTGGAGAGAGCGACCAACAACAAAGCCACTTCCGGTGGGGAACTGAAGAAATATTTCAAAAGTAAAGTTTATTCTGCGACCTCTGCTGCTACTATTAATACTACTATTAATACTGTACTACTGAAAATAATAATAATAATAATAATAATAATAATAATAATAATAATAATAATAAAAAGCTATAATTATTTAATACTTACACTACCACCACTACAACTATTACTACTATTAATACTACTATTAATACTGTACTACTGAAAATAATAATAATAATAATAATAATAATAATAATAAAAAGCTATAATTATTTAATACTTACACTACCACCACTACAACTATTACTACTATTAATACTACTATTAATACTGTACTACTGAAAATAATAATAATAATAATAATAATAATAATAAAAAGCTATAATTATTTAATACTTACACTACCACCACTACAACTATTACTACTATTAATACTACTGAAAATAATAATAATAATAATAATAATAAAAAGCTATAATTATTTAATACTTACACTACCACCACTACAACTATTACTACTATTAATACTACTGAAAATAATAATAATAATAATAATAATAAAAAGCTATAATTATTTAATACTTACACTACCACCACTACAACTATTACTACTATTAATACTACTGAAAATAATAATAATAATAATAATAATAATAATAATAAAAAGCTATAATTATTTAATACTTACACTACCACCACTACAACTATTACTACTATTAATACTACTGATAATAATAATAATAATAATAATAATAATAATAATAATAATAATAATAAAATATAATGCTTACACTACCATCACTACTACTATTACTACTATTAATACTACTGAAAATAATAATAATAATAATAATAATAATAATAATAATAATCATAATCATAATAAAGCTATAATTATAATACTTCCACTTCCACCACTACTACTATTACTATTATTAATACTACTGAAATAATAATAATAATAAAGCTATTATTATACTTACACTACCACCACTACTACTTTTACTACTACCGCTAGTACTAATACTACATATAATACAACTGTTGTTGTAATACTATCACCACAATTACTATTAGTACTACTGAAAATAATAATAATACTACTAATAATAAAGCTATAATTATAATACAGACACTATCACCACTACTATTATTACTACTACTACCACTAGTACTAATACTACCAATAATAAAACTATTATTATAATACTACCACCACTATTACTATTCATGCTACTAGTACTACTACCATTGCTAGTTTCAGAATTACTACTATTATTACTACTAATAATAACAATACTATAATTAATACTACTACTATCACCAGTAATACTATTAGTATGATAGCAATAACAATTATTCACAGGAAATTAGGTGGGTATCATTCCTTGTTCTTATAAAAAAAAAAAAACATATTATTTGTAGGATATATACTATATTGGAACAGCTCAAACTGGTTGGTCCACTACCTGAGGATTAAAAATATTATCCCAATGCTTGAATGACAACAACAGATACAGTTGGTCACAGTCACTTATGGCATTATCATGCTTTAAAATGAAAAAAAAAAATCAATCTAATTTTAGTTGGGTTTTTTTTCTTATGTTTCTTCATCTTATATACTAAGTGGAGCCCTATAGGAATGGAACATGATTTGGATGGTTATTCTACACCCGTGCAACATGAACACCAAAATTCAGCTCGTGAAAGGTGGTGAAAAGAAAACAGCATAAACATTTCCAGCTTTCACTCTATGATTTAGTTGCAAAAAGCAGTGGAGACTTTTTAAATTTTCTTTCAGGAATGGAGTTTATGCCCCTCTATTCTTATAACACAGGCCACAGACACTTATCAGTAAAAGTGTCTATGTTTTTAGGCAGTGCAAAAATCTACATGTTACACCTCTATACAACAAGAATAACATACTTTACTGTGTAGTATGGATTAAACTCTGGCGAGGCTAAACACACATTGTTAGCTATACCTTTTCATGGTGAA